>CAJQZP010000130.1:0-103925 GCA_907164705.1 Parnassius apollo
AATGATGTTTTCAGAAAAAAAAATTGCAAAAAAATATTAATTATATTACTGTTAATTGATGGTACTGGAAATTACTGAAAAGTTATTCCTTCCTGTCATCAGTGTTACAGTTGGAAATATGAAACCGATTGCAATAACAAGCGAATATTTATAAGTCACCTATAATTTTAAATTGGAAGGTAAACATACACTGCCTAAAGTTATCCCTCATCTGGGATGCTAATTATAGTTAGTTGTAATTGAAAGGTACACTGTGACTCTTGAACTTATATTCCGGACATTTTTGAAGTGAAAATTCTAAAAAATCGTTATGATATGAATCTCGATGAAATGAAAAAGCGACATTGAAAAGAGACCAAACATGTATGTCTAAAGGATTTAAGCGATGCGTCAGAATGACATATTATGTGACATTTTATAATTGCAAAGAGCCGTTTTCATCTTCCTATAACACGGAAGATCATTTGATATCAATGCATGCATGGACGTTGTTTAGATTACCTGTATCTTCGTTGGCGATTTCTGAATTATTCCGTAAATTGTATACTAAAAACTTGTCAATTACATAAAATGGCATATGAAAATCCCAGTGTAGAGGTAGCATTTAAAAAAAAAAGAATAAGAACTTATGGAAAAATATCATTCAGCAATTCGAGGGAATTTATGTGTCCGGTAACAAACACAGATATCATTAACAGCTGAAGAATATTTGCATGTTACAGATGGCGCGGGGGAATTGATTATATGAGTACGTTTACCTATAAAAATATATATGCACGTTTAGATTGGAATTATTCACTTGTTTCACATAATTTTTTGGTGTTTTCCAAGTGAGATTTTAATTTTTTTTATAGAAGAGGGGGCAAACGAGCATGCGGCTCACCTGTTTTATTAGGTGACTACCGCCGCCCATGATCAACCGCAACACCCAAGGGAATTGCAGGTGCATTGCCGGCCCTTTAGAAAGGAGTAAAAGCTCTTTTCTTGAAGGTCCCAGGTCGTATCGGTCCGGAAAAATCGCCGGTGGTAAACTATTCCACAGAGAGGTTGTACGCGGAAGAAAACTCTTTTCTGAAACGCGTACAGTGGTGGACCGCCAAGCATCAGATGGTGTGGATGGTATCGGGACGTTTGCCGCGTAGTGCGTTGACGAAATTTAGGCGGCTGGGTTTAGTCCGAACAATTCCTCAGAGCACTCTCCATGGTATATGCGAAAGAAAATGCAAAAAGAGATGCAACATCTCTTCGCAGTGCCAGTGAATCGAGCCGATCGAAAAGCACTCGGTCGTCGACGATTCGATCCGCTCTGCGCTGGGTGCGCTCTGCTAGTACTGGGGAGCCCCAGCCCAGAGATGGTAATAGTATTCCATGTGCGGCCGAACCTGCGCCTTGTAAAGTTGCAGGCGGTGTGCCGGCATGAAATACTGTCCCGCTCTGCTGAGCACGCCAAGCTTTTTAGAGGCCATTTTGGCCTTCTCTTCCAAGTGACCACGAAACTGCACGTCACTCGATATGTCGATGCTGAGGATTCCGATACTGGCTGAGGCAACAAGGGGCGTGCCTTGAAACCGAGGAGATACAACAAAGGGGTTTTTTTCTGAAAAAATTCCTGAGTAACTAAGAGCGTATTACTAGCTCGTTTATAATGAATAATGTAATGTTACCCTTGGTCGTCATAACACAGGGTAGGGCCACGCTCTCACAAAATACTGACGTAAAGTAGCAGCTCAATGATGCTGTGTTTCGTATGGTGAACGAAGAGAACCGGAGACTCATTTTACTGGAAACGAGGCATTCCATCTTAGTCATCAGGGGTGACAACGCATCGGTAATTTGATTCTTAATCGACGTTAAATGGGAGATGTTTATGGCATTAATTTATCATTAGGTGGATTGTGTGTTGCGTTTTTCACCCTTATTCTATATATACATAAAACACTGTCAATGGTCAAGGAATAGTTTAATAATCTTAGTAAATAAATTCGCCTCCATTAAATTTGTTTTTATTTTTATTTCAATAAAATAAATTAAGAAATACTATGCTACAAACATAACAAAACTCGTTAAATAAATCCAAATGAGGTCTTGTGTATTAAATAAAAATAAAATAAAACTTCTTTATTTGAGACATAACATTCATAATGGTTATAGGTACACAAAAGTTCTTATAACTATGTTAGTAATAATTATAAATAATTAGTTTATAACATGACACCCAATCTGGTTTATCACTAATAAACCTCAGTATGGCGTTGGAGCCACCACGTATTCTGCGCATGAGTGAGCCAAACCCATTTGCGCAACACCTTCGCGAAGCTATCGGTGCGCGCTTGCGCAAACATGTCCGATGCGCAGCAGAATCGCGGCAAACCCAACATCACCCTGAAGGTATTGTTATACTGTACTCGAAGTGCGCTGAAAGCCTCCCGCGTATAATCAACCCACAGATTACACGTGTACATTGTTTGAAGAAGGCTTTAAACAATGTTATTTTAACGATTTCTTATATTTACGCGAACACTACACATTGAAATAATACTAGTTTTTACGGAATTTATCGCGTATATTTAACTTTTTAATACCGACGTTTCGAACGCTTTACGACACTCATGGTCACGTCTCATCGTCACATGGTCACATCTCAGTCCCGCCCGTGACCATGAGTGCCGTAAAGCGTTCGAAACGTCGGGTATTAAAAAAGTTAAATATACGCGATAAATTCCGTAAAAACTAGTATTATTTCAATGTTATTTTAACTTCTGTGGTACATCGTGAAAATCTGCGGGCTAACCCATTGCAGTGGACTGCTAACGAACAACAACGATAAATAAAATTGAATAATATTCCAATCGATCACTCGAAGTAAAGCGAATAAAAAAAATCCCCATTAATTAATCCTTTGTAATCACAAAAAAAAGGTTATGGTTATGGCAAGGTAATGGTAAAAAACAAATTGTAAGAAAATATATTGTACTTAAGTAAGTTTTTTATTCATATAAGATTATTAAAAAAAAATCACTTTTGTTAAAAACTGATTATTTAAGGGGAAGGTGTTGTGGGTAGTCAAAATATTATATGTTAAGAACCGCCTTTATTATTAAAAATAGTTGTCATCTGAAGTTTCTTCATTGTTTCATTGTTACTACAGAGTATGGGCTCACCTGCCAGACACCAAAAATTACCTGACACGTGTCATCGCCACTGCACACATTCGAATTGCCTAGTGTCGTGTTCCAACATATTCACGTAGACATGATTGGACCTCTTCCATTATCAGAAGGTTTTCGGTACTATTTGACAGCGGTAAATAGATTCACACGGTGGCCAGAAGAAATCCCTTTAATAGACATGACTGCGGAATCCGTTGCAAAGGCCCTGCTACTAGGTTGGATTTCGCAATTTGAATGTTCTGTGGAAATATTAACTGATCGGGGCAGACAGTTTGAATCATCGCTGTTCAAATATATTTCAGACTCAACAGGTTTCCAACACAAAAAAACAACTGCTTATCAGCCTGCATGTAACGGTATAGTGGAAAGAATGCACATGCAGTTAAAATCGGCTATAGCTTGTCACAGTAACCAACACTGAACTGAAAATTTGCCTCTATTTGGTATGAGAAATGCTTTAAAAGAAGATATACAAGCGTCGCCGGCTGACTTAGTTTATGGTGAACCGTTAAGACTATCGGGGAGAATTCTACTATCCTTCATCAACAACAACCACCGATGTGGCGCATTTCACTGCGCGCCTACGTGCTATCTTACCTTTACCTTTGTTTTCAGAGACTTGCCAACAGCTACTCACGTGTATCTGAGTGATGAAACGAAATTGCGAGCATTTCAACCATATTATTCTGGGCCATACAAAGTCGTACAAAGAAATGATAAAGTTTATAAACTTCTAATTAGAGGAAATGAAGTCACAGTTTCAATTAATAGGTTAAAACCAGCCTACACAATCCAGGAAAACCTAAAGCCAGCCGCCTAAAAGTAAAGAAGACACAAACATTGAAAAAATAAAAAAAAATACGTTCGGGACGAAGTGGGAGATTCCCAGATTACTATCGCCCATCATGAGACGGTCTTTGGGGGAGTGATGTGGCGTAGCCACATAAATATATGTCAAAAATTAACTGACTGACAATGACAAAAAAGTTCTGACTGACAACTTTCATAAGCGCTAATCACTTTTTTTTTTTTATAGGATAGGGTGACAAACGAGCACACGGTCCACCTGATGGTAAGTGGTTGCTGTGGCCCATAGACATCTACATCTATCCTCAATTACGAATCAAAATGCAGATGCGTTGTCACCCATGAGGACTAAGATGGAATGCCTCGTTTCCAGTAAAAAGGGTCTCCGGTTCTCTGCACTCACCATACGAAATACAGCAACATTAAGCTACTATTTCACGCTGGTATTCTGTGAGAGCGTGGTCCCTCCCCGGTCGAGCCGACCCATACGTGCTACAACTATACTACTAATATAACTGCAGCATGGCTCTGCCACGTAAAAAATTTCTTCATTTCCTTAAAAATAAAATATAGTTGCTAAATGAGTATTAAAGCCTAAATTCTTATAAAAATTGTGTTAGCCTTCTGCTTAAAAATTGTGTGTTGTTATAAACTGTATTGTGGTAGTAAATATACTGTTAAAGTGAACTTTAAAAACGTTTGTAATATGTCAGAAATCTGTGTCTTATTTCTCTTGCTGTCCTCAATTTATGAACATTTATTATTATAAAAATCTAATACTTTTAAACGACCAATTTTTTCATATATATATATATATATATATATATATATATATATATATATATATATATATATATATATATATATATATATATATATATATTTCGGGGGCAATAAATCGATCTAGCTAGGATTCATTTTTAGAAAATGTCATTTTGTTCGTGTTTTCAGGCAATGAAAAACTGCTTCAATATATCTAATACTTTTAAATCCGCAGGTAATTTGTATTGTTTTATTGGTATTTGTATGTGTTAATTTGTATCTACATATAATCACAGAATAAATAATAGTACTACGTACAGAAGTTTCACTCTTTTGATGTTGACTGCTTGCCGACGTTTAATAGCCTACATAATTTTATTAATAAGATAATTTGCGCACGCAAGCTAAATAAACCTTTATTGCAGCGCGCGAGTGTCCGTATTACTTTGCAACTTTTCCTCTTTCTACATCACGGCTGTTTTTCCGTGGTTACTTAGGGCTGTCAAGAAGGAATAAAAAGTACAGTGTGTATATCATTAATAATTTATTTAATTTACAATTCTTTTACTTAAAATAGAATGTTTTTTTTGCCGTCTCTAAAGTACCGGTTAACGCTACCTTTTTTTTTAAATTCTGTCGTCAAATTGAAAAAAAGATTTGGCGCATTGTAGCTCTGTGGTGGAATACGGGAACTCTCGGGTTCGATTTCTGACAGCGGCAATTTGAAAGTTTATAATGTCTTTAAAACTGTTTGTGTTTATTTTTATTGAAGTATACGGTTCAATAATAAAAAACAG
Organism: Parnassius apollo; assembly: GCA_907164705.1. Lineage (NCBI taxonomy): Eukaryota > Metazoa > Arthropoda > Insecta > Lepidoptera > Papilionidae > Parnassius > Parnassius apollo. The sequence continues at coordinate 5,537 of CAJQZP010000130.1, forward strand.
CAATGTTAGCCCGCTTTCATCTATGACTGCTTCATCACCATTCGCCGGGCGTAATCGCAGTGAATACCATGAATTTCAAGAACAACTTAATATTCAAGAACAATTTGTATTACAATATAGGTATGAATAAGAATCACTAACCTCACCAATTTCACGCTAATCTTCAATGGTGATTTGATTCCACATTTAATTAAGTGGAATATGGGAACAGGCAATAATATCCGCACAGAAAATTTTTATACGTGGTAGAGCCATGCTGAAGTTATGTTAGTATAGTTGTAGCACGAATGGGTCGGCTCGACCGGGGAAGGACCACGCTCTCACAGAATACCAACGTGAAATAGAAGCTTAATGCTGCTGTATTTCGTATGGTGAGTGTAGAGAACCGGAGACCCTTTTTACTGGAAACGAGGCATTCCATCTTAGTCCTCACGGGTGACAACGCATCTGCATTTTGATTCGTAATCGAGGATAGATGTAGGTGGCTATGGGCCACAGCAACCACTTATCATCAGGTGGACTGTGTGCCGTTTGTCACCCTATCTTATAAAAAAAATATAATGATATTGCACCATATTAAAAACACATGTAAGTAGGTACCTATTTAGCTTATAATATGTATTAATATATGCTCGTTGATCTACTATTTATGCACACTTCTATTTACGGATCTCCTTCACCAAGACATAGAATAAATAATATGTAGTACTACGTTACCAAGGTTTGCCTGGAAGAGATTACTGTTTAGCGATGAGGCCACCTAATTGTACTTAAATTTAAAATTTAAGAGTGGTGTGTTATTTTAATATGTTGTGTGCAATAAAGAGTATACATTAATTGATTAATACGTTGCAAAATGGTATGTAAAATACGTAAGGTACCTATTCTGACTGATCGAATGAACATATTTTTGCTGCTATGCGAATTCTGTGCCTAACGCACGCAACTTGCAAGGTCACGTCGTCGTTAGGTATTACTTCTGTATTTAAATTATTACTTAATTATTTTTGCTATAAGAATTTATTTAAAAAATTTAATAAATGTATCTTTCATTATCCTTAGGTAACATAAAATATGATGTTATCTAAATTCTTTTGTTTGCTCATTAGGCATCCATCCACGCAACAATTATAGTAGGTTCGAAGTTTTGCCTTTATAATTTATAGAATACATAGGTAGTTAATTGTATATTATTTTTAAACCACATTAAAAATTTTTGAACTATTTTATCCTACAATTAATAATACTAAACACTAAACAAAAATTACAACAAGTGTTTACAAAAACTATTCACGTAAACAGCGTTAAAATTCATCAATCGCCTACAACGCGCTAGCCCTGCACCCTGGGTGAATCGCGATTTGATTTTGCTCAAGTGTGCACAAGCACAGGTGTCAAAGCACAGGTGGCAGTCTCTATTCCCTCACTCTCGTAATCCGATGGGACGGTAAACCGACACGACCGGGAGAAAGATCAGGCGCAGGACCAACGGTTTTATGTGCTTTCCGAGGTACGGGGGTGAGACACCGCCAACTTCCAGACTCCGGGCAGCTACTGAGAATTTCTTGACAAAAAAACTCAATAATTGAATTTAATATTATTGTTATAATAAATCATAACTTTGACATTTTTTAATTTGTATGACAGTGTATAAAATTTGATTTTGAGTATTAATAAAAGATATTTTAACTTTGAGTTTATATAACTTCAAGGTGTTTAGTTTGACTGCATTCAGCACTGTAGGACCCTACCTCAACCAATGACAATATTTTTTTCTTCCTATTTTTCATTTTATTTAAACGCACCATTTTTGAATTAGTAATGCGTAGGCTAATATTATAATGTATTTGCTCACCTCATAATACAGTGTACATATTCTAATTTTCTGTAAAAACTTTTATACCTATATTATGCAAATAAATGAATTTGATTTGATTTGGCAATGGTTTGGCTATATAGTTTCAAGAATCAACCAACTCATGGGAACGAAAGGTTCTCAATTAGCAGGTTCTTAGATAAAACGACACAACATTCCTAAAGGGGCGAAGATTCATTCGTTACTTAACACGGTACACTTCTCTCTTTGTTTTTGAGTATTCCATTTCCACTTGTTATATTTTATTCTAGCTTTTACTTGTAATTTTATTCAAGCTGCCATGATACCAAGAATATACAAAATGAGCGCACAAGCTCTCATTTTGTATCGCCAGTACTTTTAATTTTTCGTTTTTTAATTGCATTGCAGCTGCAGTTATTCCGGTGAAAGACAGAAGTCAGGGGTACATTTTAAACACAGACAAAACAATCAGTTATAAATATGACGCTTTACCAAAATTCAAACCATATTCCCATCGATGTAATACTCCACTAAGTCTTTCCTGCCTAAGAGTTGGAACTGCATTCTTCACCTAGACGACCAAGACGGCGGAAGGCTCTTCTACATAATATAATGTTAGAACCAAAATATTTAGGTCAGTAAAATGAAGCAACGTCTAAATTTGAAGGCACCTAATGGTATTACTGAAAAGCCTCGGACTAGAATTTTGTGTTTGTTTTTGTAGCACTGTGGTATTTACATTTTAGTTTTCAGGTTTGTTAATTGAAATTATTTAAAACACTTATTTATTATACACCTTTACAAGAGAGCTTAAAAGTTTGAAGCTTAAATAAACTTTAAATTTATATAAAACGCAGCATACTTTTTATTTATATTTTAATCTGTAAAAGAAAACATGATAAATCTCTTTATAAAGAAACCTCTTGCGTATATATATCGATTTTAAAGGAATGCAGGCGATTTAACTTAACTCATGACTTTATCCCGTAACATAGCTTCACGTTATTACATCTATATATCTCCCTCCCACTACTGTAAACTGACAAATTGCAGCCATAAAACTTTAATTTTAAATTGACAATTCACAAAATTGAAAAAAAAGTGCAATTGGACTTGTAAAATTAATATTTTGCTTCTATTACCTGCCACCAGCGTATTGCACACACTCTCTTTTGTGTTCCGATTTTTTTTTATTTACAGGTTGAGCGGCATTTCATCTCAGTAATTTTCCATAGGTTGCTTATTTAAAAACACAAAAATTATTAATTTAAGATTTTATCAATACTTTGAACGTGAAATTAATACATTATTTCTATAAGATACTCTTTTGCTCCATTCTCTTGAAACTTTACAATTCATTCATTAAGAACCGGAGCCTTGCGGCCACTCGAAACTCTCGAAACCTCGTGCAGGCGCTGTTGAAATTTGGAGAAAAAAGTTTTTACACTCTGCTTATTTTGAGGATGTCCCATTACCAGCCATTGTTTATCAACCAGCCATTATATATTAGTAATTGAATTGAAGTCACACGAATATTGAAAATGAGCGTACAAGCCCTGAATATACCAGTTATTTAAAAACTTTTGTTTTCTTGTTATTTTATTACAGTTGAGTGATTCTGCCGTGGTGAACCACGAATTGGCTTTTACCCTAAGAACTTCTTTCGGTATTTATGAAATATGAAATGGCAGATTAATAAACTCTTAATTTATTGCGATTCACACAGAAAATTACCATTGCTTATGAAGACTGGCGTGGATGAGTTTTTGTAATGTATTTTTGTAACATAGTGACTTTTACTTCATAATAAACACATTTAGTTCGACTTGATAATATTTTACATTATAATATTTTTTACTTTTGACTTGTTATTTACGAAATCACTGGCCATGTTTGTAAAGGACTCATTAGATTTAAATTTTTTAAAACGTTTGTGGGTCGATATTTCCTTTTTTTTACGGGGGAAATCCTAATGGGCAGCTTCTGCCCGGGGAAAAGCGGAAGGGTGTGCCGGACTCTTACCGGCTAAAACCACCCCGGTGTCTCTTCGCACGTGCGCGCGACGATCCGCGGGAATCCAAATTCTTCCGCAGCCCCACACTGGTGCTGGCCCGGTCTGTACGGGCCTCGTCGCCTGCAAGGGGTAGTGAGGTTTTCAACTACCCCGTGTATCATCTTAGAGGCGTGCGCCGACACTCGCGCGCGCCTCCGCCTCGGGTCCATCGAGTAGGGGGCGGGGGCTTCCCCAAGTCCCTGGCCCCTGGACTCATTTATGGGGGCCGGAAAAGGGCGTTGTCCACCCTTCTCCTGCGCCCGGTGCGCCTTCTGCGGCCAGGGAAGGGAGTCGAGATCTCCCTCTCCCGTTCCGCAGTTTCCTTCTGCGACATAACGTCCTCACAGAAGGACACCACTGCGTCCCATGATTCTGCGCTTCCGCACCACGGCCGACAGCGACAGATCGCCTCCTACTTCATTTGTGAGGACACGGCGCTGCTCCTCCCAAGCTACATACTCGGCGAGCGTGTGTTGCGCCGTGTCCTCCCCGCAATGGACGCAGTGGTGGCATCGAGCGTCCGGCTCCCTGTCTATGCGGCACAGGTACTTGCCGAAACAGCCGTGTCCCGACAGCATCTGCGTCACCCTAAACGACAGGGAGTCGAGTACTGGCCGGATCGCCTCGACGATAGCGAGGCCGGCAGTAGGGCGCAGAAGCCTTTGCCGCCATTCCGCCACCAAGACCTGACGGAGCTCCACTCGGCACAGCGCGATCTGTAGCTGCACCAGCCCCGTCCCAGCTCTTTCTCGCGCCATCGGTATAATGACGCGAGTACTTTCGCCTCTAGGTCCCAGGGCGGGGATCCAGCCTGGACGCAAGTCGCCTCGTAGGAAATCATGCGATACCCCCGGATGACTCTGACGGCCATCGCCCTCTGCGGTTTGCGCAGAATGGCGAGAGTGCTGGCCGTAATGTCTATCGCCCATACAGGGGACCCATAGAGGGCCATGGACCGCACGATTCCCACGTACAACCGCTTACAGGCGGCGCTCGGGCCCCCAAGTTGAAAACTGATAAATTATAAAAATATTATTAAAAGTATATTGTTATAAAATACTTTCAAGTAACAATCACGTAACTAAATAGTAACTACCACAGTGCTACCAAAACAAAGACTAAAGCTTTGTAGTATGAGGCTTTACAATAGTAACATTATCCGACCATAACTTCTAACGTTGCTTCAATGTTTATGTATTGGGGGTTTCAGAAGTCTTGGTTGTCTTATTTTCACAATATCTAATGTGAACCACAGGAGGAAATTGAATGATAGGATATTGTCCTTCAGACCAAATTTCGGTCACAGCAGCCGGTCTTAAAGGAAACTGACCATCTGCTTAGGATATGATTATACAGGCAAGTGTATGCGCAAACACAGCTGAAGTGCAGCTAATTCACAACTTAACATCAAGTGGAGGAGTATTCAAGCACTAGCTTATAATAATTTAAGAAAGTATTTATAAGACGTAATAAGATTTTAAAAATAATTAACCATGTTATTACACTTATCGAATAAAATAAACAGAAAATTTGGCAAATATTTCAGCTATTAAGCGCGCTTTATTATTGCTAACGAAAACTAGCGCAGGTGTGGAAGGTAATTAATATATAATAACTAATATCCGCGAGCTATGTCACGATATCCGATAAGATAATCATTATTTTGTTGATAGCTATTTTAAATGAGCATTTATGTTTGCATGTCTCGAAAACAAAATATTTCAAGAACATGTAAAATCATCCAGCAAGCAATGTAGCAGCGCGCCGGACTAATTGCTACGTGACCTCCTCAGAGATAAAAGGTGGCCTCTCAGTGCCCATTATTGGGAATTATTAAGGATCGTAACTTGCGGCTACTACATTCCACGGACACCTGTGTAGGCGCTGCTACCTGGCGGTAGAAATAGACAGAAGGGTAGTTCCTACTTGGACGGATCCATAGACACTAGACCTTCTACCATACCAGACCTGTTCTACCATCAGTAAATTTTATTTTTATGACCATTTAAAATATCAATATATTATACGAATTTAAAAATTGCGAATGCAAACTCACTTGCAAAGCATCGGAACTATGGAAAGACACCCTCATGTTTCTATGAGTGATGGCTATGTTCTGCAGTGGGATTTTATAGGACTTAACGGATGGAGGATAGATATAAATATAGTAGTTTGCGGTGGGTTTATAACTTTCATTTTTAACCGTCGACATTTGAAATTATTGTTGAGTTGGTAGAGCCACGCCTGCAGCTTTATGGTTGTAGCACGAATGGGTCGGCTCGACCGGGAAAGGACTACACTCTTACAGAATACTCGTGTAAAATAGCAGCTTAATACTGCTGTGTTTCGTATGGTGAGTTTAGAGATCCAGAGACCCTTTTTTACTGGAAACGAGGCATTCCATCTTAGTCCTTAGGTGTGACAACGCATCTGCGTTTTGATTCTTAATCGAGGAGAAATGTAGATGTCTATGGGCCACAGCATCCACTTACCATCAGGTGGACTGTGTGCTCGTTGGTCACCCTTATTCTTAAAAAAAAACATTGAAGAAGCAAAGGAACTGGGCATACGCGTTTATATTCTGATTATAATTGAATTAAATTACCCGCTGAAGTTTAGCGTTAAGGAATTATACTCGTTCTTTTTGTCATGTTTCGTGCAGATATCAAACACGCAGCCCTAAGCGGCGCTACTTACTACCAAGGCACTGCACCACGGAGCCATCAAATAATATTTAAATAATTTTCGTCTACGGCTTCGGATTACATTTGTTTCAAAACGTGATAGTTGGGGTAGCAGAATGCTCGCTAAATTTTGCCACCATTTTCTAGCCACTTACTTTCCGGTAGAATGTAAGTTCGGTTGCTATTTCAGTTTAATAAAAATATATACGTCTATTGAGTCACTGGTCATACGCTTTACCATCAAGTAATCTCGGAACATTACTTGATAGGAAAAGCTTGTGCATAGCCGTAGGAATCCAATTAGGAGCGGCGGTCTGTCAACCTCATCAGCGCCCTAGTGGTAGCGACGTCGACAAGTTCGGGCTCCACAAACTTTCATGTAATAAACGTTCTCTTGTTCTAGAGAATTGTAGAATATTTAGAGACGATGACAGGAGACCCGACGGTATGACTTTGGTACCTTGGAAAAAAGATAAAGCCCTAGTGTGCTACCTGCGCATTTTAGGAAGGCTCTAATCTAACGGGTGCCTTGCGTAGATCAGAGGCAGCTAAACTAAGTGGCGCAAATATGAGTCTCTTACAGATGACTAAATCTTTGTGCCATTTCAGAAACCATTAGTCCGAGGGTCCACGTGCGGTAAAGTTCTTTAACTGTAACTGCGACTGGTTATTGCTGCTGTTAATAAGAGGGCTGATTCTTTTCAAAATTCGCTCAAAGGTAATAAATAGCCATTCAGCTAGGAAACGCTCCCAGCGTTCTAAGCACTATACCGCGGAGAGTAAGAACTGCATGATAAATTTAAGTTTTTAGCTCAAGTTTTTAATTTTTTTTTTTTGGAAACAATATTGTATGATTTAATGTTAAGAATAAAATTATTTTCACGGATTTTATCCACATCTACCAAGAGTGATATTCAAGACACAGTAAGCTCATTCTGAGTAGATGTGGATAAAATCCGTAAAAACTGTTTTATTTCACATGTAGAGTTCACATAAATATGATAAATAATTATGGAATTGAATAATTAAATGTAAAAAATAACAATTTAAAAAGTAGCTCTCTGCATTTGTTATTGAACAGATAAAGGATAACGGACTGTGTACATTTTAAAACATGTTTAGTTAATTTTGCGGTGCAAAAGTGACTTGAATCTATGTGAATTGAAGTAAACTTTTACATAAATATTATAAGAGGTATAATTATGGACGGTCTTGCAGCTGATGTAATAATTTAGACTTGATAGTCTCAGTTAATTTACGGGCAAGCTATGCACATCTGCTAAGACTGGATTCTCAACACAACATGCCTATTATGTATTTATATTTTATCACTAGCCACTCCGTGTGTAAAATGCCGCAGCGTCGCGAAATCGCCTAGCGTATGACTAATGTCACTTTTGAAAAAGCGATCGTGGTTTATTAGTTTTGACAAACATTACAATTTTATCGTCCATGTTTTCTGTTTAACGTTGTGTTATTTTATTTGTAAAAATTGTTATTATGATACTCGTATTATAAAGACAGCGATTCAATGTGATCTTGTTTTATGCTAACAGTATGAGCATAACATGTAACCATTTTGTAATACAGCGTATAATCTGTTGGATATTTCCAATCTAAACTGCAAACTGCTAACTGACTCGTGATTGTGAACATGCATTCAGTTCCAGCCGAACTTCAACATACTTTCAGCAGCCTCGTGGAACTAACCTGTTATTTATTTGTTAATATTTATCTGCTGATGATACTTCGTTGATATTCCGACTTTAAAGACAATTACTAAAATATGACGAAGTTAATATTGCTATATCAAAAGTAATACAATGGTTTAATGTCAATAATTTGACATTAAACCAGTGTATTATTTTTGATATTAAAATTTTGATAATTTTGATTAAAAAATGGTAATAAAACGATACTAAACTCCAAACTTTTACCACTTCTGTTTGCAGACACAGAAGCTCAAAGTAGTTAATCATTATTTTACAGCATATGCTACAGAACTAAGTCTGCTTGCTAGTTTTCATATTTGGAGGCACCATTAAAGCTTTGTGTCTAGTGAGATTCTAAGAAAAAATGGTGGGGTCATCAATATTTGGAAAGTATTTTATGAGTCCTGTTTAACATTCATAATTTATTACATGCATACACAGACATCTAGGGTCGAAATAATTTATTTTTATGTCATGAAAATAATTAAATCTCCAACTTCAAAATGTGTGACTCAAAAGGAATAAAATTTATTTCACTTTCAAAATGTGAATGTCAAATATATTTTATTAATTATTTTGAGTCATTTGATGTCGGCTTTGAATATTATTATATGTAATTTTTTACCCTTTTATATGGCCTTGAGAAATTCGAATTCCCAAAGCTGTCTTAATAGTAGTCTTGATCCAACATTTTTTTTAAAAATAAAGTTAAGGTGTTCCTATTTTTTTAGTTAGTCAGAAAATGTTCTAATCTGCCTTTGAACCTTGTTAAGAGTAAGAAAAGTTGACATTGATAAACAGCTTATAACGTGGGTCTAAATACAAGATTTCAACGGAAGTTTTCCAACAATCACAAAGTTTATCAAACCGTCATCAATTTAGAGACAGTCGCTTTGAATGCAAAGAGGATTTAAATTTATCTTTTAATATTATTTGCAAACTTCTTGGCTCCCTTAGCTTTGTTTAGCATACAGTTGTTTGCTTTGTTTAATATACAGTTTTGCTTACAGATAAATTTGTTTACATCAACAAATTTATCTGTAAAAAGAATATATTCAACAAAAACTTCTTTAAAGCAAACATTGTTAATTTTACATTTTTATCATGCTTTAATTGTACGCTGTGAATCGTTGGGGCTTATGGTGATAAATGACACACGTGACTGCCATAAATGACTTGACTTGTAGTTGAATAGACGGAGTTGTAGCTTTCTATTAAATATAATTACGAGCTGCTCTGGCTAAAGAGAATATTATATGAACGGTTATAACTTATAAGCGACTGAAAGGAAATTTTCTTATATTGTAAGTATTCAAGAGCGTATCGACTACAAAACTGTTACTTTGTGTACAGCACGAATACAAGAGTTTTTTTTTATTGTTGTATTATCGAAGCTCGAGTGTGCAGCGAACAGAATGTAATATTATTATGTTTACAGTAACTTTGGCAATTTTAAGTATTATTACAAATATTTGCATGTTTTTTTGATGAAATTAACTAGAATAAGTATTTTAACAGTAATACTCGAATTCCCTTACATTCTTTAGGAATCCAATCCAGATAATGAAAAAGGCTTTCCCTTAACTTTGTAATAATTTTATTTTAATTAAACGTTGAGAGTCGTAAATACATGTTGGAATGAGCATTTGCCGAAAATGCTGTAGAACGTAGCACACGATCAGTAATGTAATTTCACTTTTCGAATCTTGTGTGAATAACATTGGAAAACGATCTTTTAGCTTGATTGTTTACGTAAATAATTGATATTATTGTTTTAGTTCAATATAGATGATGTAAACACTACTTAACTGCTTAGTATTGGAAAGCAGCTGTTTTGTATGTAAGTATAAGAATGTATAAATTCATACCAAATATCATAATAAATAGTGGCTTAAATTTCAATATACGCCAACTATATTTATTTTCGCCTTGTATTGAGCGAGCAAGCTTTAAACAATGCATTACGGTTTTTAAACAGCCGATTAAAAAAATAACAGCAAAATAATACGACATAAGACACATATTGAATTAATAACATAAAAGAGACAATACCGCTCGCAACTTATGTGTTGTCTTTTGACACAAACGTCTGGCATAATATTATGATTCCTACTTTATATTGTCCGACATTCGTCCTGGTGACGTAAATATTATTGTGATTCAAAGCTCTATTATTACAGAAACGGAATTAGGCATTATTACAGAAACGGAATTAGGCATAGAAATATATGAAAAGATGGCGCTTTTACGTATAGAAAAAAATGGACAAACGAGCACACAGTCGACCTGATGTTGCTGATGTCCTAATCTGGTCAACCCGACCCATCAGTACTTAAATCATAATTTCTCCTCCACCACTTAAGTCCAATGGCTCTACGATAACCAGAAATTGCCACAAAAATATTAAATTATTTTCTTAAACTGCTTATTTATTTTTTACAAACGTTGTGCGAATATATGTGCACGTTATATAACGTATACAAAGCCATTCAGCGTGGTGGGCGTTAAAATCACCAAACATCATGATCACTGTATCTGAATGTAGATATAAAAAAATTGAAAAACAGGTATATTTCGTAATACGTATAAACACGGCAACGTCAACAACTATGCGGTATACTAATTGCTTTACTTTTTTATTTACCAGTAAGCATCCACGAAGGGGACAAAGGAACTGTGTTAAACGGGTACTTTATTCTGATTTTTATTGAATTTAATCACCCACAGCAGTTTAGCGTTATAGTTGTTCTTTATGCATAGCCAGCCTTAAACGCTAGTGTATTTGTTGTTTGTGAAGAGCTGCCAATTTTATTGCAATTTACTTCAGAAATAGTTTGCTGCACGACAAGTTGGTGAACTATCGCAGCATTATAAAATTGTTAGTCAAAATGTGTAGTTTTTGTTTAGTAATTTAGTATTTTTATATAGTATATTAAAACAAAATAATATTTTATTTATTTCACGATGAATAAGTATTTAGCTTTTGCAAAAATGATATACCTTATAGTGAAGGTGAAATTGTTTTCAATAATCTTTTTTTAATTAATTAAACTTTTTGACTTAATTAAAAAAAAAAAAACTGAATTTTTCCTATCGTCACCCCTCCGACCATATTATTCGCAACGCAATTTTATTGTTTGTCAGTGTTATTAATTTTAGATAAATTACCTATATTTAAACTGTATCGGTAACAATATACAAGAAATTGATCAATAAACTAAAGTGGCAATAGTCCCGCCATGTAGCTCGAAGAACCGACAACAGATGGGGAAGAACGCTTCTCGCGTGGCATCCCCAACCGGTTAGCGGTGGCAAGGCGGCACTCCACTAGATAGAGTGACGACCTAGTATGAGATGCAGGGAGTTAATGGATACAAGTGGCTCAGGACCGTGTCTTGTCGCATTTCTTGGGGGCCGGCTACGTTCAGCAGTGGACTTGTGTAAGGCTGTAGCGATGATGATTAAAAAAAGGCTGCGTTTAAACTCTTCGTGTATTTGATTAACGTGCATAGCCCAAACACTAATAGTCCAACTCTTTATCAATTGTTATTAAGAATAAACATGTGTTAGTAAAGTGACAGAATAAAATAAGTGGAATAACGATAAACAATGATAAAACGAAACTTGTTACATGGCCACACTTACAGTGAATCTTTATTATCAAGTTCTTCTTCTTATTTATATGAAAGTAAACTGAGTGATATATTAAGATAACCAGTTATGCAAACTATTGTAATAAAAGTAAAACATAACGTATCTTTAGTTTTGCGTTTTAATATTTCACTGTAATTGCTCTCTTATATCAACTTCTAGCAGCTGTCCATTAGCAACTACCTAAATGATTCAGGAGGCTTAAGTATTACGAAAGTTTCTTATTAAATTCGACATTAAACTTCTCATTTGACTGCTCTTTGAATTAAGTAACCACCGTTTTTATGTTTATTAAAGCGTTAAAATATCCATTTTAAGTCTTGTGTATTTCATGTACATTATTTAGGTAAATTATTTAGGTAATGAAGGTATTGCAAAATGTAAGAAACATAACCAACTTAGTACTTCTAAAATAAGTAGGTCAAATGGCATACACAATTTTATAATTGTGTACGAAAGTTATATCAAGAAGACTATACAATAAGCAGAAAAATTAATTCCAACGTACTCTTGTAATGTGACGTATCATGGAGGTCAGACAACCCACCACCACATTTCTTTCCTTAGGTACCGTAAGTGTTGGTGATGGGCATTTTCATATATTTTATAATATCTTTATTATAATATAGGCTTACAATAGATATGCAGTGTAACTATCGCGTTCATGTCAAGCGTTAAATATTCAGAACGATAACGCGAAGCGCACCGACCTTCAAAGTGCTTTTACTCGTATATATAGTTCTACTACGTTACCTTAGTTACGTTACGTTATTTAATAGAAATAATAACTTAAGAACTTTATCCATTGCTTCGAAATGTCCAAGTAGAATTTCAAAATAACAGCACTACGTACAACTCATTAAAATATTTTTTTCTCAGGGAAATAGAGTACAAATACGCACTTGTTCAAACCTACTTCAGAACAGTGACTCGTAGACACGAAAAATACATTATGAAGTAATTACTGAAAAAGTGCTGATGATGAGACATAATGAATATCAGATGCTTCTTGTACAGATAAACGAAATTCCCACAAACAAGATTCGTAGCAGAGAGACTGATGTGTTCTAAGCCTAGTTCGAGTGATGTATTCGAATCCTAAGCTTTTAAATATAGTGCTGCTGCGTTACCTTGGTAACGGAATCAATAATTTATGCCATTAAAAATAAAAATAAAACTATGAGTAAGTTGTAATATTGTGTTTGTATTTAACAGTGAAGATTACATTAAAATATTTCATAACATAGATAGATACATGAGTAACTAATAAAAGCGTGTTATAAACAAATTCAGTGTAATGAAAAATGACATATTTATGCTCTTGTTTTTTTATTATTAATTTAATTTAAGTGGAATTTCTTAATATAACGAATACCGACTGTAAATTAATTTGAGTAATAATATAAACAATTTGTTAGTATAAAACAAATGTAATACCACCATTGTACCTGCAAACCGTTGTTGGTTGTAACTTTGTACACAAAAGTCACGATAAAAACAAATTCAAACAACTATTAAAACAATATGTATAATACTCGAGATTCTATAGGTATGTTCAAATTCCTTATTAGTCAAACAATGCAAGGTAACAACGTAACAATGCATTTGCTCATTAACAATGTTTAAAAAGTTTTTATATTGCTTCCTATTGCCGCATGTGTAGACTTGCAAAATCTGTTTGATTTTAGTTAGCCTGTCTTATATCATAAGCAACTACTGCCAAATTTTAACACAGTTGCCGTTAACTCTTATGTAGCCTGAGGCACAGCTACTGATATCAAATATAGATCCGACTTCGAGGCTAACTTTATCATTAGTAAGATTGATATCAGAACCAGTTGTGTTTTCATTTGTATTAACTGTCACACTCGCTCCTGTTCGATTACTTTTTTGTTCCATAGCGTAATCTGGAATAGCAGCAGAATTGTTGCGTGGTATTTGTACGTTAGAAACACTTGGAGTATCGCCACTTCTCGTGGCTTGTGATGTGACAAGCCCTCGACCGTTTATTTGCACTACTGTCAGCAAAAGCGCAATAATAAATCCAGGCATGATTGTGCGTTTCCTTAACATTTCCGAAAACTGTCTGGATATAGAGAATGAACTGTAATGGTTTTATATCCTGTAATTAACAAACAAAAAGAACAAAATATATATACATATTTAAAGGATTATTACACTGTGTCTGTGAAATTACGATTTCTGCGCTTAAGGCTAAGATAAAAACAATATCGTCATTAATAATAGTATTGCTGCTACATGTACAATACATGTAGCCATTTAAAATAACATGAGAACATCGGGACTTCTTCAATACACTAGTAGTTCAATTCTCCTGTCTTAGCACTGAGCTTCAAAAGCTTTTAAAATAGGTGAAAACTATTTGACTATTTTAGTACTTTAAAGAGTGAGCCATTTTACAACTCTTGAATTATTTTCACTATTGTGTGGATTAATTAATATCTATAAGTAAGCCTACCGGTAACTATTTGGTCGAAATTCGTCAATATATTTATATATTAGTCATATTCCGTATATTTCAACTTTGAAGATTGCAACTTTTCGTTTTTTGATTATGGTTTACTCTTTTTCTTTTTTATTTATAAGGAAAATAATAAAAACGTTAAATCGGTGCACAATTAACGAATACACTGCGTATTTGTGTTAAACTACAAAATAAAACGCACTGTCTGAATTCGCATTTATTAATTACATGAAAGCAAAATGCATTTGCTACGCGCATTGTTTAAATAATGTTAAATCAAATAGCGCGAATGTATTTTAAGGAATACACATTTTAAAGTCTTAAAATTCGCACATTGGTTCACACCTTTGAAGAAGATGGACGTAGAAGTAGCTCTCACTACGTCTACTGTTTTATATATAAATATACAGAGTTTAATTTACTTTAATTAAAAACCATTATGAATATATGTGTAAAAAACTTAATAAGATTTGAAGAAAACGAAAAGGGTGGATAACAAGTACCCGTTACAGGATAAAGGAACTTCCGCTTATGATAGATTTTCAAGAAAAAAAATTGTATAAAGATTTTTAATAATTATAATATGTACATCCATTGTGTATTACTAAATATCTGAATAGGTTTTTAGGTATTAAAGGTAGGTATTTAAGTATTTTAATATAAAGTTCAATATTCTTAGTTTTGTTTATTAATTACTAAAACTAATAGAGTAAATTGTTATCAATACTTAGCTGAACAGTGCAGTGTGGAGCCTTGCGATTTTGCGCTAAGTTCAATCTTCGCCCATCTTTTAACGCGAGCCGTAAAACCGACAAAAATCGACAAAATGTGCGAAGCTAGCATGAAAAAGTAACAGTTCCACATTATGCGTTCATACAATGTTTTCACCTCATCAGACGTTCGCGCGCGTCTGCGGGCTAAATGTGGAACCTGCATAAAATGTACAGCGTGCATTTTATTGTGTAAGCGCAACGCGAAACTATATTTGCGAAGACGCTTGTGCTGAGTTCAATAATATGCCTAATAAACCGATTTCAATGATATCCCGGATCACGATGTATAAAATAAAGTATATCCATTCTGATGATATCCCAGACGTCAGCCTAAGCGAGATTGAAATGGCTCTCCAGCATTACACGTATAAAAATGACAAGCCCCTGTAAATTATGGAATTAATGCGGTGCCACAACTCTGGAGGCGTAGAACGAAAATGCGTTGGTTTTGTTCTTCAAGAAAATCTACAAAATTCTCTAGAAGAACTACAGACCGATTTCCTTTCTGAACCGCATGTCCTGTTTTCAAGATGACTCTTGCACGCAGACTCAACGACTTCCATCCTTTCGAACAAGAGGGTTTTCAAAAAGGCTTTAGAACCATAGACCACACACATACCCTTCGGCAATATAATTAAGCAATGTAAATAAGACCGTATAGTACAATATACAACTGTGTGGACTACGAGAGTGCATTCAATTTTATGTAGCCCACCAGCTAAGTGTAACCTTTTTAAAATAAAATAAAAACCAATTAAATCGGTCATAATTGGTAAAACTATTGCGTAAAAAGGCATACAGTGGGATTTAGAACCTATTTCTTTTTTGAAGTCAGTTAAAGTAATAATTTGCTTCCTGAACAATTTGCCTTAAATAACTAATAAGTTAGAGATGTAAGTAGTGACAAGAAACAAAAATATTTAAATAACGTGTAGTGCGGCCGTGTAGTGGCGCCCAGAGAGAGTCCACTGCCCTGTAGTATTATCCCGTGGATATCGTAAGAGACGTTAGAGGTAAAGAAAACAGGAGATTGGCAGAAGCATCTTTTGGATAAAACTCAAAATATTAAAAAAAAGCTATAGCGGCAAAGGCAAACATCCGTGGCATTAGGAGGCAATTGTGTTGGTAGCTGTTGGCGACGCGCCTATAAAAATGTTTCAGTTTATTAAATCAACCGATGACGTTGCTATGAAAAAAGGGGCAGTCACGAGCAACGACGCTCTGATAAGAGAATGCTTAGTTAAATCTTTAAGAAATGTCGAATTAATGATATGAAGGTCTTGGGTTCGACTCCCAGGCCGGACTAGTTTGTTTGTTTTCCTAAGTAATATCGCTTAATAAATTCGTAAGGAATTTAAGATATAAATTATGTTACCGGATTTGTTCCCCGGTTGAAATCATCTTTCAAATGATGTAAATTCATAAGAATATTAAAGCGAAGTTAAAGATCGGATTTGTTCCCCGGTCGAGATAATCACTCTGTGCATAGGCAGAATTAATGGATATTAATTGCATAAATGTTGTTTTGTATAAGTTTGATACGTTTTGTACGAAAACAAATGCCTATTTGTTATGATTGATTAATGAGAACATTCATTTATATTGTTATCTGATTAAAGATAGTTTCATACAGTTCGAAAATTGTATAAAAGCATTTAATTTGCCTAATATGGTCAAAATTGGTGTATTTCATAATTTAATTTTTTCTGATAGCCGAGAGCCGTGCAAAGTTAGTTGTTCACATAGCGTGAGTACACGGAAGCACGCTGGCCACGCCCTTAGGAGGCCGAATATGTAAAAATTTAAAATGTTTGTAATTCAGTGATTTATGTAAAAATTACTTGTAAAATATTTCAGGTTAATTGTACGTGCTAAAAAGGTAAATTCTGTGTTATTTTCATGTGAAAATTCCTGTGTATAAGTGAAATAATGATAGTTTTGTATAAGAAATTTAAAAGTGTTTTAAATAGTGAAATAAATAGAAAAAATGTAAATTAAACTATTGTATTGGTTAGCTTATGTATAAATTCAAGTGAGAAACATTGTTTTAACTTTCTGTGTTAAATATTTAAGAAATTTCGATTTCGAACTTGTGAGTAAAATAGGCAGTTTTCGTTTAATAAATAAAAAGTTTTTTTATGATATGAAGATATGATGTATATCATGGTGTAGATATTGTTTTGTACTACCTATATTGATAAATTGTATTTGTATATGATTTGAATAAATAAAGATATTGAGTGAAACGTGAGAGAGTAATAGTACAAATTCATGTAATTAAGTTGCGCAAGCGCGCAGATGGCGCGGCTCACTTTCGCGTTTAGCTTAGGGGTAGGATAGTAAATTGATTTTATTGCAATTCGTTCGGGAAATATTCAAGGAAATCGTTCGGGAATCGTTCGGGAATCGTTCGGGAAATATTCAAGGAAATCGTTCGGGAATCGTTCGGGAAATATTCAAGGAAATAGTTCGGAAATAAATAAGAAAATCTAGGAAAAAGTTCAAGAAAAGTGAAAAACCAGCAGTATAGGGAAAAGTGATTACTCTCTCACGGAACGGTTTGAAGATAATTGCTGTTTCATTCCCAAGATCCTTTAAGTTATACAGTCCACATCGAAGAATTAAGGCGTCGGGACCGGGACGACTTCGGAAGACCCGTAATCCCCGTCTGAACCTACTTGCTGAAAAGGAAGAGGTTATCGCCCTAGTGTGTTACTCCGTTGCGGAGATCACATACGTTGTTCCCGAACCCAACGTAGGCGTGATAGGAGGCCGGATCGAGAGAAGCCTCGATTCCTGTTTCTTAGTACCCGATCCGCTAGGTCCTTTTCAATTGGTCCTTTTCAGGATCAAGAGGGACACCGACCTGGTCCTTTTCAGTAGCCTATATTTAGCAGTTGATTTTTGATAGGCTGTAATGTATATAAAAAATGTTATGTGAACAACATAACTTGGTGATGTTATTCTCTCACTTTTATGTGGTGCTGACGATGAGCATTCCACGAACTGAAATTGGTAAATAAATTCGAAAAAAAAAAGATGTTTTAAAAATAAGTAAAATTTGTTAATTTTTATGCTTAAAATAACTGCTCTTAACTACTTTAAAATAGATAAAAGTTCGCACATTTACTATATTCGCAAATTAAACATATTGTGTATGTTGATCCATGTTTAGCTTTCGACTAACAGACATTGAGTTTCACGAGGCTGCAGTACGTTTGACTTCAGCTGGAACTGATTGCACGTTCACAGTCACCAGTCAGTTGGCATGTTTAGATTGTTATATATCTAACAGGTTGTAGGCTGCGTTACAAATTGGTCATATGTTATGCTCTTATTACAATGATTAAATGAGATAAAACAAAAAACTAAAAAAACGACAAAAATACCAACCCTAAACCGACTTAACACGAACAATAAAATAGTAATATTTTATTTAGATTAAACCACGATCGCCTTTTCAAAAGTGACATTAGTCACAAGCTGTGGCATTTTACACACGCACGTGTGCAATATAAAAACGAAATACAGAGTGCATGGTATGACAAGTAAAAGGCGAGATGTTTTGTCATAGTAAATTTACAGAGCCTGTGGGTACATATTCTTTTACGCACTATTCTTATAATTCTGAATTATTACATCAGTGGCAAGGAACTCATAATCATACTTAATACATTAATTATGTAAAATTTCCATACAGAGATTCCATGCAGAGATTCGAGTCCCACTTGTACCACTAAAGCAAGTTCACTTTAAAAATTAATGTTCTTTAAATTGATCATAAACAGACGCAGAAAAAAACTTGTTTTTTTTTTTATAAAACCGATGACAGAGGAACTTACAGTTTAAAATACAAGCGGGTACTGAACGCATGACCACCAGCAGCCAGCTACTTTTAAGGTATGAGATAGAATGTCTCGTAGCTTGTGATTGTAATGGCTCTTTCTACCTTTTCTATCAGTACGTTAAGAATTTACATCGAAATGCTCTTAAACTGTCTACTCTAAGCATTGCAATTGCAGAGTGGCCATTTTATTTTTCCACCGACTCCGCGATCAGATTCCCCTATTTATTTTCGAATTTATTTTCATTTAATTCTATATAAAACTATTGCGGTCTTATAAAAACTTAATAGTCAGCAAATCAGTGCAATTTTACTTGGTAAAGCCACAATGTAGTTGTAGCAAGGCTAAGTTGGCTTGATCGAAGAAAGACCACGGTGCAATTATGGATTATCCGCGTGAAATAGATGTGGAATGATGGCATGTTTCGTATAGTACGTGAACAGAAACAATTAAATGGTAACGAGGCTTTCTATCTTAGTTCTCGGATATAACAACGCATCTGCATTTTAAAAAATAAAAATAATTATCAATCGAGGACAGATGTAAGTGCTTATAGATCGCAGGTCCTTTTACTATTAGATGGACTGTGTGCCCATGTGTCAGTCTTTTTATATATTCTGAAGTCATTACGTTGTTATAATCATCACAATTTAAAGTTAAAGATAATAACATACAATATAGTACTCAGCTGATGGGACTTTAACCGATCATAAAATTTCTCAGACGATATTCCGTAAACAGGGGCTCCATTATGCGTATATAGGAACGTTCCATATTACTTTTGCTAAAGCACGTACTTCAAGCTTCAACTGTTGTATTTCCATTGTAAAGAATGTCAGAACTTTAAACTACGTATAAGGGACTGAGGTACTTATATAAGAGTTATGAAAGAAACTGATGGAAAAATTTGAGATGTGCAAGCGGGTTTTAGAAAGGGAATGGGGTGTACAGACCACGTCTTTTCCATGCGTATGATTGCGGAGAAGTTTTTGGCCAAAAACCAGATAGTTTTTTGTGCGTTCATGGACTTGGAAAAGGCTTATGATAAAGTGGACAGGAATGTGTTATGGCAAACACTGAACTCATTTGGGTTGAGAGCTGGTTTGATACAGGCATTAAGGTCTCTTTATAGGGAGTCTAGTGCTTGTGTCAGGATCAATGGGGTCTACTCGGACTGGTTTGGCTTGCAAAAAGGTGTCAGACAGGGCTGTGTAGATTCCCCTTGGCTGTTCAACCTATTTATGGACAGGTGTTTGCAAACTTTGAAAGATGAAGAATGTGGGTTAAGAATGGGCGAGTTAACCATCAAATGCCTTTTGTATGCCGATGATCAAGTCATACTTGCGTCATCGGCGGCTGAGTTGCAAATGATGTTTACATTAATGAACTGGGCATTAAAAGAAAGGGGGATGAAAGTAAACGCAAGTAAGATGAAAGTGATAGTTTTTGAAAGAGAAGAAAGTAAAACGTTATAAGAATCGAAGGGGAGTTGATTGAGCAAGTGGATGAGTTTGTGTATTCGGGATGTGTATTTAGCAGGGATGGTAGATATGATAACGATATAGAACGAGTAAATGCAGGAAATAGAGTAAATGGGGCACTACACTCTATTGTGAAGAATCGGAATGTGTCAAAAAAGGCACGTATCGTAATACATAATGCTGTGTTAGTCCCTACTTTAATGTATGGTAGTGAAAGCTGGGTGTGTCAGAAGAAGCACGAAAGTAGAATAAATGCTGTAGAAATGCGTTCTTTAAGGAGTATGCTAGGTTTGAATCTGAATGGTAGGGTGAGAAATTGCGTGATAAGAGATAAATTTGGTATGCAAGATGATGTTGTGACCAGGATTAAGAAAGGAATGCTTCGGTGGTTTGGTCATGTGGAAAGAATGAATGAGGAAAGAGTGACGAAGCAAATTTATATGGCAGTGGTGAATGGCAGAGTCGGGAACGGGGCGTCCCTTCCCGACTCTGTCATTCACATGATACATGATAGCCACATAGAAAAAGTTTATCGACCAAATTGGCGATATTTTGAAAATGAGACACATTAGAAGTACCCTTAACCGACTAGCATGTATGCGTAGATATATGGATGTAAAGGAGGCGAAAGAGGTATGTCAGGATCGTGCCAAATGGAAGTCCGTAGTCTCTGCCTAACCCTCTGGGTGACAGGCGTGAGTATTATGTTATGTTATGAGGTACTTATATCTACACCACTGAAAATTTTGAAAATAAATTAAACAAAAAAGTCTAGTGCGTGTGAACAGGTTTTTCCGGACAAACTCGCTGCATCGTTCAGACTTCATCTTTGCCCACGGGCCAGATGGAGGTCAAGAGTGAGCACATTTTTAATTTTATAAAGTCAAACTGTCGTTACTTGAGCGACATTTTTAATAAAGGCACCCATTATAAAATATTAAAATGAATTTATATAAACAAAGTTCGCTTCTTCCTTCTTCAGCTTTTGACTTCCGAAACGAATGCAAAGAAAAATGTAAGCGGCTTAAGCATAATTATTCTTTCGCTAAACAAAACTTTCCTTTTGGAAATAATTTAACTTGATTGAAAAACTCGAAATTAAAGAAGGATTCCAAGATATGAAAGGGGAGTTCTAAAGAAGTATCATAGAAAAACTATGTCATTAAAACAACAACACTGTAGCTCTCTTAGAGTTGCTTTTAATTAGTATGATATCCAAACCTGAATCTTTTATATTTCACTAGTTGAAAGGAATTCTTTCCTGTGTAAATATTTATCTGCATAGATATCACCCTTTTACTCATATCTGCCTCAAATCAGCAGCGCGTGCTCCGCTGTGCTCCGGTCTGAAGGTTATAGAGAGACAGTGTAATTACAGGCTGTAGGATACTCTATCTCAGTCCGTAGCAGTGCCAGCACATGTGTAGCCTTCTGTGTATGAAGTTGGTTGTAGGTATCAATGGTACAAGTGACTTACCATTAGGTGGACGACGAGTTCGTTTGTAACTTCATTATTTTATGAAAATTAATGTAGTTTTAGTTTAGTGTGAATGTGGTCTTCATATTTTTATAAAAACTTACATTAATCCATCTTCAATTTTCTTTTTAATTTCTCTGGAATATCGCTCTGGTTCTCGCTGTTTAATGAATCAAAAACAAGTGCAGTGAAATTAATCTTAAATTATAATTCTTGAGGAAAAATGTTTCATTAGATAACTCTTTTGAGTTGTTATTTTAGATGTGAAATTAAATGTAGAAATTAATGGCATAAAGGTACTTTTTCATATACATTTTCTACCTCTATTTTAAAATTTTAAATAGAGTGAAATATCGTGAGGAAACCTGGATGTCTGTAAATGAAAAGAAACTCTTTTCGAAAACATTTGAAGATCCTCAACACGAATTGGGGAAGCGCGGTGGACATTTCCTCGCCCTTAAATTTCTCAAAAATGAGTGAAAGCCTATGCCCAATAGTAGGCTGTATAAAGGCTGTAACTTTTTTTTAACTTCAGTGAATAGTTCAACTCGATGTCAGAAATATCTTGTGCTTACACAGTACTTATATAGCAAGGTGCTTCTGTATTGGGTATAGTGAGATATGAGAAACGTAGACCTATTTTACTCATCTCAGACTGAAGGATGAGAACGCAACTGTGTCTTGATTCGAGCACTGATGTATAGAACACATAATTCACTTACCATCAAGTAGATTGCATGTCTTTTCTTTGGTACTGTCACAAAGAATCAATCTACACACTTCTAGGTTTCTATTACTAATGTTTAGAGTACCAGTGTAACTAATACGAAGTATTGCATTTTCTTGCTGCACAAATACACACCCATCACCTTGTTCATTTCACTCACCTATCACTTTCTAACTTTATGTTTTTGGACCTTGACAAAGTATTACTGTTTATATCACTTTATTATAACAGATGAGAAAGAGGCTGTAAAATATATTATTATATCAACGACACCATTATTTCATGATTATCTCCCCCCGAAAAGTGTTAAGTAGAGGCCTTTACCAAGAAATGCCACAGACGCGGTCCTGGGCATCGAACTTACGCATTTTTATTTTATAAAAAGGGGGACGGATCAGTATGTGGCTCAATTAGTGGTAAGCGTCAACCACTGCTCACAGGGAACACCTGGCGAGTTGCAGGTAAAATGTTGGCCTTTACAATAGGAGTTTAGCTCTTTTATTGTACTTTCCCAAGGTGATATTGACCAAGAAAAAATCACCAGTCGTAGACAAAGAAAGAAGAAGAAGAAAAAAGTTGTTTAAGAAAGAAAATTTTAGTAAATCACATAGTGGTTGACTGCCAAGCCAAATTTTGTAGATTGTATTGTGACTTTTGTCACGATGTGCGATGGTGGAATTTCAATGCCGGAATTAATCCGAACAATTCTTCTAAACACTTCCCGTGGTAAATGCGATAAAATGCAAATGGATGCAACATCTTGTCATGTCTCATGAGGTTGACACGGTATTTACAAGAACGTAGCTGCCACTAGAGAATTTTCTTCGCCATCGGTTTCCCATTGCCACTTCATCTTACTCTTTATCATCAGCGTCTAAAATGTTGATTTCGTGTGGCAGGACATCAGACTCTCTCGTTGAAGACAGCTTCAGCTAGCTGATCCTTTAATTATTTTATGTAAATTTATATAGGAGAAACAATACCCGCAAATGTATACAATAAAGACCTGCATAGATAAGATAACTCGAAGAACCGCGTCATGGATCGTCTAAAAGACCACACTTAAAAGCCTTTCGCTAATGGCGCGACGCAGTTTGCCGACGACAGTTCACGCCCACGTAATGAGTAGACGGAAGAAATTTTCTCGTCTGCTCTGAAAACTGTTCTTAGGGATCGGTAAAAAATAAACAAACAGCTTCAAAGCTATTATTATAAATGGGGCAGTCTATTAACATTGTATTGTTGGAATATTATTAAAGATATAAGCGAAGGAAAGGCTTATCACTGTCTCGAAATATCAATAATTTATGTTCTCGAAAAATCGTAATACTATATAAGCAGCCGGGATCTATCCGTGCTGGCACCAATAAGATAGGTGATTGCTTATTAAGTGCTAATTTACAATGTGCTGATAAATATTTTGAAAACATGTTTTGAAGTTGGCCAGCCCTGCGGTAGCTCGGAATCAGCCAAGTGGAATTTCTACATTCGTTAATGCTAATGATAATTACGATATATTCACGTCCGTTTGCAGCACTCAAGCAACTATCGGTGCGTTAATTACCAGTGTTGTCGTTTCAATTACGGCTATGTTTAAATCATAAAGACTCTTAAAATATTTCTGTATTTTCGCCTTTTACTAAAAGGGATGCCGGTAAATGTCAAACTTAATATACATGCTAAAATTATTTCATGTAGGATAATGCTTCTGCGTTTCTTCGTTATCGAAGTTTATGACCGCAGCGGGTAACAAGCATAGTACGATAAATCAAGAATTAGCAATATCGTAAAGTAATTAGTTATATTTCAGTTAACAATTCCGTCCTACTATATTAATTCCTTTGACGCTGCTAAAGTGGCAATGGTCCAGCCATATTGTAGTCAGAACTGACAAACGATGAAGAAACAATATATTTGAGTAGCAAACTTGTATTGATAAGCGAATCTTAGGGTGGTCACTCCATAGATTGAATAAATGAGCGATCAAGGAAGTAACTTTATTCGAGCAACCAAAGACTTGAAGAAAGAATACAAAGATATCCTTGCAACCATCAATGAAGAGATCCTGAGCAAGATCGATGACTAATATATTCAATGGCACTTTAATGCGCCAGCCTACCCGTCAGCAGTAGGGCAGTGGGAAGCTGTCGTCAAAATTCAAAACAATATCTACGTTGGGTCATAGATGAGCAAAAACTCAGGTACGAAGAGTTTGTCACACTTTTTCATCAGATAGAGGCGTGCCTCAACTCTCGATCTCCGATTACCCTAACCGAATATCCAGATGATGAATACTTAACACCTGGACATTTCCTGGTTGGAGCATTACTAATATCAAGACCACAAACAGATCCAGATCACATGAACGTGAAAACCAAACGTTAGATAATCCAAGCCATGAACAAACAGTTCTGGAAAAAGTGGTCATCGGACTACTTACAACAGTTGCCAGTTCGTACAAAGTTGAGAACACCATTAATAAATATTTAGGTCAACGGCATTGTCACAAGAGTAGTTAGTAAAGTTACAGCCTATATACGTCCCACTGCTGGGCACAGGCATCCCCTCATTTCTGAGAGGGTTTTAAGGCAAGGAAGTGTCCGCCGCGCTGCCCCAATGCGTGTTGGCGAACTTCAAATGTCTTCGAAATATTTCTTTTTCTTATTCCTCAGACATGCAGGTTTCCTCACGATATTTTCCTTCAGCGCCGAACACGTGGTAAATCAGCACTTAAAATTGCAATTAACAATTTAATTGGTGCCGGCAAGGATCGAACCCGGGTTACTCGCGTTCTTTTATATTTACAGCGAGCGTTATCCATCTGAGCTACCACAGCTCCAAAAACAAAGTACACAAGAGTAGTGCAGTGATGAAATATTTTAGGAATTATATTTACTTTGTTTTCTTTATTTTATATTGTTGTATTCTTGTTGTTGTGTACTTACTTCATAGTTTCCCTCTTTTGGGCCGGCAAGATGTACGGGTTACCGCACAATAGTTAATAAAACATGTATAACATCCGTACTTCTGCTGATACATCATTTTTATTATAATCATATAACTATACAAAGTATATTCTTTCACAATAAAATCAGTTTTAGAACGACTTTCATTTGGTTTGTTTCGTACATTAACTTTCCCTTACATCTCGTTTTGCGCTCACCTTGTAAACTGTAGACACACTACAGGTCCTTTCGTAATTCTGCTATTATTATAATTTATCGTTGGTAAACTGTATGATTTTGAAGGCAGTCATAACACAAAGTACCATAACAATAACGCTAACAGTTCCAAAGAGAGCTTACAGTAATGCTTAGCGCAGGCCTTTCCTAATAGCGGCTTTACTTAAATGTCGGCACATATGCGTTATTTAAACAATTAAACTCAACCTAATCGTGTACGGCATGCGATAAACTGCATCTGAAAAAAAAAAGACTTAATTGTGTCCCCTGTGTGCTAATATGTAGAGGCAGCATAAAAAATTCCACTGCCCTGTTCCCTCTCTGTGTCGTAAGAGGTGACTATGGATAATGCCAGAAAAATCACACAGTGGACTAAAGTCATATCGTTGAGTCGCCTGAAAAAGTATCTAAGTATTCCATAAACCGATCGAACATTGATAGAAACAATAGTCCATCGGGAAACATGGTTTAGAAAGCCGTGATAAGAGAACGTGCGAACACTTTTCTTACATTAAGGTCCGTGGATATCAAACTTGTCGAATTATGTTAGAGGTATATTGCTATTGAATTTGAAGTTATTATATTACTATTGAGATTAAAAGTAAAATAATATGATGAAACTTAAACCAAAATCACGCTTAAACATACAACTCACCTAATGTTTTATTGGTAAAACCTGCGTCAGTTTTTAAAAACACGCGCTCTCTCGTGTGATTCAGCGATGTTGAACTTGAGTCCATATACGACTTTAATAAAAAAAGATAAAAACTATTTGCATGTTACTGTCTGCAATGTTGTTCATAGTTTAACAAGAATTTTTGTGAGATCATTTATAAAATTATACACGCAAAACATTTCTAAATATTTTTAAACTTCAGCATACATTACAAACTGTTTTATAAAAAGTTTCCTTTTCTACCTTGGAGGATATAAAAAGCTTATAATTTAGCTTTTACAACCGCTAATCATTAGTATATTGTTGTCTCAAGGATTTTAGAATAAAAATATTGTAAGGATAATATATAGCAGACTACAGGCTGTGAGGCATTTCAACTTAGTCCTTAGTGGTAACAACGCATCTGTAGCCGTAGTGTAGTCTCTTGCTGTAAAATTATTCAATATCAGCACGTAAAAGGTCTCACGCTGTAGTTTTAAGGTTTTAAAGGTTTGCTTTAATCACAAACGTCTCGCATCTTCGACGCAGTTCACTGTCGCTGGTCTGGGTGCTTTACGTCTGGAGTACGATTGATTCTATTTTTTTTTACTGAATACAATACCTACATTTAAACAGAGTCCATTCAGTCATTTATTATTTTCCTGTGTTTATAATACAATACAATACAATACAATAATAATAGAATGATGCTGTCTCTTTCTTTATTATTGTACACCTAATGGTGGATGATCGTGTGATAGTGACGTAAGAGTATCCATCACCCTCCGAACGTGAACGACATGGATATATCGCAATCTATCAGAATATGTAGGGTCCTACGTGCTTTTCTCATAATTGATTCTGTTGACATCCATGCGACGCTTTAACCAATCATTATCGTTTAACATGATAGATCCACTTTGCAGCTACATTATGGTTCAGAACAGGATATATTGGGAAAGATCACGCCCTTACAGAATATCAGCGTGAAATAGCAGCTTAATGCTGCTGTGTTTGTACGGTGAGTGTAGAGAAGTGGAAACCCATTTTACTAGCGAATGTTTCTCGGGATAACGTCACCGAGTACCAGAAAAAGCCTGTCTTTGAAGTCGAGATATTGTTGAACAGAGTCGGACTAGGGGCGACTAAGTCTATTCCAGTTCAATCCGCTGCTGACGCATGTTTGCGCATTTACCGCTGTAAAGAAACCCTTTGTCGTATCTCCTCAGTTTAAGGGCACTCAACTTAATGCCTCCGCCAGTAAGGGAATACTCAGCGTTGACATATCGAATGACGTGTGGTATCGTAGTCACATGGAACAGGAGACCGAATTGGCTTCTAAAAAGCTTGGCACGCTAAGCAAAGCGCATATTTGATCTCACAGAGCTTATTGTTTCCATCTCTGGACCGAGGCTTCCCAGTGCCGGCTGCTTCTATTTGACCGCATCCAACGCAGAGCGGTTCGATTCGTCGATAGCACTTTCTGATCGGCTTGACTCACTGGCACTGCGAAGAGATGTTACATCTGCTTGCGTATTTTTTCGTATTTACCACGGGGAGTGCTCACAGAAATCGTTCGCACTAATTTCAGCCACTCAATATCACTATCGCATATCGCGACACTACTCAAAATACCATCCTTACCACCTGGATGATAGGCAATCCACTACTGTGTGATTTACAAGAAGTTTTCTTTCTCGCAGAACTTTTTTGAAGAATTTGAAGGAAACAAATCATTTTCCGGACCGATACGACTTAGGGACCTTCAAGAAAAGAGAACACTGCTTTTTAAAGGCTGCCAACGCGCCTTAAATTTCTCTGGTGTAGCAGTTGTTAATGGGTGGTGGTAGTCATTTACCGTGAGGTGAGCCGCGTGCTCAATGCCCCCCACTCACATAAAAAAACGGATTCTTTTTGACAATCGTAAGCGCTCAGCAAGTTATTTGCATCCTGGTTCAGTACCTAAACGAAAACCTATCTCTAGAAAAGTGATAATTACTGTTTGAAGGTCTAGTGCCGGTGTGATTCGTCACAGCTGCTTACCAAACGGAATCAACATTAATGCAGATGTGTACTGTGAAGAACTGAACACAATGATAGAGAAACCAACCAGCTTCGGTCAATCACTCATCCCCCGCTCCTGCACGACTGTGTATAGTCCTCATGTAGTACCTCATGTTGCAAAACAGATGTTCTCCAAGTCCTTTTTTTATAAGGTTTTTTCGAGGATAATATAAGTTATTGATTTATTTTTGAATAAAATACATAGTCAATACTTTAAATTTTGGACTTTTCTGTAAATACGAAGATTTTAAAAAAACTCATCGAAACCGGATGATTTTTCGATTTTCTAGAGCCTTTATGATAACATTTAATGTCAAAAACTTAAAGTGAAATAAAAAAATTAATTAACAAATATTTTACAATGCTTTTTTTAATGTTTGTTTTTGTGTAGATTAACAATAAAAATATATAAACTTCGTTTAACGTTTTGCTAAAATGTTATGAACGATTATATTCGAAGAAGTGCGTTTATGATCACATTTAAATTCATAAAACTATAATAACTATAATATGAAATCTTGTGGTGAGATATTTTCCATATATATTTACATAAATCCACCGTAATGACGAAGATTTAAAAAAATTAATTGAATTCGGATGATTTTTCGACTTTTGACTCGTATAAAATTACCTATATAATTTTTTTTCTATCTCATTTTTTCCAAGGAGGTAAAACTTTCATTTTTCATCTTAACTACTCATAAGAAATAACTACAGTCTAAGATCAGTGGATCAACAATAAAACAGCATGCAGTCAAATTGCAATATATTAACTAAATCACAATGACTTCACTCACGGAGACAGACAAAGGAAATCTTGGAGTAAAACATACAAATGCAAAAAGAATCATAGAATATGCGTTCAGAAATGTAAGTCTCTATTTTTAATTTTAGACTTCTATAATTTACGCGGTAGAGCTACGCTGCAGCTATGTTTTGGCTGCAACATGAACTAGCTCGAGTGGGATCTCGCTCTCACAAAATACCGGCGTGAAACATCAGAATAATGTTGTGTTTTGTATGGTAAGCTTAGAGATTCGCAGACCCTTTTTACTGGTAACTAAGCATTGCAACTTAGCCATCAGGGGTGATGACGCATCTGCATATTGATTCCTAGTCGAGTAGTTAGATGTCTGTAGGCTGTGTCATCACATATTATAATCTAAGTATCTGTTAGACCGTGCGCTCGCTTGTCACCCTTATTGTGTAAAAGTGTACAACGTTCTAAAATGTATTTATGTTATTACAATTTTTAACAATACATGTACGAAAATGCACATAACTTTGCAAACATTTGTGTTTTACAAAGTTTATTTGGTATTCTCATTTTGTAGTTAATATTTATTTTGCGCGTTAACAATAAACAGTCTCCATATAAAAGTGAAAAACTATATTTATTAATACAAATTCAGAGACTTATCCCTGTAGAGTTGAAGACTGCTTTACAATTTTCGCAAATATAAGCAAGAAAAATAGTTTGCCAAGTTAAAGTAAAACAGGTCGTTGCTAAGGGAATTTGTCATTGAATTTGTGACTACTTTCTTGTAGAGCGCGGAAGTTTAATTTTATGTAAGAGGTTTTTATCAAGTAGAAGTGCACCAAATATTTAAGTGCAATTCTATTAACGTAGAATGTGAACTATGATCCTAATTTATGTCTATATGTTATTATTATTTTGCAATATTTAAATGTGCCACATCACATGACAAGCGTTGGACAGAGCGTGCAGTATAGTGGCCACGCGTCATACATCTCGTGCGGCGCCACTCAGCACGCTGAGATACAAAGCGGGTGCACGTCATGCTCGCGAACGCTCCACCGCACTCCACGCTAAGGCTCGAGTAGAGACGACGGGGTAGCATACTTCCCAAGCGTCGTTTAAGTTTTGTAGCATTATTTGGGGGATGCCCATGTTTGGCAATGTACTTGTGATGGGCTAATGATGATGATGGTGTCATGTTTCTCATTGCAAATAATGTGTTTCAATAAAAGAAATTGTATTAAAATTTTGTATTTTAATTTATTCATTCATTCCTTCCTTAAGAGCCTTCACAAGTCCACTGCTGCACATAGGCCTCTCCCGAGGAACGTCACAAAGCACGGTTCTGAGGCACCTGCATTCACCAACTTTCTGCATGTCTTACCAAGTCGTTACTTAACCTAGTGGGTTACTCGACTACTTCACCTACCGGTACGAAGCTGCCACACGAGAACGTTTGCAAGTTTGCTTACTAATCTGTTGGGCTATATCGGTTAATCTGGTTATCCTGCGGATGTTCTCGTTATTAAGTCTATCACGCAGACAAACTATTAACATAGTTCTTCCCATAGATTGATGAGCGACCTTGAGCTCCCTCATAAGGCCAGCAGTGAAGAACCACATCTCAAATTCATAGGTGATCACTAGCAACGGGCACTGGCTGTATAATCTGGTTTTGAGGTATGCCTGACAAGAAGATGTACCACAATCTGGTGTAAACATTATCGTCAACAACTTCGAGCATAGTGCTACCAACAACTACTGGAATAGGTGTGACATGGACATTACACATGATCTTTGTTTTATCCATATTAATCTGAAGACACATCCCTTGGAAGACGCTAGTGAGGTTGTGGCGGCGCTATGGTCGCGCCAAAAACGAAACACCTCGAAGCCTAAATAGCACTATCAAGGTTACGGATCTTCATCACGGATCACGGATAGCCATCGTAGCTCAACTTGGCACCGCTGAAGGAAATGCAGCGCCGTCCAAATTTCAACGGAATCAAAGGCTTTCTCATAGTCCACATACGCTGAACAGAAAGGCAGATTGGTCTTCTGTACTATTTGCCGCAGGGTATGTATGTAGTCTATCACAGTAGTATTATTTTTTCTTATCTCAACACATATATTTATCTAAAAAAAAGAAAACAACTTAGGGCGATTCAACGATTTCTCAACAACTCAACAATACAACGATTTTACTGAAACGTTTTTGTGAACAAATGGATGGCATTATTGATTTTCAATATCCTTGACAGCTGGAGAATGTTTGCGTGATGAAGATGGCGTGAAAAATTGATTATTACGACTTAAATCAGTATGCAGGTTTTGATTCGAATTATTCCATTAATTTTACATTATATTATGAAATGTGATTGTCTCGTATTGTGGTTGTTAGTACGACTGCTGATCATTTAGTCCTGAATTCGAATCTCGGTTCGGGCCAAAATCAGTCATTGGGTTTTTCTGTCAAAAATTATCAGTAGCAGAAGAGCCAAACACAGAAATTTTAGAAGGCACGTAGAGCCGTTATTAGTCCTATGCCAGACTCTCTCCAGCGGTGTCGGATTTCCGTCCCTTAATGGGATCTGTTTCTGATCTGTATGGGGATATCGTTTTCGAATGATGGCACGAGGAAATATTCAAAGAAAATATATAGTTTTCTTTAGTAATTGTGTAGAGGTATAGAGGAGGATTGACGATATAAAAAAATTATAAACTTATTGTAAATAAAGTTGGATCAGAAGTTAATATGAATCCACTGTCAACCTCCTCTAACGGTAGAATATATTCGCTAAATAGATTAACTATCTAATAAAAGAAGTCACTTTGAACAAAGCAAAATTACAACATTTCCTAAAGGCGTTTAGTTTACTGCATGCTAGGAAACTGAAAACGGCTTTAAAAATTTGTACGTTTATTCGTGGTTACACACCAGCTTGCATGTTTTTTTTATAGGATAGGGTGACAAACTAGCACACAGTCCACCTGATGGTAAGTGATTGCTGTGGCTCATTACATCTACATCTATCCTCGATTACAAATCAAAATGTAGATGCGTTGTCACCCGTGAGGACTAAGATGGAATGCCACGTTTCCAGTAAAAATGGTCTACGGTTCTCTACACTCACAATACGAAACACAGCAACATTAAGCTACTATTTTATGGTGGTATTCTGTGAGAGTGTGGTCCTTCCCTGGTGGAGCCGACCCGTTCGTGCTAGAACTATACGTATTATAACTGTAACGGAATTCAAAAAAACATCAACTTTTTTTTAAATTCCGTTACAACGCTTTGTGTACTGTCGGATATTTTAATGTGCTGTTAGCAGTTAAATTAATCAGCATTATCTTTGCTCTCGTATTTGAACTAAATGAGGTACAAGAAACATAAATCTGATAAGAAATGTGACCTACTCAAGTCCCAGTGAATTATTTCCTATGAACCCCAACACCAGTAATTTCCTAGTTTATCTTTGTCACGTCCACTTACAGCTCATTACGGTTTAAATTGATTTTTGTATATCTGTACCAAATCTCTAGAGTTTTTTTTTAATTTTGGCAACAATTTGAACTTTTTATAATGGAGTGGTTTAACCAGATATCAATCCGCATTTTAGATACTAGCGCATAATATGTATTAAATTATTTGCGTGTATATTATTACATTAATGCATTGTATCATATCATAATAAAAAAATGAACCAAAAATTTACCCTTAAAATATAGATGACAAGATTAGCAGTAAGAAGTATTTAGGTTTAAATTTATTTGAATTCAAACTAGCGGCCATGCTACCTCAATTCCATAATCATATTTATGAATATAATTTAAAATATTGTTTTGCTTACTTATTCCATTTGTACTTCTATATGAAACCTGTAATGAAAGTGGAAGGCGTTTTTATTTTGTACTCATACATGAGGCGTGAAAAATTAAGATGAATAAGCGGAGCTACGAGTGCAGTTGACACTTTTGTAACTTCTTCTACCGAATAAAGACTGTGCACAAAGCGAAAAGATGTATAAGGTTTTATATGGAGCATTTCAACTCTAGAGTCCATGTTGAGAGTAATTTGCATTGTTTTATTTTCATACCATGTTAACATGAAATCAGATATTAGTTTAAGAAATATAATTCATGAATTTGTAAATAAAACCGAAATTATTCCATGCGGTTGTTTCGCCCGATAGTTTCGTCAATGTGTTTACAAAAATGCACTGAACGTCTTCAGTTCTTACTTGAACGTCTTCAGTTCTTCTTATTAATATTAAATGGACCGCTTTAACAAAAAACAAAATGATCGACCACTTGTGTGTATTATTGAGTAATTGAAGGCCACAGCGTGGTGGTAGTTAGCGTATCTATTTTTTTTCAAGAGTCCTATCAAATGCTCGTTCAAAAACAATCAGGAGCGCACTTTAAAAAAAACACAAATAGTTGGCTTTTCAGTTATTGTAGTCCCTTAAACGAGAAATAAAAATTACAAAAGCATTATGTTTCTAAACGAGAAATAAATAGAACAAAATTATAACACGTAACAGGCAGCTAACAAATGAAGCAGCTGCTAATGATCGCGATGCGGAATGCTGTCGCATCGCTCAACGTCAATCAGTGCAGGGAGACATTGGCTCGCATTCGAACAAAAACTCTCAAATCGATGAATAGCGAGAATTACATGAAGCTTTAACTAACGATCGTAAAAAAAAGGGCGCAAGTAACAATAATGTCCTCCAGACCGATTTTTGGTCACGGCGGCCAGTCTGAATAAAGACTATTTCAGTAGATTGCTTGCTTGTTATTGAAGCGACAGTAGCCTAATGGTAGGGTGTGGACCGCGAACTCAAAAGGTCGTGGGTTCGAATCCACCTTTCGACTACTGTGGTGAAACACTCCTAACATAAGCGTTTTAAGCTTACCAGGAGTAGTTAAAATATTAGTGATGTTGATACAATTGTTTATTTTTTCTTAATAAAAAAACAAACAAGAAACAGCAGCTAACGTGATTTCTTAAACGCAATTATAATAATGAGGTCACGGGTTCAAATCCAGGGTTAGGCTAAGAAATGCTCAGTAGCAACCCGGAGTCAAGATTTTGGCGGTGTCTCACCCCGTGCCTTGGAATACACTTAAAGCCGTAGATTCTGCACTTAATCTCTCTCCGATCGTGTCCGATTGCCGTCCGATCGGATTATGGGATCGCTGGCCACTATGACCGACATTCAGTCTTGATGATATTACATGTGTTCACATGCACATCATCACATGTGTAGATTTATGATTTGTTCTAAAACAAGCGCCTCGTAGACGGAGGACAGCCAAAACCGTTTTAAAGTTACTGGCGCGGGACTCGAACTTATCTATTTTTCAAAGTGTCTTCACGATTTAATTGCTTCAGCTCGTGCATGACGTTGCTATAATTTTCAAATTTAATATTTTTACAAATAATGTTTTAAAAGCAAATAAAAAAGTGAGCTTCTCTTACATTAAGACGCACTTATTTACCTCCCCTCGTATTCTTGCTTGTGAATAAATAGTTATCTACCAAAAACTACCTCGCCCCCTACAATAGTTATTTGTACCAAACATTTCGAATACCAAACAGCAATAATTTTGACAAAGAAACTCTGCACCAGTTCGATATTAACTCTTCACTTCAATGCTAAATTTATACGCATCGTTTGACATTCACATTTAATTTAATTCATACTTTCTTTCTGTACTAGAAGTCCCTTAAGTTCTCAGAATCGCTGTGTGAACTTTAAGGAAATTTAAGTTAACTCTGGTTTTTGGGTCTTTAATATCATAATAATAAACTTATCTAACGAGACTGTTTAGAGGTGTACAGATATGAAAGTAGTGGGAGAGGTGTATCAGGATCGTGCCAAATGAAAGTGTGTAGTCCTTAACCACCACTGGGGTGACGGGCGGGAGAGTTTATGTATGTGGGCAAAAATCATGAAAACGGTAACCAAAATTCTGGAAACATCATATCAATCTGCAATCGAAAATAAGATCTAAATATGAGAGTTAGCCCCCTGAACAATATTAAGGCTGAAATAGGACCCAGTAGTTAAACTGCAATGCACTTGTACTTTGAGATCTTAGAAGTTTCCTTGCGGCTATTTTGGCTCTGGACTCAATAAATCATCCAAAGTTCAGGTTTAAAGATATGCCAGCCCCTAAAATATGAAAGCGGTAAATTAATGTTTGAGGTCGTACGGAAGCTTTATATTCAGTGCAAATTTACAATCCTAACGACAACACGTATACAAATCTTAACGCAAGAACAAGCTAACACATTAGCTCTGTCACTAACTGATTATCGTGTCGTGATTTTTTTTGAAAATTATTAGATAAACTAGCTAACTAAGCGAAAAAGGTATGTAAGGATCGTGACACGTGGCGATCTGTTCTCTCTGGCTACCCCGTTAGGGATTGTGCGTGAAGATAAGTAAGTAAGTATCAGATAAACTACTTTTACTTTTTCGTACTCTTTTCGTTTAAGTAACTTATCATATTATATATCATTTGGACTTATCCATATTTATATTCATTTTAATTTTCTCGTACGCCCCCTCTATTTTAACTATTGTTTGCATCAGTTTTCTACGCAAAGGTTGTCTGAAAGAAATCACTTTCAAAATGATACGAGCGCCTCTTGTACATATTATACAAAACGGTTGTCTCGTCTAACGGACTGTCATCATCATCATCATCATCACAGCCCTTCACAAGTCCACTGCTGAACATAGGCCTCCCCCAAGTAATGCCCCACAAAGCACGGTCCTGAGCCACCTGCATCCATCGACTTCCTGCATATCTTACCAGGTCGTCACTCCATCTAGTGGGGGGTCGCCCTACACTACGCCTACCGGTACGAGGCTGCCACTCGAGAACCTTTCTTCCCCATCGGTTATCGGTTCTTCGAGCTATATGGCCGGCCCATTGCCACTTCAGCTTACTAATCCGTTGGGCTATGTTGGTCACTCTGGTTTTACTGCGGATATCCTCATTTCTGAGTCTATCACGCAGAGAAACTCAGAGCATAGCCCTCTCCATAGCTCGCTGAGCGACCTTGAGCGTCCTCATACGGCCAGCAGTGAAGGACCACGTCTCTGATCCGTAAGTCATCACTGGCAACATGCACAGGTTGTACACTTTAGTTTTCAGAGATTGAGGTATACCTGACGAGAAGATGTGTCATAATTTCCCGAACGCTGCCCAGCCGAGTTGAATCCGTCGATTGACCTCTCGGTCGAAGTTGGACTTACCTAGTCGGATTATTTGTCCCAGGTAAACATACTCATCAACAACTTCGAGCTTAGTGCTCCCAACAACTACCGGCATAGGTGTGACATTAACATTAAACATGATCTTTGTTTTGTCCATGTTCATCTTAAGACCTATCCGTTGGGAGGCACTATTGAGGTCATTGAGCATAGTGCTTAAGTCCTCCATCGATTCTGCCATAAGGACTATATCGTCGGCAAATCGAAGGTGAGTGATGTACTCGCCATTGATGTTAATACCGTATCCTTTCCAGTCCAGTAGCTTGAAAACGTCTTCCAAAGCAGCGGTGAAGAGTTTCGGGGATATAACGTCACCCTGTCTTACACCTCTCTGCAGTTGGATAGGTTTCGAGCTCTGGTTCTGTACTCGGATAGCCATCGTAGCCCTACTGTACAAACACTTCAGCACTTCGATATACCGACAGTCAACTTGGTACCGCTGAAGGGACTGCAGCACCGCCCAAATTTCGACGGAATCAAAGGCTTTCTCATAGTCCACATACGCCAGGCAAAGTGGCAAATTGTACTCTTCAGTCTTCTGTACAATCTGCCGCAGGGTATGTATGTGGTCTATGGTACTGAAGCCTTTTCGGAAACCGGCTTGTTCGGGAGGCTGGAAGTCGTCGAGTCTGCGTGCGAGACGATTCGTAATGACTCTCGAAAACAGCACGTAGACGCGGCTCAGAAGGGAAATCGGTCTGTAGTTCTTCAAGAGAGCGTTGTCGCCTTTCTTAAAGAAAAAGACCACCGCACTTCTGCTCCACGCCTCTGGAGTACTGCCACCATGGAGGACGGAATTGAAGAGCTTCTGAAGGACTTCAAGTACCGGTGTTCCACCCGCTTTCAGAAGCTCCGCTGTAATTCCATCCTCGCCTGGGGCTTGCCGTTTTTAAGGTGCTGGAGAGCCATTCTATTCTAGCTTAGACTGACGTCCGGGATATAATCGGAATAGTGTCGGATAAGACTTGCTCTTGGATCGTTACTCACACTTGCGTGTGGTTCCAACGATGATGTGTACAGCTGCCCATAGAACCTCTCAATCTCACTCAAAATCTCAGGTGTCCCGGAAACGATGCTGCCACACTCAGTCTTCAGCCTTGAGAGTTGGCTCTTACGGGCAGACAGATCTCTGGTAAAGACTTTGGAGCCCTAGTTCCGCTCGATCGCTTCTTTAATACGAGCAGTATTAAAGTTGCGTAAGTCTCGCCGCGTGCATTTGGAGATCTGTCTGTTCTGTTTCCTGTATGCTGTCAAATCTGTTGACGATTGCAGCCTCATCTCCCGTCTAACAGCAATGAGATTAACATTGTGATCGGAGAGTTTTTGTGTTCTTCTGCGGCGGGTCTTGCAGAACTTAGCTCCGACCGCATGGACAGTTTCCACGAGCTTGTCATTCATATCGTCCACTGCATTGCAATCTTGTAGGCACTGAAAGCGGTTGTGTAACTCGAGCTGAAAGTTTTCGGGATTTTGGATTAGAGCACGAGGGGGACGGAGCGTTGACTTCATTAGACGAGACCTCTCCAACTTAACGTTTAGGTTCAGTGTGCCTCTAACCATTCGGTGATCGCTGCCGGTTTTCACCCTTGCGATCACTGAGACATCACTGAACAGTTGGCGTCTGGTAGTCATAATGAAGTCAATCTCATTTTTTGTCGAACCGTCGGGGCTCGACCAGGTCCACTTCCTGTGGGGCCGCTTCTGGAAGAAAGAGTTCATCATAAAGAGTCCCTCTTTCTCCATAAAGTCGGCCAGCTGCTGGCCCCTTCGGTTCCGTTGCCCTACTCCAAATTTCCCTAACTTCAGCTCACCGTTTTCTCTTGTGCCTAGTTTTGCGTTGAAGTCTCCCATCAACACCGTGTAGTGGGTTTTGGAGGAATGCATGGCTTTGGAAATATCCTCATACATTTCCTTTACCTCCTCATCGGAATGTGCCGAGGTTGGTGCGTAAACCTGTATGACCTTCAGCGAATACCGTTTGGTGATTCTGAGTATCAGGTACGCGACCCTCGTCGACACACTCCCAATCTACAACGTTGTTGACGAGAGACTAGTGGACGATAAATCCGACACCTCCTTGGGACAGATGGTCGCCCTCCCGGTGATAGAACAAGTTGCCGGATTCGAGAATCACCGTGTCCTCCCCCTCTCTTCGGACCTCGGATAATCCTATAATACTCCAGCGCAGCTTGTCTATCTCTTCTTCCAGCTCCAGGATCTTCTCGTCAGTCCTCAG
This sequence comes from Parnassius apollo, assembly GCA_907164705.1. NCBI lineage: Eukaryota > Metazoa > Arthropoda > Insecta > Lepidoptera > Papilionidae > Parnassius > Parnassius apollo. The sequence goes on from CAJQZP010000130.1 coordinate 44,454, forward strand.
TGTGCGTGCGTTAAATGTTGCCAGGTCGAGTCGTCGTAGGTGGCAACCGAACCTCCACCGGAGATTCTTAGCACCCCCTGCCCCGCCGTTACCATGGTCGCCACCGTAGCCAGGAATAGCGGGGCCGCCGGGGACTGGGGGCCGTCTATTTGTGTAATTGTTCATGGGGGGTATATCCATAGTTGCCACGCTTGGCGAGCGGGTTGGCAACCGCAGTTTTTTTTGTCGTACAGTTTCTGTTATCAGGAAGATGCTGCTGCCCATCTCCTGCCTGTTTCCCTCTGTCGCCTTTTACGACACCTACGGGAAGATATGGGGTAGTGGATATTCTTAACCGCCACTAAACGGCACTAACGGACTGTATCAGGATACTATTTCATAAGAACATTACGTGCCTTGTACTTGCTGATACTTTTATTATATATACGATTACTTGCTGAAATTGCTTTTCATTCTTAAAATTATTTCTAAGATAATTAATAGAGGTTTGGCAGCTCAGAGCTGAACCGCAAATAACTTGAGCTCTGTTTGTACTGATCAAAATAATATTACCATTAAATTTCCACGTTTATTATTATTAACATTATATTTTAATTAATATAATCGTTTTCATTAAGCTGATCTATTCGGATATCATAATTGTGCAATGACTCCGCAAATGCGCCATTATAACGCGCAAAATTTAAACTAGAGCCGGTTATTTTTAGCTGACACTTTCCATAAATTATCAATTAAATCGTGTTGTACAATTTGTTCATAAGACAATTTAGTCGATGATATAAAATCTTGTTAGATTGCATGACGCAATTTATACCATCGTAACGTAGTACTTATATACTTCTTGATGCTGCTGTTTGTATGTATGGTGTGTGTAAAAATCCGCACACCCTTTTTGTTTAAAATGAAGTATTCCATCTTAATATTCAGGTGTAAAAGCGTCTTCAATATTCAGGAGGCAAAAGACGTAAGGCGTATTTATCTCAAATGATTTTAAATATATTTTATAATATATTTTTATTATACTTACTCTCATAGCGTTAGTGTACATGTATAAAAAAACTTTTATGCTATGAAACACTACAACAGATTTTTATGTTGAGCTCGATGAAAGACTTAAACGTTAGTTCATTTAATAAAACTAAAGGAAACGATACGTGTAAAATGCTCTTAGAATTTTCATTTTATGAAATTGTCACGCTCACAGAGACATCATTATGCTCAGTGCAATATAATATATTATCGCGAACTCCGCCTAGCTGAATCGTCGTAAATTTAACGGTTTAAACTAAACAGTAAAGAATTTTTTTGGGTTTAAAAAAAATACACGGTATTTATTAATTATTTATTGCAACCTTGTTAAAGAAAGATTAAAGGCCGGATTTAATGCCTTTTGACATATGCCATTCAAATCTGGATGTGGTGAGAATAATTTAAACTAAACTGTAAATTGATAGTTATAAGGGAGAAAACTTTCCGTTATAATTTTTCTGGTGTTTTTATAAAATGCATAATATTTAATTTAACATAATAATTTTTATAACTATGGGAATCGCCACTCGAACTAGTATCAGATGCACCAGCGATGATAAAAGTGCGAGACCTCGGATGCCGAAATGGTCATTCGAGGTGCTAGGTGTGTGGATTGCTGCAAATCATTCAGCGAGGAAGTTCTTTTTCCTATTATATGGTATTATTATATGGTAGTGAAATAGAAGAATAAGACTTAACAATCATTATTAAAGTTTTTTTGCAATGAAATCTTATAAGAAAACGGCGTTATCTCATGGAAGCGTAAAACATAGATGAATTAATTACACACGGATGAAATTCCAGACGGAGAACAATTATATGTAAAAAATACAAACAGAAACTGCTTCGTGCAGGCTTTGAATTCGCGGCAACGCTGCGTCATAGCAAAGCGCGTTTCCACTGTGCTACCATGACGGTAAACTTTGTGAAACGTATTCAAGACTCAAAAAAAGGCAGACTTTAACAAATCATTCCACTCCTTTGCCGTACGTGTTACATAAGTCAAAGTAAACCGATTGGTTCGTATGCATGCTTTACTGACAACAAAGGGATGAAAACGCGACGATCGCCTGGTTTTCTGATACTGTTGAAAGGGTAAAAGAAATTAAGGTATGTAATTGCTGCGTAGTAGTTTAGGAGGTACACTTTAGCACTGTAATATTTCCGTCGCAATAGACTGTCACCGTGGTTCAAAACGGCTAAAGGGAACTGCTCCACTCACGTAGGTTTATACAGCTGACGATAGTCGGCAAGAAATATAACGGGACATGATTGAAAGCAGTACGCTTTATTGATGTACAAATAACACTCATATATCAAAGCAGCTCATTTATTAAACTAAACTACTCGTAAAAATACAGTGAGTTATGAGTAGCTCATTGCTCACGACTCATCTTGTTTACGGCGGTAAATCAACTAAATTTAAATACTGGAAGGAATGATACATGCAGAAAAAAATTCCATAAATGTTTAAAGCTTGTTCTTGTGGTATTAGATATTCCTGAAATTGTTAGATAAAATAAAGTTATTCCTTAGATTTTTTTTAATCTTAATACTCAATACCATAAAGTGGCGTAGCCTATCATCACTTTGATAGTTATAAACATAAAACTACTGCACTCGCAAGCGAATATTCACAAGTCACCACTTATTATATAATTTAATTGAAAAGCTAACGTCCATTGCTATAGAAACTATCTTCATTTTGGAATTGGTCAGTATCTGTCTTTCCTAAATATAATAATGTGTGTATCTTCAAGGCAAGAGTGAAAAGGTTTTTGTTCAGCTGGGTCAGCGCGTTTTACCATGTGCAGCTGCATCACCACTTACTATCAGGTGGGATACAACTTACATTCCGGACCTTTTTTATTTATCGCACACACAGAAAGCTCGGAATAAAGACAAAGACACCTTTTTTGGCTTTATGCATGACAATTTTTCATTTATGTTTTTTTCTGTAGAGTTGCGTCTGTATCTATAGTATTAACAATCATTTTAATACTTAACTAACGCAATAAAAGTTTTTCTTTCTTGCCTTCATTCTGCCAACAATGTGGTTAATGTCTAATCATTAGTAGATTTCGTTGCATGTTGGAAGTTAATTTGTTTAACGCAGCGAACAATCGGCGCGTTACTCATGATGTCCAATAAATAAATGAGGTGTTTAACTTGTCAATGCTTATCTAATCATCAATTATAGATTAAAGTATTTTTATTCAGGAAATCCACGCAAGTCTATATTGTTATTATTATTTAGCTTTCTGTTTTGTTTGTCAATTTTGATTTTGATTTTTCCAGCCCGTAGAGATCCACAACTAGTGGTCTATATATATATATATATATATATATATATATATATATATATATATATATATATATATAAAAGCCGTGTAGTGGCGGTTAAGAATATCCACTACCCCATATCTTCCCGTGGGTGTCGTAAGAGGCGACAGAGGGAGACAGGCAGGAGATGGGCAGCAGCATCTTCCTGATGACAACTGTGACGTAATAAAAAACTGCGGTTGCCAACCCGCTCGCCAAGCGTGGCAACTATGGCAAATACCCCCCAATGAATAAATACACAAACAGACGGCCCCCAGTCCCCGGCGGCCCCGCTATTCCTGGCTACGGTGGCGACCATGGTAACGGCGGGGCAGGGGGGTGCTAAGAATCTCCGGTGGAGGTTCGGTTGCCACCTACGACGACTTGACCTGGCAACATATAACGCACGCACCCTGAGGACTGACGAGAAGATACTGGAGCTGGAAGAAGAGGTAGACAAGTTGCGCTGGCATATTATTGGATTATCCGAGGTCCGAAGAGAGGGGGAGGACACGGCAATCCTCGAGTCCGGCAACTTGTTCTATCACCGGGAGGGCGACCATCTGTCCCAAGGAGGTGTCGGATTTATCGTCCACAAATCTCTCGTCAACAACGTTGTAAAGATTGGGAGTGTGTCGACGAGGGTCGCGTACCTGATACTCAGAATCACCAAACGGTATTCGCTGAAGGTCATTCAGGTTTACGCACCAACCTCGGCACATCCCGATGAGGAGGTGGAGGAAATGTATGAGGATATTTCCAGAGCCATACATTCCTCCAAAACCTACTACACGGTGTTGATGGGAGACTTCAACGCAAAACTGGGCACAAGAGAAAGCGGTGAGCTGAAGGTAGGGAAATTCGGAGTAGGGCAACGGAACCGAAGGGGCCAGCAGCTGGCCGACTTTATGGAGAAAGAGGGACTCTTTATGATGAACTCTTTCTTCCAGAAGCGGCCCCACAGGAAGTGGACCTGGTCGAGCCCCCGACGGTTCGACAAAAAATGAGATTGACTTCATTATGACGACCAGACGCCAACTGTTCAGTGATGTCTCAGTGATCGCAAGGGTGAAAACTGGCAGCGATCACCGAATGGTTAGAGGCACACTGAACCTAAACGTTGAGTTGGAGAGGTCTCGTCTAATGAAGTCAACGCTCCGTCCCCCTCGTGCTCTAATCCAGAATCCCGAAACCTTTCAGCTCGAGTTACGTAACCGCTTCCAGTGCCTAGAAGATTGCAATGCAGTGGACGATATGAACGACAAGCTCGTGGAAACTGTCCATGCGGTCGGAGCTAAGTTCTGCAAGACCCGCCGCAGAAGAACACAAAAACTCTCCGATCACACTCTTAATCTCATGGCTGTTAGACGGGAGATGAGGCTGCAATCGTCAACAGATTTGACAGCATACAGGCAACTGAACAGACAGATCTCCAAATGCATACGGCGAGACTTACGCAACTTTAATACTTCTCGTATTAAAGAAGCGATCGAGCGGAACCAGGGCTCCAAAGTCTTTGCCAGAGATCTGTCTGCCAGAAAGAGCCAACTGTCAAGGCTGAAGACTGAGTGTGGCAACATCGTTTCCGGGACACCTGAGATTTTGAGTGAGATTGAGAGGTTCTATGGGCAGCTGTACACATCATCGTTGGAGCCACACGCAAGTGTGAGTAACGATCCAAGAGCAAGTCTTATCCGACACTATTCCGATGATATCCCGGACGTCAGTCTAAGCGAGATTAGAATGGCTCTCCAGCACCTTAAAAACGGCAGGGCCCCAGGCGAGGATGGAATTACAGCGGAGCTTCTGAAAGCGGGTGGAACACCGGTACTTGAAGTCCTTCAGAAGCTCTTCAATTCCGTCCTCCATGGTGGCACTACTCCAGAGGCGTGGAGCAGAAGTGCGGTGGTCTTGTTCTTTAAGAAAGGCGACAACGCTCTCTTAAAGAACTACAGACCGATTTCCCTTCTGAGCCGCGTCTACGTGCTGTTTTCGAGAGTCATTACGAATCGTCTCGCACGCAGACTTGACGACTTCCAGCCTCCCGAACAAGCCGGTTTCCGAAAAGGCTTCAGTACCATAGACCACATACATACCCTGCGGCAGATTGTACAGAAGACTGAAGAGTACAATCTGCCACTTTGCCTGGCGTATGTGGACTATGAGAAAGCCTTTGATTCCGTCGAAATTTGGGCGGTGCTACAGTCCCTTCAGCGGTGCCAAGTTGACTGTCGGTATATCGAGGTGCTGAAGTGTTTGTACAGTAGGGCTACGATGGCTATCCGAGTACAGAACCAGAGCTCGAAACCTATCCAACTGCAGAGAGGTGTAAGACAGGGTGACGTTATATCCCCGAAACTCTTCACCGCTGCATTGGAAGACGTTTTCAAGCTACTGGACTGGAAAGGATACGGTATTGACATCAATGGCGAGTACATCACTCACCTTCGATTTGCCGACGATATAGTCCTTATGGCAGAATCGCTGGAGGACTTAAGCACTATGCTCAATGACCTCAATAGTGCCTCCCAACAGATAGGTCTTAAGATGAACATGGACAAAACAAAGATCATGTTCAATGTCCATGTCACACCTATGCCGGTAGTTGTTGGGAGCACTATGCTCGAAGTTGTTGACGAATACGTTTACCTGGGACAAATAGTCCGACTAGGTAAGTCCAACTTCGACCGAGAGGTCAATCGACGGATTCAACTCGGCTGGGCAGCGTTCGGGAAATTACGGCATATCTTTTCGTCAGGTATACCTCAATCTCTAAAAACTAGATTGTACAACCAGTGCGTGTTGCCAGTGATGACTTACGGATCTGAGACGTGGTCCTTCACTGCTGGCCGTATGAGGACGCTTAAGGTCGCTCAGCGAGCTATGGAGAGGGCTATGCTCGGAGTTTCTCTGCGTGATAGACTCAGAAATGAGGATATCCGCAGTAAAACCAAAGTGACCGACATAGCCCAACGGATTAGTAAGCTGAAGTGGCAATGGGCCGGCCATATAGCTCGAAGAACCGATAACCGATGGGGAAGAAAGGTTCTCGAGTGGCAGCCTCGTACCGGTAGGCGTAGTGTAGGGCGACCCCCACTAGATGGAGTGACGACCTGGTAAGACATGCAGGAAGTCGATGGATGCAGGTGGCTCAGGACCGTGCTTTGTGGCATTACTTGGGGGAGGCCTATGTTCAGCAGTGGACTTGTGAAGGGCTGTAATGATGATGATGATGATGATATATATATATATATATATATATATATATATATATATATATATATATTACCTTCACAAACAAAGAGATGGCGCTTGGATTTTGTCTGCGATTAATTTATACGACACTATTTTAGATACTCTGACGGCTACTCTACGCAGTCCTAACACTAAACTAAATTGATATTTATCGTTCATTGATATCTTTTAATATATCTAGTGGCAGAAGAATACTATAGAGTAATACAATAAGTTAAAAAAAGCTTGGATCAGTATTGTACACACACAGTGCATATTCGCTATTTTTACCAGATGGACCAAAATCCACACTAAACAGTGACTTCTTGGTAGATTTCCCATGAATTTTGGTAGCTTCGAATCTGGCAATTTATATTTGTTAACAAAACCACTCAACTAGAAATGAGCTGATAAATATGAATATATATATTTTCTTTCCAAAAGCAGAGTTAACCGGCAAAAGCTCTTTAGTACAATTAGGGCGCTGTGTGTTGTAGTTGGGTTTTAGCTATTGAGTTGAGCACTACTTTATTGCAACTTCTGTAATCATGTGGCATAAGGGCAAATGTCTTTAGTTGCGTATCATACTCTTGTTTAATTTTTTATTTTGTTTTTTATTAATCACTCTATTGAAAAGATGCTGCAACAAATCGTATAAACTAGACACCATTACAGCACTATTGTTATTTTGAAGTGAGGGAAGTCTTTCCAGATTTTTTATCCCTTGAAACAACTTTCCACTTTTTCATTAGCACGTTTTTTTGTACTCTTATATTTTTTAGTTTTTTGTTTCATAACTAGGCGTGTCCGAAGAATATCAATAGTTTTCTTAATTTTTTTTTTCACTAATATAATTATTGTATATATTATGTACTTATCTCTGATAATAAAATGAGGTTTCAACCACCCTCTTATCTATATATAGAGAGTATATAGAGAGCCTGTATAATTATAAGCTGAAAGGCATTTTATATTAGTCTTCAGGGGTCAAAACACCTTTGTAGCTTTCTTTCTTTGAAGCTGACTGTAGGCGACCGTGTAATGCAGTAGCCGTTTCGATCAAGTGATCCTGTAAGGTACTTTGTTACTTTCGGTTTAAAAAATATAGATCACAAACATGACGACAACAATTTGTACACATTTGAACATGCGCAGACGAAAATAGCACATGTCCAATCCAATATTTAATTAAGAAACTGCGCACCGGCATAAATAATGTGGTTATTGAACCAGTACGCAGCTTTACTCTTTGTGTACTTCTATTAGAAAAACAGTTTTGTTCAAAGCGCTTGCTACGTATAATTGTATATTTTTTTCGGAACCCCGTCTTCTTTATTTATCATTTTTAACTATTTTTGTTTAACCTCAATATTTTGTGAAAATTTAACAAGCTGCAATAGTAATAAAGCAGAAAGATTTTGCTTATTACGATTCCAGCTTGCAATTGGATCAAAGAGAATTTCTATAAATGAAGAAACTGTGTGTTACACTCGGACCAATAAAGTAGGAAATACAGAGCGCGGCGTACATTTTAAGTGACGCAAATTTAAGCCAAGGCCATGATTAATCTATCGTGAGAACACCCATTTACGTACCTCACGTTAACATATGCACGTAAAATCAATTATAACCAACATTCACTGTCAATACAGTAACTTAAAAAGATAAAAAACTCGGTAGCTTTGCAAATGTTAGAAACTTAATAATTTAAAACGAGTCAGCAGCACGTGTGCAGTAAGTACTAACAATCAGGCGATTTAAAACTCAATTTTCCCTTTAATTTAAAAATCACGAAATTAGAAGCACACATTCTACCTGGTAAGTAGTTGCCTTGCTCCATACACCTATATCTATCTTCGAAACACAGCACTATTGTATTGCTATTTCACGCTGGTATTATATGCAAACTTGATGCCTTCCCGTGCGACTAATTTGTGTTGCAGCTACATTGCACTGCAGTATAGCTTTTCAATGTGCATCCTAAACTCAGTCAATTTATTGTCTTTCGTTAGATCGTTTTTTATCAGTTCTACATGCGACTGATCTGTAGTGTGACTGTGTAACTCTATTGGGGATTGTTGCAGGCAGGAATTACTTCGTTAATAATATAAGGCTGTCCTTGCCGCGAAAACACGGTAGGCGTGGCTATTTAAGTGCTTTCATCATGCATAATCGCGAAGTGTGCAGCCTCCGTAATCATTTCCTGTCGAAATCGGATCATACATATTACAGGTGCGTCATTTCGTGTGATAAAGAGCTAACTCCTGTACAGTTAGCCAACGAGCAATGCAAAGACCCAGCAGAACAGTGCATTTCCGGCCAGGAGATCGTATGGAAGGAGAAAGACCTTCACGGTAGGTTCTACAAAACTCTTCATGAGCCTTTTGTAGACACGGTTGCCGCACTCTACTGGCTACGCTTTGGTGACCTCTTCGGCGAAACCGAGGGTTTTGTCTGTGCAATACAGACAAAACCCTCGAAAATATTCTGAACTTAACCAAGCAGTTATGAAACGTTTTTGTAGCATTCAAAATACAGACAGAAAATATGGTTTTTCAATAATATTGTATTTACTCTACAACATAAATACACTAAAGGTTTAAAAAGAAAGGTTCTCGAATGGCAGTCTTCACTAAGAGAAGTGTAGAGTAAATCTCTACTAGATGGACTAATGACCTGCAAGGTTATAGAAGAAGTCGCTTAGGAGGAGAAGGAGATGTCTTAGGACTGTGTTGCATTCCTTGTGGAGACCTATGTCCAGTAGTGGACTTGTGAAGGGCTGTAATGTTGATGATGATACGTACATAAACTCTCACGCCTCTTACCCATTCTATAGCAGGGACAGACAGACAGACTTCCATTTGGCACGATCCTGATACACCTCTCTCACTACATTCCGACCTATATATCTACGAATACATGCCCGTAGGTTAAGGGTACTCTTAAGCTATAAAAACTCAAAAATTAGAGTTTACTTAAAGTTACTTGCAGAACCGCTTTCAGTACCAAAGCAAGTTTGGATTGAATTCAAATATTATGTCAATCGATGCGCATAAATTTCAAATGTAAATTTGATATCTAACTGGTGCAGGGCTTCATCATGAAAGCTATTCCTTTTTGGAATTCGAAATGTTTGGTACGAATTTATTAAATATATATGCCAATGGTGGTTAATATGAGGCCGAGTAATTTTGGTACATAACTCAATTGCAATCAAAAACAGAATATCAGTTCTGAAATATAGTTTATATCGTCACTTTCAGTTGTGTAAGAATAAATTGCTTATATCTAATTCAAGAAAATAAAAAATATAAAACAGCTAAATTTCAAATAAGTTACAAGGAGCTCCAATAATTGTAGTTTATAAAATTACTTGTACTAGAGTTACTTAAAATAGTGTGGCCGTGAAAGGAAAAGGGGAGATCTCCCGCCGGGCAAGGTGTTCTGCCCGGGGAGCGGCCAACACTCCATGTGATAATTAAACTAAACTCAACCTTTTAGGAATTGGCTTAACGATCTGACTAGAGATCTCTAAGCCGTATACGAACGCGACCCTCCTTGGCAGAAAGGAGGGCGCAAGCGGCGAAAAGCCGCTTAGAAGAGTGCCTAACTAAGGCAGATTAAGGGATGTGTTATGTAGGCTCAGCTTGAGCCGCCAGGAGGCAGTTCAGGTCAGCCGAAAGCTTGTTGGGGGGGGGGTCCGAGAGAGAGTTTCTCGGTCTGCGCACACTATAGCGAGTGTGGATAGGGGCTGCATAGGCAGCTGTCTCACGAATGAGATGATTTGGGTGGGACTCTGAGGCTTTGAAAAATCTCTCAGAGAGTGATTTAAGGAACTGCTGGATTGTTGGGAGCTCTAAGTCTCGATGTAGGTCGGCATTACGGACATAATAGGGCGAGTTAGTGGCCCTACGACAGAATAGATTTTGAACTATTTGAAGTTCATTTATAGCTTTGGGCTTAGCATGTGCGAAAATGGGGGCCGCGTAGGTCATGACAGGTCGTATGCAGACCTTATATAGGGTTCGCTTGTTGCGGAGGGACATTTTAATTTGTCTGCCCAACATGCTGTTGAGCCTACCCATGTAAAAACCTGCGGTGCGAGTAACCTTCTTGATATGGGGCTCGAAAGTGAGCCTTGCATCAAGGGTGACGCCTAGGTATTTGGCTTTAGTTTGCCATGGGACAGGGGATGTGATAGTTCGGAGATGTTCTATATATACTGTTTATGATTCGGAATTTTGATAGCGCGATTTAGGCTTCGGTGTGTTTCGCTTGTGGCGCGACGACATCGCCGCCACAATAGCATCTTTATTCCTTCAATACAATTTAATATATAAGTAAATATTATTTATATTGTTGTGCGCCAGAACTAATGCAGAAGTGGGATCAAATCATGCCAATTTTACCTAAAAACGACACGGAGAGTTCCGTACCCGAAGTCAACGAACAGCAGGAGACGGATCAGAGACGATTTGGTGATTCAACGCTGCAGACGTCGGAGGGCCAGCTACCGACCACGGAGGCCGGCCAATCAGCAGCTCATGCATGTGCTGCGTGCGTGGGTGACGTGCGGGCGTGATAAAGGGATATAATTTTTTCATCATGTCATGCCAGGTACTAAAATGTTTCTTATTCTTAATGAAATCAGAGAAATAAAAATTCAGTTAACTTGCACATATTTAAATGTGTGTGAGGAACAAACAACTCCCATTAACGACTGCTTAATCTTCAAAGAACTTGCCACAAATAACTCCTGTGTTTATTATTTCCCGGTCATGTGGACGTCTGCCAACACGCATTGCGATTGCGCGTTGAACTTTTCCTGCTCTAAAAACCCACACAAAAATAATAGGAGGCCTATGTCCCACAATGAAACATACTATGTAGACTCGTGTAGCCACTGCTTCAACAAAGGCGAAATGTAAGCGTTTGAATCTCTTTCGCCAACCTCACGCTGATTACTGATAAGTAAGTTACTACGATATGAAATTAATACTAAGTAAAATCATAAAAAAGCTATACAAAAAACCAGCGTCGGCTTTAGAGATTTTATTATGCTAAGTTTAAAATGAGCTATTCACACAGCTAACCAAACTTATCCTTATTTAATGTATCTATAGTACACGATCTTCGTAGATTGAGCATACTAATAGTCTCCAAAGGCAAACAATTAGCTTTATCGCTGATTTGTACTTCCACGTGGCAGATTAATCGTTTGTATGCTGTTGTGAATTGTCTGACTGTACGATTGTTATTAAATCCTCCTCTAGAACGTACTGCACTAAAAAGTTTCTACATGATCTTAAGAGAGTTTCTAGGTCGGAAGAAACTTTAACTTTCCTGACTCTATCAAATCGACATAAAGCCACTTTAAAGCTATTTTATTCGCCAAAAAACCAATGAAACTAAGTTTTCTTCGACTTTCTATCAAGGCTTTGGTGTTTTATTTTAAATTTTTAATATACTCACAGACTTCGTCTCATTCAGATCAACATTTTCAACATTATTTGCATTTAAGGCCTTCTTAAATCCGTAGATGAGTAAATTTCTGGAGTTGAAAATGTCAAATATGTTGTTTATATACTTTATGAAACCTGCTGTCGCTTGACAATTTTCAAACATAGCTAATTTTAATACGTCTTTGCAGAACTACGCTGGTTGCAACAGAACTACATAACAGTTGCGCTGCTAACCGTACATTCATATTGTGATTTACAAAATTTACATGTTTTTAGTTAGCTTTTTTGCCAAATGCAAACCGACATCATGTTGAAGTTGCAGAGATTTTCCAGAAATTCGTATTTAATAATATCATTGTGATGATAAAAAATTTTGCATTCAAATCCAAAAGTATTTCTAACCAACTTAAGTAAATGACACGCATCTAATATAACATAATATTTTTGTCCTCTATATTAAAAGTACGGTCCAAATGGAGAGGTGCTCAAATTAGCTCTTAGTATTTGTGCCATATTTATATTAGATGTTATGCCAAAAAAGTGACAAAAGCAATTTTGCAAAATCTGATAATGAAGCAATGCACTGTTTTAGAAGTGTTGCTTTCTATAAAGCAGTAAATCTTCTCCGAAAAATTAAACGATTGGGATTTTCCAAAAAGAAGTAATTGCTACTGTCATGATTACTAATACCTATTTAGCCTTATCTACTTGATCTCCATAAATATTACCCACATCAACATAGCCATGATGATTATGACCATCAAACTCTATGTGCTCACGGATAGAAATTTCGTCGAACGTAAGGGCGATGACCGAATCTTTTTTCAGTCTTTATGGTTTCTACGACTGCCTTAGTGATGCCGAGTTTACAGCCTACATTTTCGTACCAGACTCGTAGTGTTCGAGTATGTGAGGACAGGTCAAATTTTATTTTCATGTAATTGTAAGCTCTAGGGCTGTAAAAGTGTACAGTAAGGGCAAATTTCTTTAGTTGCGTATCATACTCGTGTTTAGTTTTTTATTTTGGTTTTTCTTAATCACTCTTTAGATGAGATGCTGCAACAAATCGTCTGAACTAGACGCCATTACAGCACTAATGTTATTTTGAAGTGAGGGAAGCCATTCTAGATTTTTTATCACTTGCGACAACTTTTCCAATTTTTCATTAGCCCGTTTTTTTGTACTCTTATATTTTTCAGTTTATTTGTTTCATAGCTAGGCGTCTCCGAAGGATATTAATAGTTTTCCTCATTTTTTTCTTTCTCAAGGAATTGTCTATATCAGAAACGTTCACAGTAGAGCTACTGCTAGATGCTCTCCGTTTCGGCTTCAATACAACCTACAAAAAATTTATTTAGTGTATATATTATGTATTTATCTGTGACAAAAATAAATAAAATGAGGTTATAATCACCCTTTTATCTATTTCTGCCACTAAGCAGCAGTGCTTTCATCAGCTCATACCAGCCTGTTGAGTATAGAGAGCCTGTATAATTATAAGCTATAAGGCATTTATTACATACATACCCTGCGGCAGATTGTACAGAAGACTGAAGAGTACAATCTGCCACTTTGCCTGGCGTATGTGGACTATGAGAAAGCCTTTGATTCCGTCGAAATTTGGGCGGTCCCTTCAGCGGTGCCAAGTTGACTGTCGGTATATCGAAGTGCTGAAGTGTTTGTACAGTAGGGCTACGATGGCTATCCGAGTACAGAACCAGAGCTCGAAACCTATCCAACTGCAGAGAGGTGTAAGACAGGGTGAGGTTATATCCCCGAAACTCTTCACCGCTGCATTGGAAGACGTTTTCAAGCTACTGGACTGGAAAGGATACGGTATTGACATCAATGGCGAGTACATCACTCACCTTCGATTTGCCGACGATATAGTCCTTATGGCAGAATCGCTGAAGAACTTAAGCACTATGCTCAATGACCTCAATAGTGCCTCCCAACGGATAGGTCTTAAGATGAACATGGACAAAACAAGGATCATGTTCAATGTCCATGTCACACCTATGCCGGTAGTTGTTGGGAGCACTATGCTCGAAGTTGTTGACGAATACGTTTACCTGGGACAAATAGTCCGACTAGGTAAGTCCAACTTCGACCGAGAGGTCAATCGACGGATTCAACTCGGCTGGGCAGCGTTCGGGAAATTACGGCATATCTTTTCGTCAGGTATACCTCAATCTCTAAAAACTAGATTGTACAACCAGTGCGTGTTGCAAGTGATCACTTACGGATCTGAGACGTGGTCCTTCACTGCTGGCCGTATGAGGACGCTTAAGGTCGCTCAGCGAGCTATGGAGAGGGCTATGCTCGGAGTTTCTCTGCGTGATAGACTCAGAAATGAGGATATCCGCAGTAAAACCAGAGTGACCGACATAGCCCAACGGATTAGTAAGCTGAAGTGGCAATGGGCCGGCCATATAGCTCGAAGAACCGATAACCGATGGGGAAGAAAGGTTCTCGAGTGGCAGCCTCGTACCGGTAGGCGTAGTGTAGGGCGACCCCCCCACTAGATGGAGTGACGACCTGGTAAGACATGCAGGAAGTCGATGGATGCAGGTGGCTCAGGACCGTGCTTTGTGGCATTACTTGGGGGAGGCCTATGTTCAGCAGTGGACTTGTGAAGGGCTGTAATGATGATGATGATGATGAAGGCATTTTATCTTAGTCTTCAGGGGTCAAAACACCTTTGTAGCTTTATTTCTTTGAAGCTGACTGTAGGTGACCATGTACTGCAGTAGCCGTTTCCATCAAGTGACCCTGTAAGTTCCTTTGGTACTTTCGTTTAAAAAAAATATGGATTACAAAGATTACGACAACAAATTATACACATTTGAACATGCGCAAACGGAAATAACATATGTACAATCATATTCAATTAAGACACTAAGCACCGGCATAAATAATGTGTGTCTTGTACCAGAACGCAGCTTTACTCTTTGTGTACTTCTATGAGAAAAAACAGTTGTTCAGAGTGCTTGCTACATATAGTTGTATATTTTTTTGGAAACCCAGACTTCTCTATTTATCATCAGAAATCTGAAACATTAATAAAGTTTAATTTATCTCACTAAAGTTTTTACTATAATGCCAAAAATAAAATATTGAAAATTTAAAAAAAAAACTAAGTTAAAAGAGGCTGCATCCAAAGACATGCCTTAAAAAAACATATTATCGATAAGATGACATCGATAGTGGAAATCTCTTTAAAAATTAAACCAAAAATAGCGGGAATTCACGCATTTGTTAAAATTTTTATTACAATTTTTACGCATTTAGAGTATTATCGTAATTAAACGCGATATATTTCCCTCTACATTTGTGTGTGTAACATTTGTACCAGTTCTAAAATATTGCATTTAGAGTGCCAAACATTTTAATTGTACTTACGTGTGAAATGTATAATTTTGTGGCCTTTTTTCTCGATGAACTGCATTCAGGTACAGCACATGTCACCATATTTAATCTCAGCCTTTAAATTTTTTTTAATATCTTGAATGACGTCAGCCCGATATAAGTCTATAGCATGTATGTGTATGATTTAGCCATTTTATCTCGTTCTAACGTAAGTTATGCTATGCTCTTTCTCTTTTACATTGCCAATCTAACTTAATTATATACTAAATCTATGGTTTGAACGAACTACGCAATAAAGAGGAGTTATTTCTTTTATTGATAAGTTCTACCATTAGGATTTCGCTCCTATTAGTAACTTAGTGAGTTATGGAGAGAATTGTCCTCGGAGTTTGCCTGTGTGATAGTATCTGAAACTAGTATATTGACAGAAGGGCAAGCCAAAGCCCAGCAAATCTGTATGCTGGAGTGACAATGAGCCGGCCGTGTAGCTCAAAGAAGCAGTTGATGGAGAAGAAAGAATTTCAAGTGGCAATGCAGTGGTTGACGACCCTCTACGATATGGAGTGATGATCTGATGATATAAGTAGGGACTTATTTGATACAGGTGCTCATGACTGCGTTTTTTGGTCTATGTAAGATACTTATAAGTAGCAATGGACGCGCGAGTAGGTGGTGGCGCTTTATATACGTAAGTTGTATGAACAGTCGTCCACATCAAAAATACTTGGTTCTTTATAAAATGTCTTTACACTGCGCCACCGAGCCGTAGGTAATAGAACTTACTTAAGCCTGACTTAATCCGCATTTGTAACTTGATTGCAATGTTTTGTTTGTTTAGTTTATTTAACTCATTTTGTTAGAGATATTTAAAAAAACAAGCTGCAATAGTAATAAACCAGAAAGATTTTTAAATTGGATCAAAGAGAATTTCTATACTTAAATGAAGAAAATGCGAGAAGAAGCGCGGCGTACATTTTAAGTGACGCAAAATTA
Source organism: Parnassius apollo (assembly GCA_907164705.1). Classification (NCBI taxonomy): domain Eukaryota; kingdom Metazoa; phylum Arthropoda; class Insecta; order Lepidoptera; family Papilionidae; genus Parnassius; species Parnassius apollo. The sequence continues at coordinate 60,863 of CAJQZP010000130.1, forward strand.
AGCCAAGGCCATGATTAACCTATCGTGAGAACACCCATTTACGTACCTCACGTTAACATATGCATGTAAAATCAAGTACAACCATCATATTCATTTTACAACCAACATGTCACCATATTTAATCTCACTTAGCCAGACTTAATCCGCATTTGTAACTTGATTGCAATGTTTTGTTTGTTTAGTTTACTTAACTCATTTTGTTAAAGATATTTAAAAAACAAGCTGCAATAGTAATAAACCAGAAAGATTTTTTTAATCGGATCAAACAGTATTTCTATACTTAAATGAAGAAAATGCGAGAAGAAGCATATGCATGTAAAATCAATTACAACTAACATTTACTGCCAATATCGTTAGCTAACTTAAAATGTCATACAAACAGATAAAAAACTCGGAAGCTCGTGTAAATGTTAGAAACTTAATAATTTAAAACGAGTCAACAGCATTTGTCCAGTAAATAATAACAAGCAGGCGATTGTAAATTCAATTTTCCCGTTAGTTTAAAAATTACGAAATTAGAAGCACACAGTCTGCATGGTAAGTAGATGCCTTGGTCCATACACCTATATCTATCTTCGAAACACAGCACTATAGTATTGCTATTTCACGCTGGTATTATATGCAAACTTGATTCCTTCCCGGGCGACTAAATTGTGTTGCAGCTACATTGCAGTGCAGTGTAGCTTTTCAATGTGCATCCTAAACTCAGTCAATTTATTGTCGTTCGTTAGATCGTTTTTTATCAGTTCTACATGCGACTGATCTGTAGTGTGACTGTGTAACTCTATTGGGAATTGTTGCAGGCAGGAATTACTTCGTTAATAATATAAGCAGTGCAGCCTCCGTAATCATTTCCTGTCGAAATCGGATCATACATATTACAGGTGCGTCATTTCGTGTGATAAAAGGGGCCAACTCATCTACAGTTAAACAACGAGCAGTGCCAAGACCCAGCAGTACAGTACATTTCCGGCCAGGAGACCGTATGGAAGGAGCAAAACTTTCACGGGACGTTATACAAAGCTCTTCATTAGCCTTTTGCAGACACAGTTGCCTCCCTCCACTAGCTACGCTTTGGTGTCCTCTACGGCATAACCGAGGGTTTTGTCTGTACAATGTAGACAAAACCCTCAAAAATATTCTGAACTTAACCAAGCAGATACGAAACGTTTTTGTAGCATTCAAAATACAGACAGAATATGTGGTTTTTCAATTATATTGTGTTTACTCTACAACATAAATACATAAAAGGTTTAAAAAGAAAGGTTCTCGAATGGAAATCTCCTACCGGTAAGAGATGTGTAGAGTAAACCTCGACTAGATGGAGTAATGATATCCTAGGATATAGAAGAAGTCGCTTGGGAGGAGAAGGAGGTATTTCAGGACTGTGCTTTGTTGTATTCCTTGTATGTTATCTATGTATGTCATTACTATGTATATCATTACAGCCCTTAACAAGTCCACTGCTATGTTTAGCATTGAAATTGTGAAAGGCTGTAATGATGATGATGATGATGATACGTACATAAACTCTCACGTATCTTACCCAGTAGATACCATGACGGACTTCCATTTGACACCTCTCTCCGTTTATATCTACGAATACATGCCCATCGGTTAATGGTATTCTTATGCTATAAAAAACTCAAAAATTAGAGTTTACTTAAACTTAACTTTTACAGAACCGCTTTCAGTACCAAAGCAAGTTTGGATTGAATGCATATATTATGTCAATCGATGCGCATATATTTCAAATGTAAAGTTGACATCTAACTGGTACAGGGCTTCATCGTGAAAGTTATTGCTTCTTGGTATTCGAAATGTTTCGTACGAATAACTATTGTACCATCCGTCTTTATTAAATATACATGTCAATGGTGGTTAATATGAAGCGGGGTAATTTTGGTACATAACTGAAGTGCATCGAAAACAGAGTATCAGTTCTGAAATATAGTTTATATTGTCACTGTCAGTTGTGTAAGAACAAATTGCTTATATCAAATTCAAGAAAATTAAAAATAGAAAACAGTTAAATTTCAATCAAGTTACAAGGAGCTCCACTAACTGTGAACTGTAGTTTATAAAAGTACTTGTACTAGAGTAGCTTAAAATGGCATCTTTATTCCTTCAATACACTAACATTATGAATAAATATTATTTATATTGTTTTGCGCCAGAACTAATGCAGAAGTGACACGGAGAGTTCCGTACCCAAAGTCAACGCAGCAGCAGGAGACGGATCAGAGACGATTTGCTGATGCAACGCCGATGACGGCGGAGGGCCAGCTGCCGACTACGGAGGCCTACCCGTCAGCAGCTCTTGCATCTGCTGCACATGACTTCGCTCTGAGGCAAGGCACCTGAGGCGATACGATGATGATGCTCCAGGAACAGGCCTGCCGACAGGAGGAACTGGCCCGTCGGCTGGAAAAGCAGCCGCAGCGCGGTAAGGAAGAGTACATGCTCCTTATGAAAGACCTTCACGCTAGTTTTGGGAAAGAGATAAGGCAGGTGAAGGATAGGGTTGATCAACATAACAAACCCCTGTCAGAAACTGAAACCCGAGTTTACCAAGTGAACAATCGGGTTCACAACATGATGGCTGACGTGAATAAAACGCTGGACAATCTTACACTTGGGAATAAAATTACAGCTCTCGTGGTAGCTACAACACCTTCACTGCGTAGATTCAAACTGGATATGAGGTGAGAGAGGGAAACTAAAATGTTAGATGGGCGGGAGCATTTTCCTAATAAAAAATAGAGAATGAAAAATGACAAGCAAGCAATCTGTAGGTAAAGACTATCATCGGTGGTGGTCTTCGAATAAGTTACGAATCGAGAAATTCTCAGTATTACTTGGGTTAAAAATAATAGAAAAATAAAGATTCAACGTGAACAAAAGCGCAGGCACAGCTAGGCTACATTTATGAATGAGATCGTTAATCAATGTATACATAAACACATGCGCACAAAGTAAAGATTTCTTAACTTCACTTCTCCTACATACAAACCAACAGTTGTCGTGCTCTCAAGTAAGTGTTGTTACCATTCGCCAATTCAATAACAAAGTCTTTAGATGTACGTTAGTTTTGGCTTAAGCAAACTTTAATTTTGTCACGGTCAGCTATTTTTTTCGACGTACAGGAAGGCAAACTATATTTAAAGTAGTTGCTTTGTAATAAAATGCTTGTAGTTCCTCACAACTTGTAATTATGCAAGCTCTTCTTAACTGTGCGTGCAGTGCTGCCTGACAGTTCTCTATTGGATTAGCAAAGCACTCGGCCGCTTTGCTTCGCCGAACTGCGGGTTCAAATCCAGATGGAACAACTTTTTTTTTAAATATAATGTATAGGTAGAATAAGAGTGACAAATGAGCTCACAGTCCGGTCTCCGGTTCAATACACTTACCATACGATATACAGTATCATTAAAAAACTATTACATGGGCGTGTTCTAACATGCTGATGCCACAATTACATGCCTTTTTTATAGGTGTGACAAACGAGCAGATAGTCCACCTGATGTTAAGTGGATACTGTAACTCATAGACATCTAAAGTTGTCTTCAATTAAATTTAAAATGCGGGTGCGTTGCCAGCCCTGAGGACCTAGATAGAATGCCTTATTTCCAGTAAAAAGGGTCTCCAATTCTCTATACTCACCATACGCAACACAGCACCATTAAGCTGCTATTTTACGCTTGTATTCTAAGTATTGTGGTATTGTGAGAGCGTGGTCCTTCCCCGGTCGAGCCAAACCATTCGTGCTGCAACCACAATATGGCTCTACCACGTAAAAATGCCTCTAATGCAATTAGACCTAAAATAGTAGGTAAGTTAAAGTTACATCAAAAATTTGATGGTTCCAAACCGGAGATAAATGTATTCATAAACGCAAAAGCACAATTTGTACACAAGACTTGCCACGCTATAGAGGCAGCCGGGTGCTATCAACACTAGACTACGCGGTCATCTTAGTTCGTCTTCAGTTCATTTTATAACATTTTGTGACGGCCCAATATTATTATTAATAATTAAATTCAATATAAAGGGGCGTCCAAAATAGTCTTAAAAGATATATATTAAGCAATTAAGTTAAATTAATAAACATAAAGTTAATATATTTCAGACATTATCCCAATAACATAGTATATTAAAGGCAAAATTATTGTTTTTCGTAATAAATAAATTTATTTAAAAACTTGAAAAAATATTTAAAATAAGATAAATAATAGAAATACAAGGCAAAAATATTATAAAATTAAGTTAAATAACGTTTATAAGATAATTAGAAAATTTGTTAAAAATTGTTTAAGTCATGGGAGGTGTTCGTGTATAAAAGAAAGTTGTGGAAGGAGTTCACGTATAGATGAAATTTCCTAAGTTGTTGAAGGAGTTCATGTATTAAAGAAAATTTTCCTAAGTTATGGAAGGTGTTCACGTATAGATGTCTTGTATGGAGGAAGCTGTCGGAGGTACATACCTGCAGTTGTACATATATATGGGGTGGTCGGGAGCCCGACTGCCTGAAGTACTGTAGCACAATGACTAGTCCTATATTAGGGACTTATGATATTAAACTCAATGATACAAAAGCAATACTAAAGAAGGTCTCCATGATGAATTTGCATTACAATAGTATCGTCGTGCGTTCGAACCCTAAAAATAAATGACTTATGAAAGTAAGGTCTATGATCCAAAAGCAATACTATAGAAGGTCTCTATGAATAATATGCATTACAATAGTAGGGTCGTGGGTTCGAATCCTATATATGTATGACTTATGAAAGTAAGGGCTATGATTCAAAAGCAATACTATAGAAGGTCTCTATAATTAATATGCATTACAATAGTAGGGTCGTGGGTTCGAATCCTATATATACATGACTTATGAAAGTAAGGTCTATGATACAAAAGCAATACTATAGAAGGTCTCTATGATTAATATGCATTACAATAGTAGGGTCGTGGGTTCGAATCCTATATATACATGACTTATGAAAGTAAGGTCTATGATACAAAAGCAATATTATAGGAGGTCTCCTTGATGCATAAGCATTGTATGGGGTGGTCGGGTGACTGACTGCTCCTAGTACTGTAGCAAAATGACTAGTCCTTATTAGGGACTTGAAAAGGAATGTTATGGTGGCGTGTGTGCTGCTTCACGAGCAATTGGTCCGAGGTAAACTTGGACTCGCTAACCGATGTGTCCTAGACATATCATCTTAGTGCCGGTGGTAAGCGGGTTTGTTGTAGCAATACGGCTTTCCCGTGGACATCGCACACCCATACCGTTTGTGGGCGGCGTAGTAGCGCACAGCGATGCGTCGTCTATATTTCGGATTGGGATGATGAGTGTGTTTGGTAGCACTTTTAAGTGTAACAGGCATACTCAACTTCATGTCTTAGTGCATTAGCGCTATGATACGTGGAGTTTTGTTCATTGGCGTCTTAGTAGCGTGCTACTATGATACGTTGGTGATATTTTTTATATAACAACAATAAAAACTTTGTTGCCAAAATCGATAGGAGTCATGTGGGTGTGTTGTGAGGGGGCGCCACCCGTATGATAGTTGCATTGATGCTTACTGCTACTTGCGGTATTGCGTCTTGTGATGGATCTGCGGGTGTGCTGCGCCTGATTCGACGCATTCCTGTGGTTCTGGTCGATGGAGGTATACAATTAACATCTTAGTGCTGGTGGTAAGCGGGTTTGTTGTAGCAATACGGCTTTCCCGTGGACATCGCACACCCATACCGTTTGTGGGCGACGTCGTTGCGCATAGCGATGTGTCGTCTATCTTTCGGATTGGGATAATGAGTGTGTTTGGTAGCACTTTTAAGTGTAACAGGCATACTCAACTTCATGTCTTAGTGCATTAGCGCTATGATACGTGGGGTTTTGTTCATTGGCGTCTTAGTAGCGTGCTACTATGATACGTTGGTGAAATTTTTTATATAACAACAATACCAACTTTGTTACCAAAGTCGATAGGGATCATGTTGGGTGTATTGTGAGGGGCGCCATCCGTATGATAGTTGCATTGATGCTTACTGCTACTTGCGGTATTGCGTCTTGTGATGGATCTGCGGGTGTGCTGCGCCTGATTCGACGCTCTCTTGTGGTTCTGGTCGATGGAGGTATACGGGTGGTGATGTCTGCTGGGATGTATGGGGGAACTTGGAATGGTGTAAGCCCGACGATAGTCGTATTGATGCTTGTTGCGTTCTGCAGCATTGCGTCTCTGCGATGGTTGTTTGGTGGGACGCTATTCTCAATGGCGCTCTCTGCGTCTTGGTTTGACTCACACCTACGTAGCTTTGCCCAAGTCGGGTCCCTTCATTGCGGGGCTGCAGACTGTCTGCCCTCCACGATGTTTTATATAACAACATAATATTATATCTCTGTAACTTTCCCACCTTTGAATGATTGAAGGCAACTTGTTGGTGGGTGAGACAAACATGATCGAAAATGCATTTACTCGACGTCAGTGACACAAACCCTTTCTGATGGCGAATTATTACTCTTATCTTATAACTGCCTTTTGGCTATATCTGCCGTTGTATTGGTTGGTGGAGCATATGTGTCGACCTCATGCGGGTGGTAGCTGGCGGGAGGATCTGAGGAGACTCTCAAGGCTGCGGCCGAAAGCCGCACAACGTGGGACCCCATTCCCTTGAGGTGAGCGGTAGACTCATGACACGCTCTGCGGCTAGTAGCCGTGCTGATCATGCAATTGGTGGTGATGCCATACACTTACATCATGTCTGCAGGAGCGGCGGTCTGGCAGGTGGTGGCGCTCACGGAGGGTTTACGGCCAGTGTGCCTATTTGCCTATACCGTGTGACGTACATTCACTGTGGCTGGATTCTTTCGTATTCTGTTTGGCGTTTACGCATTGACATGCGCGACTTCGGTCGATGTTTGTGCTTACGCATTAGCAAGGGGGCCAAGCCTCTTTTACTGGTTCGCCAGTTATTTTGCTGTGGACTACGGTCCAGTTCCCGAATTAGCTTTCCCTTCGGGGGGAGTGCATCAAAATGGTTGGCACTCACCGTGCACGGCGTGTGTGGGGCCGTGTACCTCCCCTACATTTTTTTTAAATAAATGTAGGAGAGCGAAGGCCTAGTATCGGGTATTTTGTATAAATATATTTTGAGCCTTTTCCGAGCGGGAAGGGATAATTAATAATTTAAACCTGATGCAAGTGGAATAGGGACGTTTTATGTTCTTAACCTTTTTCGAGCCCTGTCTTCGTGAACGGGGTTCACTTAGCTTATAAGGCACTACCAACAGCTTTCAATTGCTCTAGTGAAAATTCATTCTTCCAAAAGACACTTAAAAGAACTAAGTTACTAAACAAACACAACGTATATAAGGGTCCTAACTAAGACGATCACGCCAAAATATTAAAACCGGCCTATTAATAAACCTTTTGAAAGATCATTTAGAAAGATCAAAATATATTTTATTTATCCTGGTCACATATATATAATTTTTATCGAAAAGGGGTAAATTAATTATATCTAATATATTTATTATTATGAGAGAGGGGGGGAAGCGTTACACTTTCAATAAAGACAAATGTTTATGATACGAAAGCTTTGCATTCGGTTCACATTTCCATTTCTGACGCTATCCACGTATGTTAATTCTAAAACAAAAACCGGCTCCATGCAATCTGTTCCATTACTAACTGACTGCTGTGTCGTAAAACCAAAATGTGTGTCTGCGCTAACATATTCCATTCGATGGGTTTTGATTGCAGTTATATTTTCCACAGTCTAAATACTTAGGCTATTGAAGTTAACGTAAGTTACTCAGCAAAAGATTTTTCTGTTGTACGTATTTTTCATATTATTTATTACATATTTTAGCCAGTTAAGACAAAGGGGATAAATGTATAATAAAAAGTGTTTGCTTTGTAGTTATTCATGCGTAAATGAAGCTCTCTGGTCGTGAGGGGTGGAATAAATTACCCGCGTCTATCTTTGTATCCTATTTCAATAAGCCGTGTAGTGTCGGCGTAAGGGAATCCACTACCCTGTAATATTGCCACGTAACAGGCAAGAAACGGAAATTTAAACAACTCAAATATTATTTAAAAAAATGCAATCGACCCACTTTCATATAATTTTTTACCTTTTTTTTTTTACCCACTTTCCAAAACAATAAACCGCTATGGTATATATGTCTCTCTATTTAGAAAGCCTGTGTTCAACTGTGGACTTTTGATGAACTTTTATATAATACAATACATATATGTAATACATAATATAGACGCCCCCCGAGCAAAAAAACTGGTAATTCATTGTTATGGAGTTGTTATGATTCACCAGGTGCTCGGGGGTAAATAATAAGATTATGAGAAAACCTGCATGTCTGAGGAATAAAAATATTTCGAGGGCATACGAAGTCCGCTAACCCGTACTTTAAATTGAAGAACGAGATCTTAATTAATATGGTGTGCTCACTGATCGCCAACCTTCGTTACCAAGGTAAGCCTATTATATTCTTAGAGGAACAGAAAGTAGAGAGATCTTTCTCATCTTCAATCAATTTCTTACTCTTCTTACCTTAAACATATTTGATTTGTGTCATTCAACAAATCAAATATGTTTGATTTGATATATGAATATAGAGAGGTACATTTAAAATGTTATTAATGTACATGTAAAATAATAATCCATCAGCCCATTTCGTCCCGAGGGTGTCGTAAGAAGCGACCATAATTAATACCACAAGTATCGCATAGCTTCCGAAAGATGGCGTTATGTGTTGTCCTAGTCTTCACCAGGTGTATATTATATGCAGAACGGCGCTGTCCAGCAGTATCAAAGGTGCTTACGTATGGTATTGCGGTCGTCAACCCACCTGCCAAGCGTGACTTTATATTCACCCTGCAGTAGAAGAGCCCCCTGTACAGAAGTGGACTTTAAATAGGTAATGATGATGATAATATAGATATAATATAGTTTTAATTCGACAAAATTTAAGCTTTCCTCTTATTTACTTACTAAAATATAATAAGCTGTTATCTACAATAATTCTTGTGTAATTTCAACTAGTTATGGGATAGTTAAACAACATATGCTTATATCTATAACTTACAGTACGTGGAATTAAAAACATTCAACAACACCTCAAACACATTAAATTGGCTTAAGTATTTCAAGATTAATGACGATATTGAAATCTAATTAAATCGGTAAGTTGAAAGATAAGTTAGCACAAAGTGATATTAACAAGATTTCGTACATATGTTCAATAGAAACTTCATTTCCTAATGTAGTATGATTTAAATAATCCAAGCAATGTAATTTAATATTAGTGTGCGTCAGAATTAGTCACAATTGTGCAATAATTTAACGAAAATTAAAGAGTACTGGCTATAAATCAAGTTCGTTGTGCTCAATTCGAATTTAATTGCACTTTGGTAGCTTGAATTCTATTACAACTACTGGCAGGTCCCAGAAATAAAATAATAAGATATGATGTTAAACTGAATCCAAACTAAAGCAGCGTAAAGGACTCCCTTAGCTCCATCACCATTAAAAGTTATGATTTTAAATTGCTTTTTAAGTAAATGTTTTACACTAATTTCTTAAAATTGTGATCATGGTTTCTTGCATCTTCTTTTTCATCTTTCCGTAAAAAACTCACAGTTATTTGCTGATTTTTTTGTTGTAAAAAGTAGTAATTGAAGTCTCCTATAAGTATAAAAGAATACCTGTGTCAGGAGGCACCGCTCTTCCCAATAATATTAAACATTACCTATTATATTATCTGATAAAGCTGTACTTTTAGTTAACTTGTATTTGAATCTCATAGGAGACATTGGAGAAATTGAAAATTTGATTACACGTGCTGCGATAGCGCGAGGTCACTCAAAGGTGACGCAGCGGATGCGCTTGGTTATGTGATGAAGTCGTGACAGTCGAGAGGTTATAGGACTATACTATGTGATACTGTGTGATGAATGTTGTTGCAGAATAAGCACACAAAGACGTGTGTCCTGTAGGATGGCCGTGTCGGAGAAGTAGTAATGCTGACTTGACAACGAGGCGGAAGTGTTTTGACCCAACCCTTCGACCGGGTCTAGCTGGGAGGATCGCGCGGGCTAACAGGGCACTTCGGTGCTAGCGGTCGAGCGGATCACAGTCTGCTAGGAACCGTCACACGACTCGTTGTGTTTTGTACCAATTAAATTAGTTATCTAGATTACTTTGTTTGTTTAGGTCACTTCGTTAGGGTCACGAGGACCCTATTGCGCCCACACATTATGTTTTCTGACTAAGACTCCCATGCTGATCAACCTCATCAACCGACATATATATATATATATATATATATGTAAATGTACCTAAATGTATATTTTTAATCACTTTGAGTTTTTAATTAACCTAAGTTCTTAAACTAATGTAAGCATATCTAAGTAATTTAGAGTAATATTGACACAAGAGACAGGTCTAATGCTCATTCATCGTGAGGTTTTTGTAATGTAATGTAATTATTACGTAATGTTGTACTATACAACTCAGCTTTAAAATCTGTGAGTAAACGATAGATTATCCCTATTTTCCCACCCTTAGGGTAAATTTCATTTTCCATATTTATATGATACCGATTTCGAGGTATATACCCTATCCAATAAAAAATAATTATCAAAATCGGACTACTTCCTAATAAATCACCCCTATTTTCTCACCCTTAGTAAAAAAAAAATTCCAAATTTATATGGGACCAGTTTCAAGGTATAATCTATCTAACAAAAAGGAATTATTAAAATCGAACTACTCTGCAAAAAATCACCCCTATTTTAGCACCCTAGGGTAAAAACTTTTTTTCCAAATTTATATGGAACCAATTTCGAGGTATATGTCTATCCATTAGAAAAGGAATTATCAAAATCAGACTACTCTCTAATATATCACCCCTATTTTCCCACCCTAAGGTAAATTTTTTTTTCGAAATTTATATGGGACCGCTTTCAAGGTATACCCTATCCAATAAAAAAATAATTATCAAAATCGGACTACTCTGTAATAAGTCACCCCTATTTTCCCACCCTAGGTTAAAAACATTTTTTCCAAATTTATATGAGACCAATTTCAAGGGATACACCTATCCAATAAAAAAAAGAATTACCGATTTCGGACTACTTTGTAATAAATCACACCTATTTTCCCACCCTTAGGGTAATTTTTTTTTCCCAAATTTATATGTGACCAGTTAAAACCTACCCAATAAAAAAAAGAATTATCAAAATTGAACTACTCTGTAAAAATTTATGCATGGTCATACACAAAAAAAACTATACGCGTCGACTTGAGTACCTCCTCCGTTTTTTCGTTGGTTGAAAATTCAAAACAATTCGGGGCTTTAATTCTTTATTAAACTAGTAGTTCGATGATACCGTCTTAGCACCGAGCTTTAGAGTCTATTAAAATAAGTGAAAACTTGATCTGACAAGTAGTTTTTGAGTTATATATCTTTAATAATGCGTATTTAACTGACTTCGAATACATTGCCGATATTCTGATTTTAATTATATTGAATTCATTGTTTTCAATTTTTTAAATTTTACCACTTATTTATTAGGCAAACCTTTTTTCTTTTCATTTATAAGGTAAATTAATAAAAAAAATTAAATCAGTTCACAATTAACGAATACACTGCGTAGTAGTGTCACACTACATACAAAATCATTCTGTCGAATTGGGAGCCTCCTCCTGTTTTCGAGTGAGCTAAAATTGAAGCTTACATTGCTACTTAATTTAGTGTATATTATCATCTAGTAATTAATTATTACTAAATACAAAATGATACGTACTGTCCCTTTATTACATAAAGTTGGCTTTATATTTTGTAATTAGTGGCATAAAATTAGTTTTATGTTTGTCTACGCCTTACGTGTCAAGTACTATAACTTATTGGGGCTACCCCAATTTTGCAGTGTATCAGACATGTTTGCAAAGGCACATAAGGCAACTATTATGCCATTATGGGAAAGAAAATAGGTCCATCAGCATAATATAAGGCATATTCGCAAGAATAGTCCTGTCTGTGACGATGCCAAAGTCCCAGTAGAGCCTTGCGCGGTCATTATTAGCACGGCTTCCGGCAAGTACTTGTAATACGGCAATTTCCGGTCCACGAAACCGTATTTCTACTAAAGCTTTTTATAGACTAGAAATCAAGCTTAGAAACATCCTTAATTTTATGATTTTTGATGGATGTCACTATTATCTAGTTTAGTAGTAATTACTTACTATAAAATTTATTTATGACAAAATCTAAAATTGTAAATTAAAATTTAACTATATAAATGTCAGTTATTTATACGGCACAAAATGTCTCCGCTTTTTGTATTTTACGTTAGATTTTTTTGTTGAAGGGTTACAAACGAGTACATAGTCCCACTGATGTTAAGTGGATGCTGTGGACCACACACACACCTGAAGACTTAGATGAAATACCTCCTTTCCGGTTAAAAAAGGTCTTCGGATCTCTACACTCACCATAAGAAACACAGCAGTATTAAGCTGCTGTTTTACGCTGGTACTCTGTGAGAGCGTGGTCCATCCCCGATCGAGCCGACCCATTCGTGCTACAGCCATAATAAGGCTGCATCATGGCTTTACAAAGTTTAAAAACCACCGTTTTTTAGATGGCACTGTCTTGACAAAGTGAATACAACAATAATTTCGTAAATTGTCAGCGTAGCTCAATTTATTACGCAACGGTTAAAACTAATTTTGGACTTTATTTATAAATATTTTATTTATTTTAGCAAAACACATAAATCGTATAAAATAGAAATTAACATCTGAAGAAGGAAAATACTTTACCCTCCTTTTTTTGAAATTCCGTAATCAGATAAAAAGTAGCCTATAAGTGGCCCCGCGTCCCTAACTATGTACACACAAAATTTCATGGAAATATGTACAGTAGTTTTGAATCTGTTTAATAATTTTGAATATACAGACAGACAGACTAAAATTCTAAAAACCACTCATTTGACCTCTGTGCACTTTTTGTTAATCCCCCTGGACAGACTAATTAATGGGCATAATTATTTTTCCAGAAAATATTAGAATTACAGATACGACTTTTCTACAGATGTATAGATTAACAACATTAACCTTATTAAAATTATATAACAGGAGACGTAAAGAGAGCTATTTCTACGTCTAAAATCTTCAAAGGTGTGAACCAATATGCGTAATAAGATCTTAAAAGGGTGTTTACCCATCAGTATCTAATGCGTTATTCGCAAATCAAAATACATTCGTGCCATTTGATTGCGCATTACTTAAAAAACGCGCGTACCGAATTTATTTTCACGTAATTAATAAATGCAGTATGAAATTAATTTCGACATAAAACTAATTGTATGCTACTAATTACGAGCAATAAATCCAGCTTTATGTACTAAAGGGACAGTATGTATCATTACTATTATTTGTAGTTACTAATAATTGTTCACTTGATGATAATAAACACTAAATTACGAAGCAATGTCTTTAAAACTAATACGCAGTATATTCGTTAATTGTGCACTAATTTAACGTTTTATTATTTTCCTTATAAATGAAAAGAGTAAACCCCAACAAAAAAAGAAAAATGTTGCAACTAATAAAGTCGAAATATAAGGAATAAAACTTATATATATAATAAGATAAGTACAAGTAAGATAAATACAATTATCGAACAATTCTTTTACGGTGAAATAGACACTTATTAGTTAATTGACTTTGTGTGTGTAAATAGAGTTTTTAAGTACGTTTATTTTTATTATTTTTTCACTGTGATATCGACACTACTTGACTTTTGTGTATACGTTTTGGCGGTGGAAAATGCCAAGACAACAGCATTTTTACAGTGCGGCAGAGTTGTATACTCTGGACATGGACATGGTTTTATTGTATGGCGAATGCCACCAAAATTCAGCGTTAAATCTGCGTACTTATAGTAAGAGATACGGCGCAACTCGCGTCTGCCCTACTAGCGTCCGGACAATCCTAGGTGCTGTCCAAAGAATCAGGGAAAATCAGCGCATAGTGCCCAACACTCATGAAGGAGTTGCTCCGCGTCACTTTCCACCCTCGTTCGAACATCGAGTCTTAGACCATTTCGATCGGAATCCAACCTGCAGCCTTAGACAAGCTGGGCGTGTGTTTAGAGTGAGGCATAAAACAATACATCGAGTGCTGAAAAGGAACAAATTACGTCCTTATAAATATGTTAAGGTGCAGGCGCTGCTGCCCCGCGATAAGCCGATTAGAGAATCTTACTGCCACTGGGTACTGGAAAAAAATGTCTCAAGACCAACGTTTCCTAACAAATGTGTTTTGGACAGATGAAAGCACGTTTACTCGAAACGGCATATGGAACCGACAATCCATGCGTTACTGGAGCCATACGAATCCCCATTTATTTAGGGAATCAGCTCATCAATACCGATTTTCCATTAATGTTTGGGATTCATGTTTGGGCAGGCATTCACGGAGATCAAATAATCGGCCCTACTTTTATTGACGGAAACCTGAATGCACAGAAATTTCTCAATATTCTTAACGGTCCAATAACAGAATATTTAGAAGGATTGTCTGTGGCAGCTTACCAAAGGGTATGGTTCCAGTTAGATGGAGAGATCCTCCACACTCCGTACTCCTCGCGAGAGAGCGGCTTAACACCATGTTCGGCGAACAATGGATAGGGCGCTATGGCCCTCGCAGGTGGCCAGCTCGATCGCCCGACCTCACTCCTATAGACTTATTTTTATGGGGCTTTATTAAAAATGAAGTGTACCCAAAGATCTCCGAAACCGAAGATGAACTGCGCAATCGTATTGTTGCCGCCTTTAACAAATTAAAAGCCCTGGCTCTGGATCCTGAACGAAATTTGTTGAGCAGGCTTCAGGACAACATTATGCGGCGATGTAACTTGTGCATTCAAGAACGGGGCGGACATTTTGAAAATTTTAAAATTTAGGGTTTCATTAAATTTTGCTACTAATATGCAATAATATATATTTCGTTCAGTTCCATTTTCGCGAAATAAAAAAGTGGCGGTAAAATATCTAAATAGTTTAGTGAGTAAGTTTTTATTTCGTCGCACATTTTCCAACGAACCACAGGCCGTGCCGACAATCGCCATGCCACCCGCGTGCAACGTTGTCACTCTTCCAAGGGGTAAAAGTACGTTGTCTAAACAGAGTGTTCACTTTTACTGAATTTATTTTAATATTTATTTTGTTTGAAAATTTCACTTTTTTATTTTACGGGTTTTAAATTTAATATATAATTTTTCTACAATTCTACGGACTAGTATTACTTGTGGTTTCATTTATTGCATATACCCCATTCTGTATATATATATATATATATATATATATATATATATATATATATATATATATATATTAATCCACACAATAGTGACAAATAATTCAAAAGTAGTAAAACTGCCGTTAAAGAATTTAAGTAGAGAAATAGCTTTCATTTATTATAAATTTAAATGGCTACATGTATTATACATGTAGCAGCAATACTATTATTAACAATCATATTGTTTTCATCTTGGCCTTAAGCGGAGAAATCGTAATTTCACAGTCACAGTGTAGTAAACCTTTATATATGTATAATTTTGTTATTTTTATTTGTTAATTACACTATAGAAAATCATTAGAGTTCATTCTCTATATCCAGATAGCTTCCGGAAATATTAAGGAAAACGCACGATCATGACTGGGTTTATCATTGCGCTTCTGCTGACAGTAGTGCAAATAAACGGACTTGGGCTTGTCACATCACAAGCCCCGGGAAGCGGTGATACTCTAACAAGTGTGACTAAGGTACAAATACCAAGCAATAATTCTGCCACTTTTCCAGACGACGCTGTAGAAGAAAAAAAATATTCAAAGAGAATTGAGTGTGACAGTTTATACAAATGAAAACACAACAACAAATTCTTATAATAATCGTACTTATGATAAAGTAAGCCTCGAAGTCAGATCTATCTTTGATATCAGTAGCTGTGCCTCAGGCTATGTAAGAGTTAACGGCATGTGTGTTAAAATTTGGCAGTAGCTGCTTATGCCGATTGTTAAACTGTTTTGATTTAATGAGAACACATCATATATGGACAGGTAACTAACATGAAATGGATTTTGCAAGTCTACACATGCGGCAATTGAATACATTATAAAAACTTTTTAAACGTTGTTATTGAGCAAATGTTTGAATTATGTGGAATTTCAACGTACCTATAGAAACTTGAAAATGCATATCGTTTTTAGGGTTCCGTAGTCAACTAGGAACCCTTCTAGTTTCGCCATGTCTGTCTGTCCGTCTGTCCATTCTCGCTTAATCTCTGTGACCGTTAGCACTAGAAAACTGTAATTTGGTACCAATATGTGTATCAATCACGCCGACAAAGTGGTAAAATAAAAATTGGAAAAAAATGTTTTATTAGGGTAGCCCCCCTATATGTAAAGTGGGAAGTGATTTTTTTTAATTTCAACCCTAACGTGTGATATATTGTTGGAAAGGTATTTAAAAATGAATAGGGGTTTACTAAAATCATTTTTTGATAATGTCAATAATTTCGGAAATAATCGCTCCAAAATTAAAAAACAATGTGTCCCCCCCCCCTCTAACTTTTGAACCATAAGTTTAGAAAATATGAAAAAAATCTGAAAAGTAGAACTTTATAAGGACTTTCTAGGAAAATCATTTTGAACTTGGATGGAAACAACAGTACCCACTACCGGGAGCAGTTGCAGGAGCGCGGAGCGCTGCTGGAGCGCGAACATAATGGATACCCACCTTTAAACTCATAAGTGGGAACACTTATTGTGACGGATGGGAAACTACGGAACCCTAAACTGAGCGTGGCCCGACACGCTCTTGGCCGGTTTTTTATTGTTGATTAAAATTTATTTTTATCATGACACTTGTTTACAAGGTCATATTTAATAACATTTTGCAGGTACAATGATCGTTACATTAAATATGTTTTATACCAACAAAATGCTCCTTTCATTATTCAAATTACTTTTTGTTGACGGTATTTGTTTTGTTAAGAAAGTGCACTTAAAATAAATTACTAACATAAAACAAGGGCATAAATATGTAATTTTTCATTACACAAAATTTGTATAAAACACACTTTTATTAGTTTCTTGTGTATCTATCTATGTTATTAAATCTTTTAACGTGATATTCACTATTATATACTTACAAACACAGTATTACAACGTGCTCATTAGATTTTTATTTTTATAATGGCGTAGAATTATTGATTCCGTTACTAAGTCAACCCAGTAGAACTATATTTAAAAGCTTAGGATTCGAATACGTCACTCGAATTAGGCTTAGGATACATCAGTTTCTCCGCCACGAATCTTGTTTTTCTGTGGGAATTTCCTTTGATGTCTCATTATCATCCCTCCCTCGGTAATTACTTCATAATGTATATTTAAAGTCTACGTATCACTGTTCCAAATTCTCATTTCTCTTTTGGATTTCAATAAGTGTATATTTGTACTGTATATCACTGAAAAAAATTCTTTTTTTTAATTAATTTTATGTATAATAATTATAGTGCTAATATTTTGACGTTCTACTTGAACCATTCGAAACAATGCATGAAGTTTCGTTTTTATATATATTAATGTAACGTAGTAGAACTATATGTAAAAGCTAATGGACGCCACACACGGTCAGTTCAAGTGATCATTCTAACTGATCAGTTCAAACTATAAAATATCGGAGTTTTGCATATAAATTTATTCATCGTTATATCGAAAATTCAATATTTTAAAGAATATCAACAGTTTTAGTTTGAATTGATCAGTTAGAATGATCAGTGGAACTGACCGTCTGTGGCGACCATAAGGCTCGAATAAATTACTCTAACTAGGCTTAGGACACATTATTCACCAACTTGTAGATGATCGATTGACTTGATAATTTGCAATCGTATCAAGGATCCATGAAAATAAAATAATTTAATAACTTTATCCTAGTATCCTGATCAGGATGACTGAGATAAAATAAAACATTTATCGGAATCATAAAAGTTCATTATCAATGCGTATTATTTAAGTTTATTAAATTCTATTATTTATAAATTTCGTTAAAGAAAATGCAAGGGAAGACATGTGATAGATTACCCATGTTCATCAGATCACACTTAATGAATCTAAACTCTTGACGTAAGCTGCGTAAAATACTTTACTTGTTATATCAAGTCATAGAGAACGGTACATCTCTCATTTCTAGGAGATACAAAAAATGATGCAAAAAAGCATGTCTCACAGTTCAAATGTTCCACTACAAATTGTTAACATTCACATGTCTTGGTTTTCATTTTAATTTCGATTGACTTCCAGGCTTGTACGAAATCAAACCATTTCAATTATGCGAGCAGGGACTAAATTTGATTTACTCTTGGCCATACTGAAATTTGCATATTATTCTCATATTGCGAAAGTAAAATTCATTTTATTAAGAAGACGTATTTATCACACCTCTCTGCTTAGGTCACCGTTAAAAAAAAGATAAAATAATATTCCATGTTTCAACATGTTGGTAAAAACGTATCTAGGTTTAATTTCCTTTTACAATAAATCGAAGCTGCAGAGTTTTTTGAATGACCGGAAGGTAAAAGACAGATTACTTTCCGCATTTACAAAATGATTCTCGAACAAATGCAATGAGATATTAGTAGTTTAATAATTATAATTATGAATGGAGTAAGTGGCTAAGCAGTAGTGTGTCGGATAATAGGTACAGAAAAAGTTCTACTAGCAACCCTCGTCAGAAAAATGAACTCATAACTTTATATTTGAATCAATCAGTCAGCGATATCGATATCAACGAGAGAGCTGTTCTAGGAAGGATTTGTTTTCTTGGCAGGCTTTTATGACGATCGCAGTACGTCTAGCACTTTGAATGTGGGTGCTTTTCCTGTTACCACATATCTATTGTAGGCTTTTATATAATTAAGGCATAAAATATATGAATATTTCCGTCACCAACACCTACGGTGACTAAGGAAAGAAATGTGGTGATGGGAAATCTTACCTCCATCACACGTCACATTACAAGGGTACTTTGGTATTAACGTATCTGCTTATTATATAGTCTTTAATATAAAATTGTGTATGCTATTTTGCCTACGTATTTTTAAGTACTTAGTCGGTTATATTTTTTCATTCTGCAATGCCTACTTTTAAAATAATGGTACTTAAATAATTTGACGAATTAATGTAAATTAAATCCACAAGACAAGTCAAATGACAAGTTTAATGCCGCACTTAATGAGAAACTTTGTAAGAGTTAAGCCTCCTGAATAATTTTACCATACAGTAGTTGTTAATGGACAGCTGTTAGAAGTTCATATGAGAGTATAACATTTATAAATAAGATTTCACAATACTTGCATTTTCTACATTATCTGGACTTCTGTGTCTGTTACGAAACGAACATCCGATATAACACGATTCCTACAATACGTTGTCCCATATCCGTCTCTAAAATAATGAAAGCTCCATTATTCTCAGAAACTGAGCTAAGATATGTAAAATGTAAAGTTATAATTATAATAATCAATACAATCAAAATTTACATAAAATGTAAAAACAAAACGCTATAATCTTCGTTGCTTAATTCATTTATTTTACAGAAGAGGGCCATTAGAGCAATATATAATTTAAAACCAAAAGAGTCATTAGGACAAAAATTTAAGGAAATTAATATATGAACTCTGGCCTCTCAATACATTTATGAAAATGTAATGTACGTACACAAGAATAAACGTAGTTTTGCAAAAATAAGTGATATTCATTCTGTAAATACCAGGGAAAGACACAAGCTAGTAGTACCAGTTACTCGACTCCATCGAGTTAGTAATTAATTCTTGGGGCGATGTATACGCTTTTACAACAAAATCCCAGAAAATATATAAAATTTGTCATACGCAAAGTTCAAAAATTTTATTAAACTAAGTTTGTATAAAAAGCGTTATTGTAATATTAAGGAATTTATGGATGATAATAACGCCTGAGAAGGGTGATCGCTACCAAGCTATTTCTAATTTGTCTTGTGTTAATAATTGTAAACATGATTGTAAGCTATTACTTAAAAAAAAACAGTCCCGCTAGGTTTCTTGCTGATTCTTCCCAGAACAGAGTTTTTTTTTTGCGAACCAGTGGTAAATGAAAAATTTGACTTTCAATAAGTATTGTTTATAATCTACATTGAATAATAAAGTTTCTGTTTCTGTTTCTATTGCAGCGCTTGTTTATTCTGTACTAGCTTTTCCTGGAGCTTCTTGGCACACGAGGAAGATTTTAAATAATGAGAGCCCATGTTCACATTTATACACAACTTTGTACTATTACACAACTTTATTATTTACAAGACGTGCATGTTTTTGGCGCTCGGTACTCTCGAATAGTCAACATATAATTAACAATTGCACAAAAAAGAAAAGATGCAATATTTTTAAAGTTTTTTTTGCCGTTAAAAAGAAAATTTTGAATTGCTTACTAATTTATAGTTATAGTAAAATCTTACTTAAGTGAATATTGTAGCATTTTAGCTAGCTCAGAAAGAACAGCAAACAGATACCTGTTCGCTCGCGATGCGAATGGCGGGAATTGCAAATTATTTGCTAACTTAAAAATTTTGCTATATTTTCACTTTGAGACAATATTTATGGATAAAACTTACAGGAATTCTTGTTGAATTTATAAAAATCGAATAAAATTATTTTTGGTTGCTAGAAATTGTAATAAAATTCATAAATTACCCTTTATAACATAGTAGTAGTATATACTTCACTTTTAGTGCCAAAATAACTACTAATTCGAATTCTACACTTTTATTTTTGGAGAAATTTATACGAAAACGTTTGGAAATATATATATATTTATGTTTTATATGTTTCTATTCATTACTCATACCAGAATATTAAAAAAAAAAATATTTATCTGTATGATATTTCGAACAATATTTCAAATATATTTTTGTGTGAATTTGAAATAAATACAACGTCAAGTTATTTGAAATATGTTATAAAACTATTTTTTAGTTACATTTTACACTAAACTAAATGAGAATTGGAAAAATAATACATTTTTGACCCAACAGCCAAAATGGGCCTTCTCGATTTCGAAGTACTTTTGGCACTTACTTTTCACTTGTTATGCCACAAATTATATATCTACGTGTTAACTATATTACAAGGAATACAAAAAATATAATACTTTCGTTTTTAGTCCAGACACAACTATAAAATTCTATAAAAAAACGGAGCACCTTCTGCAATGCGACACGTGGAACGCCGTAAGTTCAAAGTGATTTCTTCTTTTTTTCGAAGAAACATTGCCAGGTTATGTTTTAAAATAAAAGAGCATATCTTTGTCTTTTACTATATTATACATTGCATATTGTCTTTGGTTTTGTTTAAAACAAAAAAAAAAAACATTTTTTCATAGGGCAGTATTTGGTATCAAATTTGATACCGTCCTGAGCCAGCCGTAGGTAATTTTATGATATCGAATAAGAGTATGGCCGTGAGCTAACGCGTTAAAGTGAAATTGTATTTTTGCAATAATTAGAACGCAGTATATCAAAACATATTTTATCCGCTCCAGTCTAGTACAGTGGCACTTATAACATTTTCCCCAGCTCTGTGTACAATCTTGGTGCACTAAGGCTACGCATCAGTTAACTCTTAACTCCAGCTTATGCGAAGGCACTTCCGTTAACTTCAAAGAGTTCTTATGCCTCAGAAGTGTCAAGGTATCTGTGTATTTCTGTGCTTGAAGTTCGCTGCGTGTCTCTGTGGACTGCAGTAGCCACTTACCACCTGTCTGTTGGTTTGTCACTTTTGTAACAATTGCAGATGCTCAAACGCTATGTTAAACTGTATTATAAGAAATTTGTTAAAGTTAAATACGACATTATATTCCGAAATCACAATATACAAAAAAAGATACAAAATTTGCTTAATTTCATTTTAGCTAGCGCTACATTGTCGTATTTATATTTTGATTTTGCTACAAAAGCTGTTTATTTGATGTTTTACATTCAATACAAGTTGTTAGAAGGACATAAACGTGAGCAGTAATTTTTCTGCAAAAGTAATAACTACCTCTTCTGACAATGTATGTAATAAATGATGTAATATATGTGTACATAATATATTAGGAGTGTGACCGAAACCATGACAGCTTTTTCTTCAAGTAATAGGCTCTCAAGCACACATTTCACTCTAAGGATTGTCATTTGAAGCTCTGATAGCTGTTGAGAAGTGTCGCGTTTGTGACTACCGACCCGCCTGCCTGCGTCGTGAGTGTGAGTAAACCTTTCAAGTGAACAATTAGTTGTTGGTGTATTCTTTGGAATTCCTGTATTTAGCAGTGGACTTGATAGACTATTGAGATGGGAAGGACATAATATGACCAAAAATAAATAATAAAAAGGAAAAAAATGTATTTTAAAGCCGATAAAAATGTAATTCCATTTATTTAATATGTTAATTCAAGTTCAAGTTATTGAATCACACTCGACACCGTTGTTTTTTTTTCACGAATGGATTTAGGAACGGATGCGAGAAAATGGTTTTATCTTCATAAGTGTGATTTTATCAAAATATAACGGTACTTACAATGAAATTGATTCTCATAACCTTTTTTTAAAATTTCTTCAAATAGATCATCACCGTCATTACAATCCTTCACAAATCCACTGATGAACATAGGCCTGAACACGATGTTCAAATATATAAGGTACAAAAATACATTGCCCACAGTGTCACCTTTATATAACCCGTAAGTAAAGTTTAGAACAGCCATCACTAGATGGAGTGGTAAGGCATGTCAGAAATCGATTTTTTTTTAATAGAAGAGGGTGCAAACGAGCATGCGGTTCACCTGATGACTACCACCGCTCATTATCAACCGCAACACCAGAGGAATCGCAGGTGCATTGCCGGCCCTTTAAAAAGGAGTAAGCTCTTTTCTTGAAGGTCCCCAGGTCGTATCGGTCCGGAAAAATCGCCGGTGGTAAACTATTCAACAGAGAGGTCGTACGCGGAAGAAAACTCCTTTTGAAACGTACAGTGGTGGACCGCCAAGCATCCAGATGGTGTGGATGGTATCGGGACGTTTGCCGCGTAGTGCGTTCACGAAATTTGGCGGCTGGGATTATTCCGAAAAATTCCTCAGAGCACTCCCCATGGTAAATGCGAAAGAAAATGTAATCGAGTGAATCGACTGTGAATCGAGCCAATCGGAAAGCACTCGGTCGTCGACAATTCGAGTCGCTCTGCGCTGGATGCAGTCAAGTGGAAGGAGCTGGTACTGGGGCGCCCCAGCCCAGAGATGGGAACAGTATTCCATGTGCGGCTGAACCTGCACCTTGTAAAGTTGCAGGTGGTGTGCCGGCATGAAATACTGTCTCGCTCTGCTAGCACGCCAAGCTTTTTAGAGGCCAATTTGGCATTCTCTTCCAAGTGACCACGAAACTGCACGTCAATCGATATGTCGACGCCGAGGATTCCGAGACTGGCTGAGGTAACAAGGGGAGTGCCTTGATACTGAGGAGATACGACAAAGGGGTTCTTTTTAGCGGTTAACGCGCAAACTTGTATCTTCTGGGGGTTAAACTGGTCTAGATTTAGTCGCCCCCAATCCGAGACTCTGTTCAGCAGAGACTCGACTTCAAACACAAGTTTGTCCCGGTACTCGAGACGTTTTCCCGAGAAATATTGGCACGGCCGGTGTACAGAGCCAGTGCTGTCATCTGCATAGCAATGAATGTTACGGGTTTGCAACATATCATTGATATGCAGAAGAAACAGCGTTAGCGATAGCACGCAGCCTTCTGGAACACCAGCATTAATAGGCTTGTAATCGGAGCTTGCACCGTCTAGAACAACCTTGATGCTCCGATCTGCAAGAAAGCTGGTGATCCAATCGCACAATTTTTCGGGAAGCCCATAGGAAAGGAGCTTCAAAAGAAGCGCTTTGTGCCAAACCTAATCAAAACCCGATAGTTGCATGTTGTCAGTTAACCGTGTTTTGTGCATTTCTTGGAGGGGCCTATGTATGCTCAGCAGTTGACTTGTAAAGGGGCTGCCAGCTGTAAAATATGAAACATTTTTTTGATTTTGAGTTTATATTACTTATTACTATTGTCTTTTATTTTAACTAACATTACTAGTTAAAATTATAATTAGGACAATAAAAAAATTAAGATAAAAACGGCACAACATTTCTAATTAAGCTAAGATTCATTCGTTATTTTGCACGGTAAAGTTTTTCTCCTTATTATGGAGTATGCCATTCACCCTTGTTATATTTTATTTTAAATCTAGCCTTTACTTGTAATATTACTCAAGTTACCAAGATATCAAGAATCATTAAAATTAGCGCACAAGCACCACACGCTCTAGTGCTTTTAATTTTTCGTTAATTTGGTTTCGCATTGCACTACAGGTGAGTTATGTTGGAGAAGGCAGAATTTGGGGGTACATTAAAAACATACATCAATTATAATTAAGAGTAAATTACGCTTTAGCAAACCTAGTAAATGCAAGCTCCATTCCCATCGACGTCTGTCGTCCATCGGTGTCTACTAGATCTTTTCTGCTTAGCACACACTTTTGTGTTCCGATTGCAATAGTAATAGAACTGTTTACAGGCTGATTAGCATTTCATCTTAGTCATCACCTTATTCGTGGCCTGCACTGTATAGATTTAGTTAGTTTCCCAGGTTGAGAGTCTTAAAATTGTCAAAAATCTGTAAATTATTAATTAAAGATTTTAAAAATATTTATTTTTATATAAATAATTTGAACATTAAATTAATACATTCTTTCTATAAGAAATTTTTTGCTCCACTCTCGTACAACATAACAATACATTCATAAAGAATCATAGAGCCTTACCGTCACTCGAAAGGTGCAGGCGAGGTTGAAATTTGGAGAAAAATTTTTGTAATTGAAAAACATCTATTGGTTATTTAATTCAAGTCGCTAAAACACCACAAATTTATAAAGTGAGCGTACAAGACTTGAATATGCAAGATATTTTAAATTTTTGTTCATTTTTGTTATGTAATTATAGTGGAGAGTTTCTGCCGAGGCGAACCACAAGTTGGCTTTAACCGTAAGAACTTCCTTCAGTTTCTATGAAATATGAAAAGGCAGATTTGCAAACTCTTCATTTAGCGCGACTCAGGCGTAGAAAATTAGCATTGCTTATGAAGAGTGGATGTGAATGAGAGAGAGGTGAATTTTTAAACTAGAGTTATGTGAAATAGTGAATGTACGAAGATTTTTACTTCATAATAAACACATTTAGTTTGACATGATACTATTATACATTATAATATTTTTTAATTTTCACTTGTTATTTACGAAATCAGTGGACACTTTCGTAAAAGAGTCATTGGATTTAATTTTTTTTAAAACTTTGGACGGTCGATATTTCCTAACCTAAATTTTTTTTTTGTGGGGAAATCCTCATGGATACCATTCATTGCGGGGGCAACGGGGTTATGCCGGACTCCTGACTGACTGTAGGGGAACACCATTTTCCTAACCTAACCTAACCATGTTAATCACTTTAAGGTAATAAGTAAACAATGTACCAAATCTGATATTAACAAGTTCAAAGATGTGAAGAAAAAAGAATAACCACTGTGCACTCAAATTCATCAAATTACAGCAGTGGATACACCATTGCTTACTTAGACATATTGTGTACATGATCATTAAGTAATGCTCTAATTCAAGGCGACTAATGGGTATTAAAAATGATTCAAATAAAATCATGATCACTATCAACTGCCCTATGAAGTCCACACTTTGACGTAGACCTTACTAAAAATGCACTAGCTGGCGAACACTGCTTAAAATATTTGTTGTTGACCAACGAGCAAACAGCCCACCTGTTGGTAAGTGGATATCGTGGCCCATAGACACCTACATGAATCCTCAAATAAGAATCAAACTACAAATGTGTTGTAAAACCTGAGGACTAAGCTAAAATACCTCGTTACCAGTAAAAAAGTCCTACTATTATAGTTATGTATTTATATCGAGTATTCTAGCTTCTTGAGTCATCTTTTGCAGCACTCATACATATAAGATTAAACGATGAATTTTCTATATGAGCTTGTTTCACAACGATCTTACATTGTTGTTAAAAGCAAATTTAGTTAATAACTTCATAAAAATCGTTTGATGTTATGTTTCTGTCAGCTGTAACATCCCCGTAAAAAAACATCAAAGAAGTCTCTATAATTCACTGTTTTTATTCGTTTACACAATAATAATATTTCCATATTGAAAATCCCAAACAAAGCGAATCCCATGTCATAAACGTCTAGTAAACGAAAGCTTAAAAATTAATATCTTGTACAAAAACTCTCGCAAAAAAAAACATGTAAAACACAAAATAATAAAAATATTAAATATGTTACTTTTTGGGCATAAAAGTATATGTGTTTGGAGCGGGACAATGTTGTGAAAACTGGCCAGGACTCGCATCGCGCATGTTCGGGTTGTGGCTGTAGGGCAAGTTTATTATGCAGGGATGGATTTAAAAATAATGTTTAAGAACAAAAAAATATTATATAAGATAAAAACATTCTTAACACTAACATCTATTAGCGCCAAAGTAGAAATAATCGCTCCATTCCATCATGTCATAAGAGAAAACTAATGGAAATGCCTGATCTAGTGGCCTCAGATAGATACCTGTAAAATTTGAAGCCGAAACAGAAAATAACGTGTTGAATGCAAGACTACCGTTGACTTGAACATTTGAACATGCTTATATATGCGTATGTTCATAACTACAAATAAAAATTAGTCATTCCGAGAGTGTCATAAGAGGCGACAGAGGGATATGAAACATGAGACGGGTAGCTGCATCTTTCTAATAACAACTCAAAATAATGTAAAAACAAGGTTGCCAACCCGCCCCCCTCCAAGAAACTGTGGGAAGTATGTCTCCTGTAGGGCAATTTATGGGTGAGACCCATGCTCAGCACTTTACCGTTAGTGTGCAATTTGATACGATGTAATGAATTGATAAATAAAAAAGAATAAAATATATAGATCAATTTTAAACACAGTCTGAGTCCGTCTCCGTTATTCGCTTCTGAGAGTGCCGCACCAGTCGGCCCCAGTACTTAAGCCGATTAAAAGCAAAGTCGGGCGACGCAACTAAATAATTATTGCATTACCTTATCTCAAAAGTCAAATCTAATCACGGTACACAGACAGAATAACTGACGCGAATTAAAAAGGGAAAAAGAAAAAAAAAGGGAAATAAAGGGACACAAACTTTAATTTTGACAAATCTCGCCTGACGCTAGTAAAATTAAAGGTCTTTTGTTGAATCACAATAGTTTTAGTTATTTTTATTCAACCGTAAGTAAGTCCATAGTACTAGTTCTAGTAACTTAAAATCTGATAAATTATAAAATGATTATTAAAAGGTATATTGTTTCAAAATACTTTCATATATCAACCACGTAACTAAATCGTAACTACGACACTGCTACCAAAACTAACACGAAAGCTTTGAAGTATGAGGCTTCTCGAGAATAATATATTTCCTATGACTTCTAACGTTGCTACATTTCTATTCCTTTTTCTGACCTAAATATTTTAGGTCTGGCATTTTATGTATTTGGCGTTCCGAAATATTGGTTGTAAAATTTCCTAATATTTAATGTAAACCACAGGAGGAAATTGCCTGATAGCATATTGTCCTCCAGACCTAATTTTGGTCATGGCATCTGGTCTTAAAGGAGACTAGATATCTGTTGGAACGGTAATCCGACACGAACGGGTATTTCCAATGAGAAACATAAAATCACCATCATCATTATAGCCCATCACAAGTACATTGCCGTATATAGACATCCCCAAAAAAAGCTCCTACGCACGATCCTAGGCCATTTACGCAATTTTATTTAGTACATTTACGACTAACAGACTTATTGCTCCACGACTCCCAAGAATGAGAGGAGGCGTGTGCCCAGCTGTGGGACGTAATAAGACCGTACATATAATTTACTTTATTTATGTATAAATTAATCACACACAAACAAAGAAAAACAAAAATAAATGAAATCATGGAGAGAACTCTTAATTAAGTTATTATTTCCAGTAACTTTCGAGCCTTAGATAAATGTTCTCTCTTTCAATCTAATCAGAACATTGTGCGAGTAAACGTGAAACAGGAGAGATAGTTTTAATTCTATTGATAGTTTTAATCTCGATGTCAGTAATAAGATTAAATTAGAAAATCCAAAAGTGCATGTCTCATAAGCGTTTTTATTTTTTTCATTAAAATTTCATTAAATTATGATGAAAAAAAATAAATATCTTTTAAATATCTATGAGTTTGATAACAACCATCAATAGGGATCATCCTGAAGATAAATGGAAACTTATTCAGAAAGATTTATTTCATTTCATTGCGTACATTTTTCCTGAAACGTGCAGACAAGTGCACAAACTAACTGACAGCCGTACTAATAATTTTAATTACTTTTTTTCTAAACATAACGAAACAAATGTATAAAAACTTACAATGACTTTATAATTTTATATATCTAGTTTTAAAAACATCCCTTTCTTATTATATTTATTTAGTATCTAAATTGAGACATGCTTACAATTTTGATGACAAACGAGAGCGTGCCGCACAGAGCCGTGTGACTAATCACTACTAGTCGGCCAACAAGCAAGCCGGGATCAGTGAACGAAATTATCAGTGAAGTAAGAATTAATTTTCTACTTCACTTGTGTTTCTTTTTAAGAAATGACGAGATTAGCATCTTTTTTATAGGATTGGCTGATTGGCACACAGTCCGTCTGATGGTAGGTAGTTGCTGTAGCCCATAGACATGTACATCTATCCTCGATTACAAATCAAAATGCAGATGTATTGTTACCCGTGAGGACTAAGATGGAATGCCCCGTTTCCAGTAAAAAGGATCTCCGGTTCTCTACACTCACCATAAGAAACACAGCGGCATTAAGCTACTATTTTACACTTCTATTATGTGAGAGCGTGGTCCTTCCCCGGTCGAGCCGACACATTCGTGCTACAACTATACTGTTAATATAACTGCAGCATGGCTCTACCACGTATGAACCTTTCTTTTATCACCTTCCTGATAAAAGCTCAAAAATACACTGCGGTTGTCAACCCACCATCCATGCGTGGCAACTATGGCACATATCCTCTCTATGTGGCACTCTAAGGTGGAGCCCTATGCAGCATTAGACTTTCCATACTCTGTGATTAATAAACGGCGTGACCTTTTTATTTAACAAATGAACGAAACTTAAAGAGGACTGGCTTCATCTGAGCATGGGCGCCTAATTTAATTTTTCCCGTTATCTTGGGTTAAATTACTGAAAACGGCTATCTGACATGGAAAACCCAAAAAACAAGGAAAGTGTAACAACTATTTATCAAAATGCTAAAATTTTCTGCAAGTGGAGTACCGTGCTTAGTAGAAAACAAGACTTCGGCACATTATGAGTATTATACCAGGTTGTAAGAAAGTGACGCAAAAGCTTTTAAATTAAAAGCAAAGCTTATAACTAATTCTTTAAAAATATTATATTTTAAAAGCAGTATTAATAGATTTCATTATAACATTATAATTTCAATAATTTTATAGTAACAAGTCGACACGAAGGTGATAGAAGTATTTTCCTGGAGACTTCACTTCACTACAGTGTTCTGGTCTAAATGCTACAGAAAAAAAAATATTACAATACTTACTACGACTTACTACTACCAAGGTCATTTATTAAGCTGTGTAGGGGTGGGATTATAAATATCTTTTTAAATAGAACTACTTTTACGGATTTTATTGCGTTTATTTTGCTTAAATTTTCATACCCAACCTGTAAGGAGCTTTCAGGCACCCATTGTCACGGGTAACTGAGGTTATTGACGCAAGTATTTCAGAGTTAACCCAGAGTACCTATAGTTTTTAATTATTAGATTTACGCAGAATGAAATTACTATGTCTTGTAGTCTTGCAATGGTACGCTTGTGTTTAGTTTTAATTTAATTAATTACACGTAGAACACTTTAAAGCGTCTAAAGAACATATGGCTGACGTGAAACACCAACGCTCGGGAAGTCTTCAGTTTAAGATCATATCCTACATCACTACATCAAAATTAATAGACCAAAAATCCTCGCGAAAGAACATTGATAGCTAAGGATGATACGCGAGGCTATTAAAATTAAAAAAAAACCATCTCAATTTCAATAGAGAATGAGGCTGGGTACTACCACCTTCTTGGGAGCCTGTAATTAATAAAGTCAAAACTAAACCCAAGCATACCTCTGCACTCAGTTAGATTTTAATAAAACAAAACTAAATATTACTCGAAGATACGCTTTATAATTTTCGTAACTATTCTTTTGAAAAATATTAGAACTTTAGACGTGATACGTTCGTAAACAACAGACAAGCAGACAATTCTAAAATTATAGAAAAATATATAACTACTTAGTTTTAGTCCCTCTCAATCATTTTTATCACAAAAATATAAAATGTACAGATATCTGCAATTTGCAATTTCTTATGTGTGTAGATAGATTTTATTTTAAATAATTTATTATTAACGTGGTATAAATGGTTGAAATTCTAGCTTTGATAATACAAATCAGAAAATTGAGCGTGTAAAATAAGAAAACTACTTCATTAGCAAGAAGATAAGAGAAAAAATGTTTAAAATAAATAAATATTTTAACATTTACATGCATTGTGAAATTAAAAGTTGGGTGTATGTGGTGTAAGTGCGACATTAAATTGTAAACGTCGGCCAACGTAGTCACGTTTACTATGGGCATAAATGTAAGAATACCGGTCACATAACTTTGAAGCTTGGTAGAGCCAGGCTGCAGTTATATTATGATTGTAGCACGAATAGGTCGGCTCGATGCGACCTATTTTCACTGCATTCATAATACAGTGGCATCGTAACTTTACCAAAAAATAGCAATTATATTTAGGTTCACTGATAGTTACTTTTATCACGTTTCTTTCTATAACATTTTAAGACTAAATTAATTTATTTTTGCAAGACATGTAAATACCTATCCAAACACGGAACACTTGCTGGTCAACGAAATATAAATAATATAATATATAATATATTTCAATATAAATATGATATATTTCAATCACTCAAAAGTGTTAAATTTACAGAGATTTTACTATTTTTTATTGTTATGTAAAACGTTATGGAAGCCAGACAGTCTGCAGCTCCCTCATCAAGGGATCCAACTTGAACAAAGCTACTTAAGTGTTAGTGAAACCAAGACGTAGAGGGCGTCATTGAGAATAGGAACCCGCCAAAGAACTATTGCAGTGACGCAATGCAGCAACACGTAACAAGTATCAACACGACTATCGTCGTGCTTACGCCATCCCAAGGTCAATACGATCCCGATAGACATTTCCACCGGAATACCTCCGTCATTCTTCGTCTTAGGTGCAGCACACCCGCAGATCAGAAAGATAGCCGACGTATGATAACGCCCACAATCAGTAGGGATGTGCAATGCACACGCGCAAGCCGTATTGCTACAACAAACCCACTCCCCACCGGCACTAAGGTGATATGCTCAGGACACGTTTGCTAGGCGTGGCAACTATGGCAAATCCCCCCCCTATGAGGCAATCTATGGGTGATGCCTATGTACAACAGTGGAGCATGAAACACGTAAATACGATATATTTATTTTATATTTTATTTCCATTCTTTTAGAATAAGGTTGAAAAACGAGCACACTGTCCACCTGATGTTAAGTGGATGCTGTGGCCTATAGAAATCTACATTATCCTTATTGAAGAATCAAAATGCAGATGCGTTGTCATCCCTGAGGACTAAGATGGAATGCCTCATTTCGAGTAAAAAAAAGGTCTCCGAATCTCTACACTTACCATACGAAACACAGCATTATTAAGCTGCTATTTTACGCTGGTGTTCTGTGAGAGCGTGGTCCTTCCCCGGCTGAGCCGACCCATTGGTGCTACAATAATAAAATAGCTGCAGCGTGGCTCTATCACTTATATATTTCATAAAGTAGTACTGAAGTGTAGCTCTCTCTGCTACATTCGCTCGATCACTAGACGATCAAAGCCTCCCCCGTCACCACTAATCCCAGCTCCACTATTAGTGTAGTGGTGTTGGGAGCAGTGATGCTGGGTTAATAGACGGGAATAATATGAGGGATGCCGGAAGGTGCTCTTTAGACTATTAGCTATTTAATTTTTGACATCTTTAATATAATGCATTTCCGCAAAGTAACGCCTGATTCCATTGCTTATACTGGAAGATTGTTAAGTCAACAGACGTTATAGGATATTCCAATTCAGAATCTGCAATACAGGATAGCTAAAACATTTTGACGATTAACACAAAATAACAAATTTAGCAAACAAAAATATTCTTTATTTCGGGATTAGTATCCATGGCCTACGACTTACCAGCTACACTGTGTTACGCGATTGTCAACTTATAATCGGATTAAGAGTAGTTAGGTAGCCCCAGGGGCGTTTGTTTCTTGTACCGTAATTGAATAAAATTGTATGGTGTGGCTCAGCTACGAGTACCAACTTTTATATCAACAAATTTTTATTTGAAATGAGCCCCTAATGATATTTCATTCAGTACATTCGGAATCACAACTACTCAGGCTTTATTATTATGTTATGACTTTCAAATGTAACAGAATTGTAACAAAATGTATTCGTATTTCGACAAATTCAAGTATTCATAGTATGCAATTGGCCTTTAATGACGTTTCATACAGTACATTCAGAATCGCAACTCATCATCTTAATAATTATGATTGTTTTAATTTTGGTTTAAAGAAATTTATTCCCCATAAGAACATACAATAGTTCACTTATAATGAGATACAAAGTAATTATTATACTAAAGTAAAATTAGTAGTCTAAATAAAAAGAAATAAAAAGAAATCTAGTGCTGGAAGTGTTATAGTTTAATCTTATTTACATATGAGGTTACACATATTCAAAAACGATGACATTGTACGTACATACTATCTAAGTTTACTTTTAAACAATTTCATGTTATTGCAATTTTTCATGTCATCTGGTAGTTTATTGAACAGCTGTGCTCCCTCAAACAACAGCGTCTTTTTGCTATAATTAGTTCGTGCAGTTATTAATTGTAGTTTATTTTATTTCTTAAGTTGTGTGTTGTTGTTTTTTATGTGTTTTTTATATGTTTGACTGAATAGAATTAGGGGCAATGTTTGCTTTAGTTAGAATCAAGTGCAATAAGTGTATAGTCGTGTAAGATTTAGTAAATTAGTTTTTTCGTATAGTACTTTCGTTGGAATTAGATAATGAGAGTGGAATAATGTTTTGATAATTTTATTTTGTGTCCTTTGACCACTTCAAAGGACACAAAATAAAATTATCAACATTTAGATTTGTTTTAGCAGCTGATCCCCATATCTCAATTGTATATTCGATATGTGATTTAACTAAAGAGTTGTATATAATTTTACGTACCTTATCCGGAATACAGTTTGCGACTTTACGTAATGCATTTAGTAATGACGTCAGTCTTGATTTGACGTGATCAATATGCATTCTCCAAGTGAGCTTATCATCTATCAATAGACCTAGATATTTTTCCAGACTTGAACGTTTTATTATCTTATCTTCAATATCAAGATGTGCAAACTCTGGTAAAGGTTTTATTCTTTGTAGAAAATATTATAAAAGGTGTTTTTGACATAATAATTGCTGACAGGTTATATTTTAACCATTCTCTGAGTAAGTCAAGTTCTTTTTGAGCATAGGTTATAATGTTGTGAATAGATTTATCGAAATAGAAGAGACATGTTTCGTCGGCATATAATGTTAGGTGGCTTAGGCTCTTATTATGTAGTATAAAACGTTAAGAAACAGCACCGATAACCTTATTCTTATAGATTATTGTCAATTAGTTTCTCTTGAGCAGTATAATTACACTTAAACAATTTTTGCTTAAAAAAATTAAACGTTTTGATAGGTCATGCATATTTTTGGGGCTGTGTTGTAAAAGCGTATACATACCCCTATAGAAGAATTACTGACTCTTTGGAGTCGAGTAACTGATATAACTAGCTTGTGCCTGTTCCTTTTGTAATTAAATATTTTTTATGTACATACATAATTCTTTACATTTTCTCTAAAGGACTCCTTCAGACTTAGGTCATAAATTGCTCTCTTTTTCAAAATAAAATAATTTTCAGTGTCCCTCACCTTACTCCACAGCAAGATTCCGTATAACATTATGCTATAGAACTTACTAAAATAAACTTGTCTAAGTGTTATAATACATGAAAGATCTTTAATCTTTTGACAGCATATGCTTCAGAACTCTTTGCTAGCTAGTTTTGATGTATGGGAGTCCTATTAAAGCTTCGCGTCAACTGTAATTTCGATAAAAACGGTAGAGTCAACAAGTCCCAGCTCTTCACCACTTAAAAGCACACTGGTATTCACCTGTTTAAAAATCGGTGTTTGTAAGTTTTATGAATTCCATGTCGCCATGCTTTTACTACATATTTGGTAACAAATTAATGTCGGAAACAGAAATAAAAAAAATGTCAGGTCTGTATTTCTTGGGAGGAAGGGGGCGTTTCGTTAAATACTATATAATTATGCAGACTTATGTGTAACATATTGCTTGGGAGTCTATCCACTCCCTGTGAGCTCTGTGATAAACCTTAGCCGTTAACCGATACAAATCTACAAATTCGTCAAATATCCTCCTTTCTACTCAGTTTTGAGAGCGCTGTACATATGACAAATATATTACCCTTATTTATGAACTTGAACGTGATTGGTAACCGTTACAATTTTATCGTCCGTGTTAAATAATGTCGCGCACATATCATATCTTACCTTTTTCTTAATGACTGTAGGACTCAATTATGAAAATACTTGGAAATTGCAATAAATATTTTTTGTGGAGCTTATGTGGATAAATCTAGTGTTAGTTGCAGACTATCAATTTCAGGAAGCTAAGACCGAATTCTCAACAAAACATCCAACCTTTTACACGTATTTTAATACCCTCCTCTCAGTTTTTAATTTTTGTATAAACAGGCGCACACGCGTCTACGTGCTGTTTTCGAGAGTCATTACGAATCATCTCGCACGCAGACTCCACGACTTCCAGCCTCCCGAACAAGCCGGTTGCCGAAAAGGCTTCAATACCATAGACCA
The DNA here is from genome assembly GCA_907164705.1 of Parnassius apollo. Lineage (NCBI taxonomy): Eukaryota > Metazoa > Arthropoda > Insecta > Lepidoptera > Papilionidae > Parnassius > Parnassius apollo. Next base: position 96,194 of record CAJQZP010000130.1, read on the forward strand.
CCTACCGAAGAAGACCGAAGAGTACAATCTGCCACTTTGCCTGTCGTATGTGGACTACGAGAAAACCTTTGTATCCGTCGTCTCTTCAGCGGTGCCAAGTTGACTGTCGGTATATCAGTGCTGAAGTGTTTGTACAGTAGTGCTACGTTGGCTATCTGAGTACAGAACCAAAGCTCGAAATCTACCCAACTGCAGAGGTGTAAGACAGGGTGACGTTATATCCCCGAAACTCTTCACCGCTGCATTGGAAGACGTTTTCAAACTACTGGACTGGAAGGGATACGGTATTAAAATCAATGACGAGTACATCACTCACTTTCGATTAGCCGACTATATAATCCTTATGGCTGAATCGCTGGAGGGCCTAAGCGCTATGCTCAATGACCTCAATAGTGTCTTCCAACGGATAGGTCTTAAGATGAACGTGGACGAAACAAAGATCATGTTTAATGTCCATGTAACACCTATGCCAGTAGATGTTGGGAGCACTATGCTCGAAGTTGTTGACGAGTACGTTTACCTGGGACAAAAAGTCCGACTAGGTAAGTCCAATTTCGACCGAAAGGTCAATCGACGGATTCAACTCGGCTGGACAGCGTTCAGGAAATTACGACACATCTTCTCGTCAGCTATACCTCAAACTCTAAAAACTAGATTGTACAACCAGTGCGTATTGACAGTGATGGCTTACGGATCTGAGACGTGGTCCTTCACTGCTGGCCGTATGGTGACGCTCAAGGTCGCTCAGCGAGCTATGGAGAGGGCTATGCTCAGAGTTTCTCTGCGTGATAGTCTCAGAAATGAGGATATCCGCAGTAAAACCGGAGTGACCGACATAGCCCAACGGATTAGTAAACTGAAGTGGCAATGGGCCGGCCATATAGATCGAAGAACCGATAACCGATGGGGAAGTGCGTGTGCGTGTGCGTATGCGTGTACGTATGCGTGTGCGTATGCATGTGTGTATGTGTGTGCTAGTAGGTGGATTTTAGAGCGCTTTTCAAAATTAGCGAGAAGTTGCAGGTATGCCGGGTCAACCGAATTTGTTCACCCTTTCTGCCTATATAATATGATGACCGCATTAAACTGATTTATTTATTAGATCATTATGAGTTTTATAATCGTATGTTTGACTAAAATCCAACTCGATGGTAAGCGGTAACAAAACAGTACATGGTAAATCGAACTGTCTTAGCGTAACATATCCCAAATTGTTATCAGACGTTAAAAGACAGACGATGTACAATAGTTGCAAAAATAATGTTATGTAACAGAAATTTATGTGCGTGGGTGTCGAATAACTGGCAAAGCTGCAAATGGAAAATAAAGAAAATTCCTTCGCAACCTTCACGTGTATTCGAAATATTTTTTAATTTCTTCGGGTTCAACATGCGAGTTTTCTTACGATGTTTTTTTTTCCAAAATCGAGTGCGTGGTAAATCTACACTACGAAATTAACAATTTAATTTGTGTCGCCGGGATTTAACCCGGTTTGATTAAGTTTTGTGATGTTAGCTGCCACTCAATCAGCGAGCTACCACGGTTTGGGTACAACAGGGGCTAATCATTCACCAAATATAATCATTTCTAAATAAGACCTTCAGAATTCAGTGTTACCACAAGTTCTTTAAAACCTGCTCTTACATATTTTGATCAGTTTTAGTAAACTAAAATTAACAACATGCAAGCTGTAAATGGAAATATTCCAAACATTAAACGTAATAACATTACGATTGTCACGCTACGAGTTGTTTCTGAGTAAATAAGAATAAATTTGGCAGCTGTTCAACTGCACTATCACTTAAGGATAGAGCACATAATAGCATAGCGCTAAACTGCAGCGGGTAATTTAATGGAATTGAAATCAGAATAAAATACTCGTTTACAGAGTTCCTTTGTTTTCTTCGTCGATATTAAATGTCGATTGGTAAATAAAAATAAAATTAATTAGTATACCGCATAGTAATTGAATCTACCGTCTTCATATTACGTACAACAAAATATATCTGTTTTTCATTTGTTTTAATACATTTACGTTCATAAATCTATTTCTTCTTCAGCGCGTAGAAGTCAAGTCAATTAAAAGATATGGGCCGCTTCCGTTGTTGGTAGGATTTGACTTAATTGGCACGCTTGGCAGGTAGATTGACGATCGCAGTGCAGACCATATCACATACCAGACGACTCACAGCTCTGATGCGGCCGCCTGTCGGCCGTCTGGATATTTTGCGTAAACGGTATGGTATACCGCCATCTATCACATACGTATGTTTACGTATTCACACATATTGCTTGTTTGTTAAATAATTTAAAATAATTAAAGATTTTGTTGTAATAAATAAAGAGCCAATATTAGCGGATAATTATACACCCATTATCTCTCACAGCTGCACTGTCTCTAGCTAGGACTCAATGAATTATAAATTACAACAAGCAAGAGTTAACGGTAATTCTGTAGTCGGGTTACGAACTTACCCGATTATGTCCGTAACGCCGACTTCCACCGAGACTTAGAGCTTCCGACAATTCAGAAATTCCTCAAATCACTCTCTGAGAGATTCTTCAAAGCCTCAGAGTCCAACTCAAATTGCATTATTCGCGAGGCAACTGCCTATGCAGCACCTCTTCACACTCACTATAGTGTGCGTAGGCCGAGAAACTCTCTCTCGGACCCCATAACAAGCTTTCAGCTGACTTGAACTGCCTCCTGGCGGCTCAGGCCGAGCCTACTTAACACATATCGTAATCTGCCTTAGTTAGGCTACACTTCTAAGCGGCTACTCGCCGCTTGCGCCCTCCTTTCTCCCAAGGCGGGTCGCGTCCGTTTACGACTTAAAGATCTCTCGTCAGATCGTTAAGTCAATCCCAAAAAGGTGGTGTTTAGTGGGTAAAAGTCTCCACGTAACCACGTAGCCGGCTGTGTGGTATGCTGTGAGCATTCACCACCTCCCCCCCCACCGTTACGGAGGGTTGCCCTTAATTACTTCGGGCGCAAAAAACGTTAACGGTTAACACGAATGTTAAAAAGCATTATAAAAATAAATAAAATACCCAAAGTCAATTTTCTTACATTGCAAGCATTCAAGTTTGTATAGTGCACACACAGCACATATACAAGAAACAATATTACTGTCATACTATAAAAGCTTGAGTGTACAGAGAACAGAATGTCATACTATGACATTTACACTAGTTTGGAAATTATAAAAATTATTATTAAATATTTGTAATTACGTTTAATTAAATTAACTAGGACAAGACTTTTAACAGTAATACTCGATTTCTACACCTTCATAATATATACATATACACACTCACGCCTGTCACCCAGAAGGGTAGGCAGAGACTACAGATTTCCATTCGACATGATCCTAACACACCTCTCTCGTATCTTCCACATTCATATACCTACGCATACATGCTCGTCGGTTAAAGGTACTCTTAATTTAACCCCTTTTCAGTAGATCGCCAATTTGATCGACAAACTTTCGCCTAGGGCGTCGCTTTGCCGTTCACTTCTGCAACATAAATTTGCTTTTTCACTCTTTTTCATTTTATTCGATGTCTCTTGCATTTTTTTCCAGGTAATGAAAAGTGATTTCCCTTAACTCAAACGTTCAAACGTTAAAAATCAAAAATTTGATTTTTAACGTTTGAACGTAACGTAACGTTTTGAAAATGGTAGCTTGAATTATGAAATAAATAAAAAAAAACTTACTCTCTTTATATCTTTACTAATTGGGATATAGCTGCTTTACAAATTTTATGAAGAATTATACTTTAAATATTTTTTTATTTGCACTTATGTATACTTAGTAACGCAAGTGGAAAATATTTAGATTTGTACTCATAAATGCAAAAACAAGAAGTAGAAGTGCAAATAGGAGAGCAGTTGACACATTTCTTACTTCATCTACCGAATTAAGGCTGCACACAAAGCAAATGCGATCGTGGTTTCACGTCGAGCATTTATCTATAGTCCGTGTTAAGTGTAGTTTCTAATGTGTTGTTTTTTGTATCAACTAATAATAGTAATAATAATTCATTTCTTTATTCTCTATTTTTACAATATTATCATTCGTGGGAGACTGGTATACATGTAGCGTCAAAAAAAAATGAAAACTATGTATATTTATTATATGTATGTATGTGAGTGTGTGAATGTTAGAATGTCCGTTCGTATGTGTGTACTCACTTATGAGATTATTTAAAATAATTGTTCAGTGTCTGTTTATAAAAGCGTCTGAACAAAATCCACGAATTTATTACATGACCATTTATGGACTGATTGGGCAAAAACATTGAAGGCACTGATTGTGCTACGAGATGATTACGGCAAAGTTAATGTGATTAAGATGATTTCAATGAATTCAAAAAGGAATTCGTAAATTGGTTGAAAAGCATGCATGCGGTTGATTCGCCCGATGGTTTCCGTCCCATAGGGTTTACGTAACTGCACTGAACATCTTTGGCTCTCACTTAAATAACGTTTGCATTCAAACGATCTCTTTTTGTACTAATGTCAAATGGTTAGTTAGAACATAAAACAAAATATTTGTTGAAGATAGCGTGGTATAGTGATCAAGATGAGTCGTAATGACCTGAATAATTTATGCTCCTAAACCCATAACAATATGAAGGGAAAGTTGGAATTAATCACAAATAATAGGGTTTTCAAGCAGAAACTTACGTCTTTTTTACGTACCTACCTAACTATCCTATTGAATTAAAATATGTAGGCATTCGTTTTGTGAGCCTTTGAAGTAAGCGAGAGAATATGACGAGGGAGAAAGTTGCTGTGACGTGGGTACTGTACTAATGGTGGGGGATGGATCGGGGGCGTCTTATGAATGAAAAAAATTATAAGTGCCTATATTATGGACGTGTGTAGTATTTTTAGTATTGTACCTATAAAATTACGCCACTTTATGGATAATAACAAACTTCTATAATATTGTGATAGATAAATAATAAAAAATCTGGCAGTGTATTTCTCACAGTAAAGTTCAAAAAGTCCTTAATGTTTTTGGTAATTACAAAATATTGGTGCAGAATGCGTGTAGCTCATTACGAACTGCTTATTCCGCGATCGTCATCGATGTTTATGTTCATAATGAAAGAAAAATAGGTATTTTTTCAATATTAAAAATTAAAAGTTTTAGTTATTGAAGTTATATTATATTTTAAGTAATTACAAATCTCTTCAATCCTTTAATTATGGGATAATAGATATATACTATTTTCATACGAAATCTATAGATATCGCGACGACTATGGCAATTTAGTTTAGTATTATTTGTTGCAGGTTGCAGGATACGCGGCCTGCGGGTTAATGAGGAAATAATTACAGCCGTCACGTTTCTTAATTCGTGCTCATCCAGCGGATTAATAATTCATTACCGTTCTCTTAAAAGTAAATCATTTAAAAAAGAACACATAGAGTAAATGTTTCAATCTTACTCCTCAGCCCAGTTGATATTTTCCCTCAGAATTCAAAAAAGGAGGGGGTTCATAATTTTATCATTCATCAGTCATTTTATTATAGATGAAAAACTAACACGAACAATAAAATTATAATACACGATATAAAGCAATATTCGCAAACAAAGGTGACATTTTTGTCGAATTCACAGCGCTCACGAGACCGAATTTTGAGCATTTATGTTGAAATTCTTGGTAAAATATTCTTCTTCTTTTTCTTTACCGACCCGTAGGAGTCAACTTATGAAATGAGTTTATCCCGTTGTAAGGAGAATTTAATTTAACCGTTACGCTGGCCAGGAGGTTGCAGATTGCGGGAACAGAAGTGAATACCTTTAACACTGCTGTCCGTCGAAAGTGTGGGTGCTTTAGGACTCGGCAAAACGAGATACCACGACTTATCGGAAGTCATTAAATTCGTCTGTCATTTCCCAAAGTCACCTCATACCTCGGGACATAGTAGGGCAATGGATTCTCTCATGGCACCACCACACTGCAAAAGGTTGTTACACGCCAATAGATATTTAATGCTCTTTTTAATCTGAAATAAAATCACACAATTTGTACACTTGATCAGTGGCGTTGTTTAACTGCCCCCATCCATTTAGTACCAAGATTTATTATGAGACTTTTAAATTTCTTTTATAATAAGCGTTGTGGTCCGGTAACGTCTCGCTACAGGTGGATACTGACGAGTTTCGGGACACTCGGCACTGTACTACGCTCACTTATCCCATCTCGGTAAGCACCATCCTCTTATCTATTTCTGCCACGAAAAAGCTGTGTAAATAAATAACGAATAATAATCGACTATTAAGTTCTGTACTAAAACGTATAAATGTTCAATTTTTTCATTGAAAAATCTTAGTGTGGTGGTTACGTGATAGAGCCAAGGTGCAGCTATATTACTGGTATAGTTGTAGCAGGAACGGGTCGGCTCGACCGGGGAAGGACCACGCTCTCACAGAATACCAGCGTAAAAAAGCAACATAACGCTGTTGTCTTTCGTATGATGAGTGTAGACAACCGGACAACCTATTTACTGGAAACGAGGCATTTCATCTTAGTAACCACATTTCATCATTGACCTTTTTCTCGCTAAATTTTAATATTACATCGCAACTCGGTTTGAAGAGTGCTGTGCTTAAGACAAAATATCACATTTATTCCCAAAGTTAAACGTGACTACGACGGCCATTACAAATTTAACGTTTGTGTTAATGATGTCGTACCTCATGCCACCCTACATGTCCCCTGATATTATTTATATCATTATATATTATCATATTATCTTTTATTTTACAATGCTTGTAAATTTTATTTTTGTGCGAAGACTATTTTATTGTACTTAACATTTTTCAGTAATATATTTGTTTCTAAAAAGTATGTTTAATTTTCTAATTTATATTATAAAAGCTAATTATTAATCAATAATTAATTAAAATAAAATATGATAATAATGATATGCTTGTTGGCTATACCGGTTTCACTAGTTTTACTGCAGGTATCTTCGTAATAATTTATATCACACTAATAAACTCCGAGCCTTCTCAGCTCGTTGAGCGACCTTAAGCTTACTCATATAGTTTAATAATATTTAGAAATATATTTTAAGCCTACCGATTTTTTAATGAGTTATTAAAATATTATCAAGTGTTACGCTGCTTTGTCTAAATTGTTGATAAATGAATCATGATATTGACTCTTATTATTTCAAAATGTTAATTTTGAATTTAATATATTAGAGTTGCTGCGGCAAAATAATATTTAAAAAAATGCACCAGTTTCTTACAACTTGACATAACATTCTCAAATAGCCACTCTTTTTCGTAACTTAGCACGCTACACCAAGTGCATTTTTTGTCATTTGGATAAATATTTGTTACATTCTCGTTGTTTTGGATTGTGCCCTGCCCTATGATTATATATTATTTCTCCAGCCAGCCATTATTAGTAATTTTACTAAGTTGTCAAGATACCAAGGATAGTTAAATTGTGCACCTAGGCTCTAATCGAGCCAGTGTTTTTAATTATCTCGTTTATTTGGTACACAATTGCAACGGACTGATTGTGTCACATTATTCGTATATTACAGTCTATAAGAAATCCATTGCTGCACATAGATAGCTTCAAAGAGAGGATACTTGCCATAGTTGCCACGCTTGGCAGGCGGGTTAGTACCCACTTCTGTTTGATATCCCCACGTCATCTCGTACGACACTGAATGATATGGACACCCCATCTATTACGA
>CAJQZP010000131.1:0-21875 GCA_907164705.1 Parnassius apollo
ACACCCCATCTATTACGATAATGTAAACTAATAGAAAATTTAAAATAAACAAAAATAAAGTAGAAAATTATTTGAAATAATTAACTTGACCATCCTCGACTTACTTGTAAGTAAACTATAGTATCACTCACACGGCTCTGTGCTGCACGCTCTCGTTTGTTATCTGTTCCTTACCTAATGGAGGAGAGTTCTTCCTTGGTATTTAGTGGAGCGTTTAGGACACCGAGTATAATTACTTTGACATTTATAAAGAAAAGTGATAAAATCAGTAAAAGTAGTTTTAATAAATGTGTAGTGTTCGCATAAATATAAGAAATCATTAAGAAAAGTGACGTTTAGAATTTTTACAACGTATCATTATTTTTGTATAAAAATCTTAGTATATTAAGAATTATAATTACAAGATAGTGGTTTTATTAAATCCTATATTTTAATTCAGCAACTCTTTTTAAAATAATTGTACAACGAGTACTTGGTTAAATAAACTGCAGTAACGATTGGGATAGTTATTGTATTTGGGTATATATTATGTATAATATTTTATGTTCATTGATCATAATCATCATTAACAAAGATCATGTGTAACGTCCATATCACATCTATTCCGGCAATATACCTTGAAGAGTAACCGATGATAAGAGTTCTCGAGTGGCAGCCTTATGCCGGTAGCCGAAGTGTGGGGCAGCCTACCACTATATGGAACGACCACCTGGTAATATATGCTGCAAGTCGATGAATGCAGGTGGCTCAGGACCGTGCTTTGTCGCGTTCTTATGGGGAGGTTAATGACTCTATACAAATAAAGATTTAATATATCCGATATGGAAGAAAAAGAAAACCATGCAGCCAACAATTTCCGGATGAAATTTGAGCAACTAACTAATGAAAACAACAACTTAAAATGAAATTATTGTATATAACAAGCCAAGTATACCAATATTGCTGCGGCTGGCGGCGCTCCAGGCCATTAGGTGGATCTAAAAGCTTTGGCTGAAGCATCTCCCTCAATATAGTAAACAAACTACTGGTAAGTTATATGCAACATATGTATGTCGCATATAACCAAACACGAATTTTAAATACTTAAGTACCTAATGTTCCTTTATTATTCCCATTCTTGTGACATCCTTTAATATATACATTTATATATACTTACTTTATTGATTAAAACTACTTTTACGGATTTAATCGCGTTTTATTTATATTAATTTTAATACCCGACGTTTCGAGTGCTTTCCAGCACCCATGGTCACGGGGGTCACAAAGCACCCGAAACGTCGGGTATTAAAATTAATATAAATAAAACGCGATAAAATCCGTAAAAGTAGTTTTAATCAATGTATAGTGTTCGCGTAAATATAAGAAATCATTACTTACTTTATTATATATACGTAATGATTATAGCGTGATGTATCTAAAATAGCCTATTTTATATTCTTATCGAAGATAAAAAACAAATCTTCTAATTAACCAATAAATATTACCCATTACAGACAATTAAGCAATATTTCTTCAGGTTTCGTCCGCTTTATTTTAAATTAGCACTAATTACTACCAAACATTATTAAATTTTATTCAATAGTTCTCAAGGGATCCATGGATAAAACAAAGAAAGCTCCAGCTTCTTTAGAATTGTATTGTAAGTGCATACAACCCACTCTCTCTATCTTATGTAACGTAGACGAAGTTGCGCGGGTCAACTAGTTTAGTTCCCTTTAAACACTCTTGGTAGACCTGAAATGCTTGTTTAAGTAATGGTTTTTGGCAAAAGTCGAATAGCGGATTCAAACCCGAGACCTTTTTGAGTTCGCTCTTAGCACCCTGCAATTAAGCTACTGTCGCTAAATAAAAGTTACAGTTTAGTAAAAATTATTTGGTAAAAGTTTTTTTTAGACTTAGAGATTTTTTTGGTAACACCGCCAAGAGTCAAGTAAAATGTTCGTAAACGTAAATACGTAAAATAAAACTAATTTTTACGGATTTTATCGTCTTTAATTTAACTTTTTGATTCACGACGTTCCTTGTGCTTTGTAGTACTCATGGTTACCGGGTGGGGGGGGGGGGGGGGCTGAGATGTTTAACAAAATTTAAGAAATCATTAAATGCCAAGATAAATCATAATAACAAACCGCTTATGCACAGTGTAACAGATCCGGCAAGCTGTACTGCATCCACTGTTCTGTTTTTGTTGGTAAGGTAAGAAGATTTTATATATATATATATATATATATATATATATATATATATATATGTATTGGATGTTAAGTACATATTTTTGTATGTGATTGCTTGGCAATCGAGGACACATTCCACCTGTTGGTAAGTGGTTGCTGTGGCTCATAGACATCTACATCTATCCTCGATTACGAATAAAATGCAAACGCGTTGTCACCCGTGAGGACTAAGATGGAATGTCTCATATCCAGTAATAAGGGTCTCCGGTTCTCTACACTTACCATACGAAACACGGCAGCGTTAAACAATATCTTCATTCTCACAGGAAACAATGAACCTGGAGCTTCATTACCTTAAAGTTGAATTATTTGCACTTGCCTTTAAGTGATGACTTAGCCATCTTCTCGAATGTTACAAAAACAATCAGTTCTGAGTTTCCCTGTGGTGAATTTGTAGCTATTTTAATATTATTCACTTTCCTATGCGTTGAACAAATAGCTGACCGAAAAAGTAAGTTAAAATTTGCTAAACCAAAATCAATACGCAACAATAGACTCGGTAATTGAATTTGTGAATGTTAGATCAGCAACCTGGAACTAAAACTTTGGGTTCGTAAATTATGGAAGTTCTGAGGTTGGGTAATTTTTTTTAAAATTGATTTTATGTTTTTAACTCTTTTAAGACAGTGCTTGACAAATATCTCACCTGATGGTAAGTAGTGATTCAGCCGAAGAAGGTAAAGCACTCTTACCTTGAAAAAAGATGTGGATAACTTATTCCATTCCTTTGCTGTACGCGTGATACTGGCATTATAGTACATTAGGCTGGCCCTATGTAATTTTTATACTGAAACACAGAACTGCTCTTTGGCAAAAGAATAGGTTAGAGGGTGTTACCTATTTGGGCGGACTCCTAGTCAAAAATGAGTCCAATCACTTAGCAAAGTATTAAATAAGTTATGTACAGGTGGACTGTCTATAACTCTAAAATCATAAAAATATTAAGTTTAAGGTATAAATATCAACATTGTTTTGAAATAATAAAATTTACTTTTTTTACTTTCTATAAAAATTGCACTACATCGTAGAATATCATAAGACATTCATAAAGAGCCCGCGTGCAGACGATCTTGGCATTTGGACAAATAGTTAATGCATTTCTCTTGTTTTGGATTGCCCCATTTCCTATAATTATATTATATTTTCCAGCCAGCCGTGATTAGTAATAATAATTATTTAGGCGACTTGGCAACACCGCAAATTTTGAATAATTCCTAATAATTTATTTTTATTTGTATCAGTGCTGTACGCTCTCATCTATTTTCTGTTCTTTGGCTTATAGAGGAGAGCTCTAGGTATTCAGTAGAGTGTTAAGGACAGAGGCTTACGTAGAAGAGCCATGATGCAGTTATATTACTGGTATAGTTTTAGCACGAATGGATCCGCTCGACGGAGGAAAGAACCACGCTAAAATCAGAGCTTAACGCTGCTCTGTTTCGTTCGGTGTGTGTATAGAACCAGAGCTATTTTTACTGGAAGCAAGGCCTTTCATCTTAGTTGTCATGAGTGAAAACGCATCTGCATTTTGATTCGTTTTCGAGGATAGATGTATATATATAGGTCACATCATCCACTTGTGACTTGACTGTGTGAAGTGATTATATTTTTGTATAAAAATATTGTCTAAATTATAAATTAAAGAAGTGTGATGTGTCCTTAAAGTGAGCATTCCTCGGTATTTTTACATGTCTTAGCGTAACATAAGCCTGTTCACTCTTGCCTTGAAAACGCCCAGATTGCGGGAATAGTACTGTCGCTGACAGAGCTAAAAGTTAATGATTTGCGAACTTTTTTTCTTATAATTTCATTCATTAAGATCTATTCTTAATTAAGAGAAACGTGACACGATTTAATTTTTTTATAGGATAGGGTGACAAACGAGCACACAGTCCATCTGATGGTAAGTGGTTGTTGCGGCCCATAGATCCTATCCTCGATTACGAATCAAAATGCAGATGCGTTGTCACCCCTGAGGACTAAGATGGAATGCATCGTTTCCAGTAAAAACGGTCTTCAGTTCTCTACACTCTTCGTACGAAATATAGAAGCATCCTTAACCGGTCTAGCCGACCCATTCGTGCTACAACTATACTACTGATATAATGCATGGCTCTACCGCGTATGAAAATTAGAGAAAAGGGTTCAATCCTCAAGAGAATGAATTATCACTTGTAATTATGATTCAATATAGGTGATTATTATTTCTGTATTTTGGCTTCATGAAATTATTTCGAAAATATCCTTAAGGAATAGGTTTCATGGAGGGTAAGCAGTTCAAAGGTTGAAAGTGAGAAAGGAGGTAATTTCTTTTTGTATGTAGAATAAGCCCACCAAAATTTTTTTTCGACACTTAATGAAATGCATGTCGATTTATTCCATACAACCAAAATGCAAATTTAGATTATAATAGCAATATTAGTTTTACTGCATCTAAAGGGAATACTAAGAAATTAAAAATTAAAATATGAATATCACAATAACCTGAAAACAAACTAAAAAAGATTATCTAGTAGTTTTCACCTTTGTTATAAGTTACAATACTGCATTGTTAAATAATTAAGAATTTATAACAAAGTAAGGTACATTCAGCATTTATAGGCATTTTAAGATTGATGGAAAATCATGCAGACAAACAAACGTAGTGTGGGGATTATTTTTGACACTTATTGATAGATTAGTAAATATACATCCCAAACACCACTACAGTAATTAAAATATATCATGATAGCCAAGATAACAAAGGGATAATTTGTCTTTTTATAATATAACCTATACACTCTAAGATCTATTCTTAATTAAAAGAAACGTGACACGATTTAATTTTCAAATTTTAGGTGATTATTATTTTCTGTATTTTGGCTTCATGAAATTATTTCGAAGATATCCTTAAGGAATAGGTTTCATGGAGGCTAAGTAGTTCAAAGGTTGAAAGTGTGAAAGGAGGTAATTTATAAGAAATTAAATTATATATGAGTTAATAAGAACTTAAATTACAGCAATCATCATGCCTGCAGGTAGATGTTCTTAATAATGACACTGTATTATGCATTTATCTCCATCGAATGCAAATGCTGAAAACTTTTTAAATTCATTAGACTCTCATATCGAATCACTTCCTTCACATAGCAGTATTATAATAGCAGGTGATATTAATATAAACATTAGGCCTCAAACTACGGAACGACCACAGGAAAATAAATACAGAATGTACTACTTAGACATGCTTGCAAACTACGGTATATTAACCGGCCATACTTTACCTAAAAGAGAGCAAAACTGTTTAGATCACTTCATGCTAAAAATAAATAAATCTAAATATAAAGCATCAATTGCAGTTATGCAGACCACCACTACGGATCATTCTACTATGCTCCTGTCAATTTCTAAATTAAAAACACAACTAAAAGATAATAAAATTAAACAAAATACAAATTTTGAAAATGCTTTAAAATACCTACAGACTAAAAACTTATCAGAATTATTATTTTGTAACGATCCATTGGCTGTGACTAACAACTTAATAGATAAAATTACTAAAAGTCTTAAACTAAATACATCAGTGTCTAATATCCCTTGCACCAAAAGAATAATACAATCGTGGATATCTGCAGAAATCTTACGCTGTATAAGAAACAGAAATAAACTTCAGAAAAACTTACGAAAAGACCCACATAAACAAATTCTTCGCGTTACATACAGACGATACAGGAATTACTGTAAAAATTTAATAAAAAAAATAAAGGGCAATATGATAGAGAAAATATTATTAAATCTTTAAATAACAATAAATTATTATGGAAAAATATAAAAAATATTACTTACAGTAATCAATCAAGAAATACTAACGCTGAACTATTCAATTTGAAATCATCGCCCACTGAATCTGCAAACTTCATAAATAGCTATTTCGTAAATATAGAAATGCAACTTGCCAATAAAATACATAACGTCAATGTGACACCTAGTAGACCTATGGAAAACAATCCGGTGCCATTACACTCCTTTGTTTTACTACATACAGACATAGAAGAAGTTAAAAATATCATTTTAAGCTTAAAATCAAACAGCACTCCAGGCTAGGACAATATCCCCAATGGCTTCATAAAATTGGCAGTCAATGACTTGGCTCCTATTATTTCCCACTTAAATAATCTATGTTTCGATACAGGGATATTCCCAGCACCATTAAAGCAGTCTATTATTACACCTGTGTACAAGGGCGGAGACAGAGATGACATTAGTAATTACAGACCAATTTCCGTTCTACCAGAAATATCTAAAATTCTGGAAAAATTACTTAATATTAGATTACTCAATTACTTAAATAAATTTGATATATTAGCACCCACACAATTTGGCTTCAGACAAGGAAGATCGACAGAAGATGCAATTCTTGAATTAAGCACATTTGTAACAGAACAACTCGACCACGGTAAAAAATGTTTGTCAGTCTTCCTTGATCTGAAGAAAGCATTCGACACCGTCTCTGTCCCTACCCTTGTGCACAAGCTTGAAAAAATTGGAATAAGCGGGACTCCGCTTGCTCTTTTCGAAAGCTACCTATCGGAGAGAAAACAAAAGGTAAACCTTCCTGGGTTCATTGGTGAGGAAGCGATGGTGTCATCATATGGCGTTTCACAGGGTTAGCGTTCTGGGGCCGACCTTATTTCTAATTTATGTCAATGATCTGTGCAGTATGACCATATCAAATCCCAAAATCCTGGCTGTGGTTTTTGCTGATGAACCTTGGAAGGCTATCAAGACTAGTGCTGAAAGTGGCCTAGCTCGAGTCGCTGTATGGTTGCAACAAAATCTCCTCACTTTGAATACAGCTAAGACAAATTTTATTTGCTTTAGCATTACCAACAACTTGCAACCACAGAATGACTTTTGCCTTAAAATTCATATGTGTTTTGAGGATGCTAAAAACAAAGCTTGTGACTGCCCATCAATTGAAAAAGTCTCTCACACTAAATATCTGGGCGTCGTTATAGATCAGAGGCTATCGTGGTACCCACACCATGAACATGTCATTAATAGGACCCGAAAATTATATATAAATAAGCTTGACATAAAGCTTGACATAAAACTACGTTTGCCTTTCGAATTTTAAAAGGCGACATTTGTCATACCTCGGCCGTTTTCGCGTCGCGTCGGTGCGATTAACATTTTACACGAATGACTTTATAGATTTAAAATACTGTACGGCTGGCATTTATTAAATACGAGTAGGGAATGGAAATTTTTTTAACAATTCAGCCTTAATAGATGTGCAGAGCTTACGTGAACATTTATCCTCTCAACTGCCCAAAACCTTCTAGAGGTCGCTATTAAAAGAGTACGCTTCTGTCCACAAACTTTAGAAGTTTGCAATTTACTTATAAACTGCAGACACGAAACAGCCGTAGTAAATGCATCTGTATCTCCCTCTTACTTGTACAACATTGTTTTAATATCATTAACTTACTTATCTCGGTATTGAATTGTCGCTATTGAAGTACCAAATGAGCCTTTTTTGTGCCTATTTCGAGTCATTTTAAGTGGCCCACATTATTGTCGAGCTTGTGGTGTAAAAAAAATGTACGCAGAGTTGTGTTTTTTTTATTATTTATTGTAAGGTGTTGTTTTTAAGTTTTTTAAGTTAAAAGTTATCTTATTGTAAATAAAATAAATATTTATTAAAATAATTGTTTTTTTTTCTTTTACATTTTTTATTCACCAAACTGGAAAAAAATCGCTTTTAGCATTTATACCATGGAATTTAGAAAATATAAAAAAGGTGAATGTATACATTTACACATATTCTATTAGCTTACTTAACAATAATTCTAACAACATATTATTTAATAGAGTTTCCACTCATAATTATTAAGATATTGCCATTTTAATGACACGCGCCACCTATGTAATAGATCACTCGTTTAGGGTTTGGCAGATGCGCCAAAGCGACCATTTGGGTCGGGACAGTTGAGAGGCTATTTGGATTAACCTGTTTGCTGTTCTTTCTGAGCTAGCGGGTTAATAAATCTAAATTATCACAACATTCCTTACTTTCCTAAAACGTTAAATTGGAAGTCTGCAAGAAACGCAAGATCTATCTCCAAAAGCAACACCGAAATTATTTATCTCAATTTCCAGAATTTGTTTGTAGCGTGCTCGGCAGTGAAAGAAGATATTTTGAGCAAACCTACACGTATGACCAGTTAAAAATATTTCGACTATTGGAGAAGTCTGCCCACATCGCAACAAACTCCTGTCGAACCTTTTTCTACGATATCTCTATACGATTTAATCCAGGCAATCTTCAAGATCAATCGCGGATCGGCTAAGATTTTCAATACGGTTTGCTAAAAAAAGATTGATTGTTAATACCAACTCATTCATAGTTTTATCCTTAGATTATGACTTGCTGTTTTATAGTAGCTGGGACCCATATCTAAACATGTTAAAAGAAAAGCCCTATTGTACGTAGCACTTACATCATCGTTCGCGTAGCTCGTAGCTCGTAACTCTAGTACTAATATTTACGTCTCAATACTTTACATTTATCGACGACATACATAGCATGACAGCGCCGCTTCGCTTCTAGAAAACGAAATAGTACGCTCGCTGTGACAAATGTCAACTGTATTCACAAAGGTCAGTAGGCGTGCATCCAATATTTTACATTATTTATTATAAAGAATGACTTTACTGAAGTAAAACTTCACTGTAACACGCCACAAAGTAATGTGAAATCAAGGCAATAATTCCAGTCTAAACCTGCGTATTGACTCTTATCCGTGAAAGTATAAGAAATTTGTGAAGTGAAGCGAAACTAAGCATCACTCCTGATATGTTTGAGTTCGCCTGAGTCATTGTTCGTCCATAAACAGCACGCCAAGTAAAAAAAAAAACAAATCTAGAGCCATTTTGCACTACGAAGCTTTGAAGACCTGTTCCTGTTGTAACACAGTCCAGTCCTCGACGATATTCTCTGCTCATATAACTATAAGCACAAACAAATAAATCTGAAAATGAACACAAACTCTTATCATATTGAATATTTTAAATTTATTTTCAAGGTTATGAGTATATATCCTTTGTATTTTGCATCTAGTAAATAATTGATGTTAGAGAGTATTAATGATTCAGCTCAGCGTAGATTGCGCGAGTTAAATCGTCTTCAACTGACTTATTGTTTTCTCAATAGTCACCACGAGGATTCAAAAATGATATGCAGTGTTACGAGTATAATTTAGGTATGTCTCGCTTATAATAATTTATATAAAAGAGAAAGTGCATGTTCTGTGTTAGAATGTATGCCATCCAATCAGGCTATGCTCAATAAAACTAGGACTATTATCTGAATTGTCAAAAGTTATTGAAAGTCAATTTTCTTACATTGCAAGCACTCAAGCTCGTATCGATTACAACACTGTTACTTTGTGCACAAACAGCACATTTACAAGAAAAAATATTACTCTTATATTATAGAAGCTTGAGTAAACAGAGAACAGAATGTCGTATTATTTATATATACATTTACAGTAATTTTTTTAAGAATATGGGTGAAAAGTGAGCACACGGTTAACCTGATGGTAAGTGGTTTCTGCGGCCCATAGACACCTACGTCTATCCTCTTTTGCGAATGAAAATGCAGATGCGTTGTACGCCGTGAGGACGAAGATGGAATGTCTCTTTTCAGTAAAACGGTCTCCGGTTCTCTACACTCATCACACGAAGCACGGCAGCATTAGGCTGCTATTGTACGCTGGTATTCTGTGAGAGCATGGTCCTTTTCCGGTCGAGCCGACACATTTGTGCTACAATTATACTATTAATATAGCAGGGGCATGGCTCTACCGCATATAAGCTTTGGAAATTATAAGAATTATTATTAAATATTTGTATATTTGTTTAATTAAATTAGCTGGGACAAGACTTTTAACAGTAATACTTAATTTCTCTTACCTATATCTTTTTTTAGGTAATAAAAATGATTTCCCTTGCATTTGCAATAATTTTATACTAATTAAACGAGTAGAGCCGTAATTACATGTCGGGACAAGGAATTGCCGAGAAAGCCGTGGAACGTAGCACACAATCAGTGATGTAATTTTTAATACAAATTTTGTATAAATAACCCTGGAAACTGATGTGGCAGCAAAAATATGAATGTTAAGTAAAGTTTTAAACTTATATTTAGAGTAAAAGTTAGTAAAGTTTATCTTATTGCAAGCTTGTGCAGGTAAGAACTGATATTATTGTATTAGTTCAATATACGTTACGCAAACACTACGTAATGGTATTGGAAGACAGCCGTTGCGTTCGTCTGTACATAATTGAAACCTTTAAATTCTAATAAATTTTAGTAAAAAATGGTAGCTTGAATTTTTAAATACGTCAAGAAAACTTGCTCTTTTTATACTTAATGATTGGGATATGGCTGTATATTTATAATTCTTACTTATATATGAAAATAGTAAAGATAGGTAGTGGCCATACTTCTTACTTCATCTACTGCTATTATAGGCCGCACACAACGCGAAAAGGTGATCGTAGTTTTATGTCGAGCATATGTCTATCGTCCGTGTTAAATTTAGTTTGTATGGTGTTATTTTTTGTATCGAGTAATAATAATAGTAAAAATTCATTTATTTATTCTCATAAACGGATCGAAGATATTAGTGTTACATCTCTATTCAAACAATAATATTCGTGGGAGGCTGGTACCCATGTAGGTTCAAAAAAATGAAATCTATATATATGATATGTATAAAATATATATAGAAGAGAGTGTGTGAGTGCTAGAAAGTCCGTGCATATTTTTATGTTCATTTATGAGAATATTTAAAGTAATTTTACAGCGTCTGTGTATGGAAGCGTCTGAACATATTTCACGTATTTATTACAAAACCATTTATGGATTTCTAAAACAGACTATTTTTGGTGCATAATGATTTCTTATATTTACGCAAACACTACACATTTAAATAATACTAGTTGTCACGGATCTGTAAAAACTCGTATTATTTAAAATTTTGGTGCAATTTAATATATAAGTACGATTTTAAAAAATATTAAGAATTTTCATGCAATTACGAATACGTTTTCCAAAGCACCGATCAAGCCACGAGATGAATACGGCATAGTCGATGTAATTAAGGTGATTTAAATAAATTCAAAAGGATTTTTTAAATTTGTTCAAAAGGGTTCATGCGGTTATTTCGCCCGATAACTTCAGCCCCATTTCGTTTACATAATGGCAATGAATATCTTTAGTTCTTACCTACTTAAAGTTTGCGTTCAAACGTTTTAAGGCGCTACCTCCAGCGAACGACCTTGAGCGTTTGGTCTGTCGACGCTCGCTACAATATATCGCGTAAGAAATCGCCAAAAAGACGCCACCTACTGCTACGAACGTAGTATTATTTTTTCAATGTCAATGAACTCTTCTATGGAAATAGACAAGGCGTACAATGATAAATGTATTTTAATTTTCTTTATTCGGTATATTAGTTTCATTATATTAGAAATATGTATTCTAATATATTATCTAATTAATAAAAATGACTATTTTGATTATTTTTAACTATATACTATACTGCTAATATTGAATTAGCTTTTTATAGTGTAAATTATAATATTTGTCGAAATATTAATTATGGATTCGAACTTTACATGCTAGTGGTGCTTCATTTTTGTTATTTTCATTTACTTACATATTGAAAATATACTTGAATAGTAGTTATTATTATTTTACTTAGCTACTGAATTTTAGGATATGTTTTACCTTGAGGTCAAGTATAATTTTGAAGAGCAATAGTTATTACCTACTATCTTTTATCTGCTACTCCTTATTTAGGAGCAATATTAGTAAATTGAGTTTGAGGGAGATTTACTGTTTATAATGCTACATTTATTATTTTAATATTTACCTACTGGGTAGGTAATTATTAAAATAATAAATATAGCATTAGTAACTAAATAGATATTTTTTTTAAATTTTTAAAATTAAAATTTTCGTATTTTTAAAAATTACTAAAAAAAAGGATTTGAAATAATAAATTTTCTCACAAAAGAAGGGAACTTGAAAAAAAAGGGAAAAAAAAGCGGGACCAAAGCCAAGACGCGAACCACGGAACTCCGATATCACGCCGGACCGACATACCACCTGAGCTATAACTACCGTTAATGATTAGTCGAAATTTACCTTCTTATATTGTAGCAGTTTTTTTATTGCCTAAAAACATGGACAAAAGTACATTTTCTAAAAATAAATCCAAGCGTTCGTCGCTAAAATCGTTGGAGCCGTATAATTTTCTCATCTGGTTCGGTTATATAAATATTTAAATATATAAAAATTATAAATTAAAATGAAAAGATAAATATACATTAATATCAATAAATAAAATAAATACAAAATAATATTATATTATTATTATTATTACTTACTACGTATAAGTAAGTAAATCAGTAATATAGTGTTATGTATGATTCAGACTAAATAAAGGTTCCTAAAAATAGACGTAGATAAAGAAATTGCATAAAAAATTACTCAAATAAAAATGCAATAAACTTGTTAATTTTATAGGTACTTAGTAAAATATTAAAATAATAAGTTTTTTAGGATATTTATGTAAAATATAAAGGTTATATTATGTTCTAACTACGTTCACGCTTGCGCATATAAAACCGCGGAATTTCACTAGTTTTATTATCAAAATAATAATTGTCAACCCTACCCTTGTCAACTCCTTTGCCTTGATTATACGAACTCAAACTCGTTTTAGGAGATCAAAACATAGAGAGAAAGATAGGAGACTATTTTTTATTTAATATGGTTGGATCTTTATTTATTTGTATATTTTTTGTATTTATTTTATTTTATTGATATTTATGTATATTTATCTTTTCATTTTAATTTATATTTATAAAAACCAACCAGATGAGAAAACTATACAGATATCCCAACAATAATAATATAATAATAATAATATTCCACAAATATCACACAACGCCATCTAGTCCCAAGCTAAGCAGAGCTTGTGTTATGGGTACTAGACAACTGATAAACATACTTATATATTTCTAAATACATAAATATTATAGATAAATCATCACCCAAACATTTGTCCTGGGTGGGAATCGAACCCAAGACCTACGGCATAGCAGTCAGGGTCACTAACCACTAGACCAACAGGCCTGACGATAAATAAAATAAAGTCTCTAGCTCGAGAGGAGAGGAGCCGTGGTAGCTCAGATGGTTAGCGCTTGCTAAAATTTTCACAGTGTGCGAGCAAACCGGGTTCGATCCCCGCCGGCACCAATAATATTGTAATTGCAATTTTAAGTGTTGATTTACCACGTGCTCAGTGGTGAAGGAAAACATTGTGGGAAACCTGCATGTCTGAGAAATAAGAAAAATAATATTTCGAAGACATGCAAAGTTCGCCAACACGCAGTGGGGCAGCGCGGTGGATAATTCCTTTCCTAGGACCCTTTCAGAAAATAGAATAGAAATAAAAAAAATAATAAATCCAAATTTCATTTAAAACCAAACATATAAATTGTAAAATAGCTGCAGGTATCTATAACCAAGTAAAAGATATTCCTTTACTCCAACTTGTCCATGTTTCCCAAAACAATTTTTAATTAAGCTTTATATTATAATGCGGATTTTTTATATTTAAAATTTTAATAATAAAGCATTTCGTACGTCTCAGCCGAGGCGCAAATATTTTTCGGCCGCAAATTTATAAGACCGATTTGTTATTCAAACATAAACATGGTTTTTTAATTAAATCTACCAATCATAAAACGACACGCATTTTTATTGAACACTTCCTATTCAATTCACAAAGTACCTACATATTATATTTGTTTATATAAAAAAGTATATTTAAGTACAATCATAAAACTAAATGGAAACACAAAGTAGGAAAAATGCATTGAGTTATAAAACACATAAATCAATGGGCAAATGTAAAAATACTGGAGGCAGCAGCCCTATCGCATGTTTACGTACCGCACGGCTGTAATATTTATTTCTAAGATACGGCCGAGTTACAATATACCGTGACGTAAGCGCATCGGTTGGTAGGTACTCAAATAATATTATGTTTGCGGCGAAATACAAAACGCGGCGACCAGCGACGCGGCCACCTCGTATGAACGCATACAGCGTAATGCCGCCCGCACTCTGCGCACGCCCCTTTATCATAGAAGTCACACAATTTTCGGAATTATTTCAATTAAAAGAGAAAAAACGAACTTAAAAATTTAAATAAAACGTGGAGAATATAGATTTTTTCATTATCTATCCATTAGTGTTATCCTCAAATGATTAGAGCGTTGCGTTTAGCAACAGATGCATGTAATCAAGAATTTTAGTCATTTTTTAAAAGTTGATTTTAAATGTATTTATAGCACATAAAAATAAATTAGAACGTGGAATGCGATGATGAGATATCGAACATTAATAATGTACTTTTAGATGTAGTTTATTTTTCATAACTAATGAGATATTAGAGTCTGAAAAACGCACTTTTGCCAGGTTTTGGTCAGGGTAGCGTCTTAACGATCTCTTTTTGTACTTATATCATGTGTATAAATGTTTAACTAGAAAATAAAACAAAATACCTATTTATTGATGATTGCTTGTTGATGACCTTGACTGCTTGCATACATTTTACAACATACATTTTTGTAAATAGTGCAAAAGTAAACACAACTGCTTACAAAAGGTTACTGAAGAGAGAAAAGTTTTATATCTTATGTCTCTTCTACAATTAAGTCTATTCTAACGTTATCTCATATGCTTATATCCATCAAATTATTTAGGCTACACAACGTGCTAAAGAAATAAACATAAATACATACTCTTACACTCGAAAAACATTACCCTCCATCTGGAGCAGTCGAATGAAAACACAATTTGTCGGTTTTGTTGTATTGTAGTAGCCATAGATATGAGATTGTCTCCATATCTCTGGCGGTAAATCTTTTAAGGTTAAGCAATCCATTAACTGTCTGAATTTAAACTATATAAAATTTGTATTTTTAAATTTATATTATAACTTTTTTCTTGTTTTGTTTACTGCAATGTATCATATACTTTGACGCATTATAACACTTGCATTTAGCTCCTGCAGTCCCCTAAATGCTGATGTGTTTCGTATGGTGAGTGTAGAGAACCGGGGACCTTTCTACCGGAAACGAGGCATTCCATCTTAGTCCAGAGGATTGACCACGCATCTACATTTTGAGTCTCAATGGAGAATAAGTGTAGATTTGTAATGTACTATACTGTGTAATGTACTGTGTGCTCATTTGTCACACTTATTCTATTAAAGGAAACTCTGAAGCTATTATATTAAAAATAATAATGATTGTTATTGGGACACAATTGACGATGATGTAGTAACATTGATAGATATACATGAAACAAAAAGAACATGCAGTTGAATTGAGAACCTGCTTTTCAGGGTTCCGTAGTCAACTAGGAACCCTTATAGTTTCGCCATGTCTGTCTGTCCGTCTGTCCATCCTCGCTTAATCTCTGTGACCGTTAGCACTAGAAAGCTGAAATTTGGTACCAATATGTGTATCAATCACGCGGACAAAGTGGTAAAATAAAATTTGGAAGAAAATGTTTTATTAGGGTAGCCCCAAGTGGGAAGTGATTTTTTTTTAATTTAAACCCTAACGTGTGATATATTGTTGGAAAGGTATTTAAAAATGAATAGGGGTTTACTGAAATCATTTTTTGATAATGTCAATAATTTCGAAAATAATCGCTCCAAAAGTAAAAAACAATGTGTCCCCCCTCTAAATTTTGAACTATAAGTTTAGAAAATATGAAAAAAATCTGAAAAGTAGAACTTTATAAGGACTTTCTAGGAAAATCACTTTGAACTTGGATGGAAACAACAGTTTTTGTACAAAAAAAGACAAAAAGATGTACAAAATAATTTCTGGACTAAGTTTGTAGTATAATCGTATATGCAAGCATTTTTTTTAACTTCGTTTACATATTTTATTAACCTGAACGTATCTTTTTTCAAACAAAAAAAGAATTATTAAAATCGGTTCTCGCAATCCAAAATTACCCACCTTTAAACTCATAAGTGGGAACACTTATTGTGACGGACGGGAAACTACGGAACCCTACACTGAGCGTAGCCCGACACGCTCTTGGCCGGTTTTTTTTGAAGTCGGTTTAAACGTCATGGGATAATATCAACTGGAGTTTGGGCTAAAGTAGTCAAAACAAAGTGTATTTTACAAACATGTATTGTATTTGGTATTATTTTTTTGTAAACGTAAATCAAAGTCACACTTACACACACACGTAATAAAAATCATATTTAAATAAAACTTAATACATTTTAAACATAGCAGCCAACAAGAACTAATTTTAATTCGTTGGATGAGCATGAAATAAGAAACGTGACGGCAGTAATTTGTTTCTTATAAGCTTCATTTAGTCTCCTATCCATGACTATTATCCAGCGATAACTTTTATTTCTACTTTTTTCTAAAATTTTATCTAATGGTAAGCGGTGCTGTAAAACTAAACGGTCAATTGAACTGTCTTAGCGTAACATAAATCTACTCACTATTGCCATATAACCACCCAAATTTTAATCTGATAGAAAGACAGACGCTGGTAAATAATACCACTATTTTGCTGTACGCATTAGGAAATATGAAGAAAACGTTGCGAAAAGTATCTCATTTACTTAGTATTCAGAAATTTGTCTGTGTAACTTTAGATTTGTTTAAAATTGAGCAACTTATATCCAAACATCATCACAAACTTTTGTATGACATAATATTAGTGTCGATAAACATTCAAATAAATTATCTCTTGTCCACCATTTGGCTCAGCTTTAGGATAATATAAGATCTCGAAATCCCTTGAATTTAACAAAGCGTTAAATTCAAGAGATTTCGATGTAGCTTCACTTTTTATAACTGTAAAAAGTTAAACAATGAAGCTACATTCATATAACTCTTACTGAATATGGCACAGGGCCTCCCCCTTATTTCTGAGAGAATATAAAGCAATTCGTTCACCGCTCTGCTTCATGGCGGTCTTCACAAATGTTTTTTCGAAATATTGTTATTCCTCAGACTTGCAAGTTTCCCCGAGATGTTTTCCGTTACCACTGAGTACGTGGTAAATCAGCACTCGAAATTGCAATTATCAATTTCACTGGCGCCGGCGGTAATCGAACCCCTACCACTGCTCACCAAACTGTTAAAGATCTAACAAAATACACTATGTTTGTTCGAATATGTAGGGCATATGAATATTTCATCTGCTTACTATTGCTTACTAAGATCTGAAACAAATTACGGTGGAATAGGGTGTTGCAAATTTAAGACAAAATTGATTCTTCATTGCTACACTAAGTTACTAATTCTAGCCAAAAATAACATTTAGTTGCAACATTTAGCACAGCACACTCATAAAGCGACACAAAACAAAAAAAATTATGAGCGGAAACCACATTAATGCTAGAGTTAACGGTAAATACATCACTTTATAAAATGGCTGTAGTATAAAGTGTTAAGTGGCAGCACTGCATGACCGATAAATAATTGTCCCGGAGCTGGAAGCTAGCACGATACACGAGACATTCCTAGTACCGGATATAGAATGAAATAATGGTAATAGTATTAATTAACACGCTCGTCGTTATTAACTGTTTTCGGGATTTAAAATAGTAAATATACTCTCATAGTATTTATAAAAAAGTAAATAATAACACCACGTCTTTGAGGGCTTAAGAGGTGATGATTAATTATGATTATTACAGTATCGAGCTTATATTCGAGATTAAAGTGCCATTAATATCAATAATATTCAAAGCAGAAGGTAGCTGAGTTAACTATAACATCGGGTCGTCAAAAACCTCATTCCCCTCCCATCACCATTGCTGCTGTAAAGCATTCCATACGCCTGGAATTGAAAAAAAAATCAAACGTAATTAAATCCAAAAAACTAGTTTCATTTAATGTGTAGACTTCGCGTAAATGCAAGAAGTCATTAATAATAGTTGTTGCGGTTGATAATCTGTTCGAAATCCAATGAAAGATATTCTGTGTATTCCAATACTGGTAACTCCCGAAGTCAGATCAGTCACGTCTGAGTACATTTCAAATTAATGTTTGAACACGCGCACCGCCGCGCAAAGCCAGTGATTTTCATTCATTCTTTACAGCCCTTCACAAGTCCGCGGCTGAACATAAATCTATCCATATGACCGCCACAAATCACGGTCCTGAGCCACCTGCATTCATCGACTTCCAGCATATCTTACCATGTCGTCACTCGCCGGACTATTTGTTTGTAAATTTAATTAGTCATAAAATCTGATAAAGAAAATGCAAGAGAAAGCTATTCTAAGCTAAGCTATGTTTCATTTGACAAATACGTTTGTTATATTATGTTCTAGCGAACAAAGCATCTCCCATTTCTGAAAAGGTAACGAAGCAGAAAAAGCATGTCCGACAGATTAACTGATCTAGTGTGAAATGTCGGAATTCAGATGTCTTCAAAACGTTTTCATTATTATTTACTGCCAGTCATTTACGAAATTGCTCGTAAAATTATAAAATCAATTTCAGTGACACTAGCAGGGGAGTAAATTTGATTTGCTTGTATACTGAAATCAGTATATTACACTCGTATTATGATGAAAGTAAAATTTACAAAATTAAGATTTGAGACAAATAAACTATAAATAATATATGTTGTATACATTTATGTTGTACTTTACCAAGCCTAAGCAGAGTGTCGTTAAAAAAAGAAAATATTTCTGGATTTCATTCGCTTTGGCAAAAACAGATCTTCCTAACATAGAAGTGCTTTTACTCTTTTTTCACAGTTACTCGTAATTGAAACTGTAGAGCTTCTTAATAGACCGAAAATGAAAACGCAGATATTTTCAGATTTTGGTACTAGATTCCTGCATATACCGTTTGTAAAATTATGACGAGTAAGTAGTCTGACGCTGAGAGGCTGATAATATTAAAAGCGTGGTACGCGAAATTTATTTACCGATACCGCCTACCATTACCACTACGATCTGCTAAACCTAGACCTACCCGACAGATTGCCTCAAAGGGGAGATATTTGCCATAGTAGCCATGCTCGGCCACTGAGTTTATAACAGCAGTTTTTTTGTTTTTATTCAGCTGTTATCTGAAAGATGCTGCTGCCTCTGCTTCTCGTTTAGTTTCTCTTTGTCGCCTCTTACTTTCACTGTGCTGCTACGTGGTTCGTGATGCTGCCAAAAAGTGTTTCAAATTTGTTAATTTTATAATGGAATTACATAGAATAATCAATACGAAAGTTAACACGGGCAGCTTCAATAGAACGGAGGAATAACTGTAATCATCGTGTTTAGTAGGCGATTTGAGGATCGCTATTAACTGAGAGACATGTTATACGTAACCATTTTCAGAATCACCGACCGTTTCTCTGCAAGCTGCATTGCTATGGACTGTATGCATCTTATACAAACAGGTGAAGCAATGCGCATAAATTAAGTGTCGAACTAAATATTGAACAGGTACAAGGAGAGGATGCGTTCTAAAAGTTTTTGTTGTAACAGTTGAATTATAATAGCCTAAGTAGTGTGTTCCATACACATTCACATATCTTTCAATGATGGTCATGCAAAATAACTGATTATGAATCATCATCATCAAAGCCTGCAAAATTCTTCTGCTACGGACGATATTATCATTATAGAATGTCTCGTACGGTTAAGTTATAGGGAAATGAAAAAGGAGATGACTAGCAGAATTTACCTGATTAAAACTCAAAATCATTAAAAAAAGTGCGGTTTCTAACTAGCCTGTTAACCCT
Organism: Parnassius apollo; assembly: GCA_907164705.1. Lineage (NCBI taxonomy): Eukaryota > Metazoa > Arthropoda > Insecta > Lepidoptera > Papilionidae > Parnassius > Parnassius apollo. The sequence continues at coordinate 20,101 of CAJQZP010000131.1, forward strand.
AGAAGCCCAATCATAGGTAAAATTTACCTACATGAATAAATACACGTATAGGATAGTTTATGATGTTAAATTTATTATCTTTCGTTATCATTATTTTTTATGAATTATTCAAGAAATAAAAAACGCATAATTATATTTATATCTATTTATTATATCTTTGAAAATACAAAAATATGTAAACATTCAAAAATTTGGTACACAATGAGATCCTTCCGGTATTATTCTTATAAACTAAAAATATATAGAAAAAACAAAACAAAATCTTCTCTTTTTCACTAAGTAATAAATTTTTCATAACTATCAAACAGTTTCATAGAGTATTTATCATATTATAAACAGTTTTAACACATGTCAATACTGTGCTCACGACAAATTGCTTTTTTTGCACTTTATGCACTGCGAATTTGTCTTTCGCTGTTTTTTTATAAGAACAATAACCACAGTAGCGATGGTTTTTTGACTCTGGTTTTACTGTGGTGTTTTCTGGCAATGGCTGTGGCTTCTTTTGAAGGATATTCGTGATATTGTCACGTACTGTATATATATGAATTTACAAAAGACATATTGAACATGCCGTAAAAACACCCATGGGCCACCTATTCGTCTTCCTATTAGTAGACATAGAGGAATACATTTGATCGAAGGAATCGACACTTTCGACTTTCGACCTTTTTGTCTGATTATAAAAAAAAGATTATGTCTGGCTTTCCATTAGTGCAGTCAACTACAGCATCTTCATCATATGATGATAAGAGGTACACTATCTTAAACGGCTTAGGTTTATAAGATACTAGGGTCAACGGACCATCGAAACAAAATATATAAGATCCTACCGGACAAGCGCGAGTATTTTTTAGTGCTTCTGGAATTTCCCCTTTATTAGAATTATAGTTCAAACGAATGTCAAATTATATGGAGATTTTAGTAAGCTTTTAGCCAGTGGTACAGAAGTAAACCAGTTGTCACATGTAATATTTCTATTAGTACCGTGCACCGTTTTTGTCAACTCCTTTATATAATACTCGCCTAGAGGGAGGCCATTAGTTATAGTACTCTTACCAAAGTAAGTATTCCATATTTATCAGGATTATTCGGTATGTAAATACGAAATGGACATCTACCGCGAAAGCCTAGCAACTGTTCGTCTACCGTTAGGTTTGACCCTGGTGTATAATTTAACCTGCACTGATTGATGAAAATATCCCAAATCTTTCTGACAGGTAAAAAAGCATCGTCCTGTCTATGAGTTGGCCGTAGTGACTTATTGTCCATTCTTAGACATCTTAGTAGAAATTCAAACCTTACTCTACTCATTACACTATCGTATCGAGTACCAGCAAATGATGCACCGAACAGCTCATCGGTGGACAAGTGGTTATCCTTCATAACAGCCGTCAATGTAAGTATTCCTATAAGTGCCCAAATATCTGTGACTTTAGTATTTTTGTAATTTGCTGAAATCTCTTTGATATTTACACGCTTCCGTGCTATTTCTTCATTAGTCCATTTCGATATCTCTTCTATAATTTCATCTTTAATGAAAAGTTGAAAAAAAGTAACGGATCGATGACATTTCGGTTCATTCGTGTGGGTCCTCTATTTGTACGTATTATATTGATTGAATCTACCCTTCACGGTGCTCCAAATATGGTTGTTTTTTGATCGTAATGTACGTTGCGGTAATACAATGATTCTGTCTGATGATGACTGAAGTATATCTGTATTAGTTGATTCAATAGACGTACCATCATTTTGAAGAGTTTCTTGGCTAGCTG
>CAJQZP010000132.1:600000-959157 GCA_907164705.1 Parnassius apollo
TATAAATAATAAATGATCCATGTACTTTATCATATATAATTTATTGCTTTTTACTTTCGATGGGGTGACACCAGCAACTTCCGCACCGGGTGCCACCCAAGGTAGCTACGCCACTGACATTACACGAGTAAACAAACTGTACAGAGGCAAAGGTTCTAAGTACCTGTCAAAATTTTTACCTATTTTTTTAGGGTTGGCACAGTAGGATAAAATTAAATAAACAACACGTTTATGAACTTTTTTATTGTATACTTAAGATAGAATATTTTCTCACAAACTACATAATATTTTAAATATTCTAATTTTATAATTTTTGTGCTTCAACATTTTGTCGTGGGTTTTAATTAAACGGTAAATTCTAAATCTTACATAATTTTCTTATTTATCTATTAGAAAGCACTAACATGGCATAACAAATATACAATCTTGCACATATGTTAATATTTCAGTACCAATATCACGATCACTTCTTATTAATCTTAAGTTCCTGAAAATGTTAGCATTTCTTCTAATAACTCAATTTGATAACTATAATTTTCTATCAAAAATATTTGAAATGAGATCTCTTCGTCCGACAGCTTTTCACCACTCTTATCATTTGAAATAATAACAAAAAAAATATGAACCTACTTATTCTTTTTTTTATAGAATAGGGTGACAAACGAGCACACAGTCCACCTGATGGTAAGTGGTTGCTGCGGCCCATAGACATCTACATCTATCTTCCATTACAAATCAAAATGCAGATGCGTTGTCACCCGCGAGGACTGAGATGGAATGCCTCATTTCCAGTAAAAAGGGTCTCCGGTTCTCTACACTCACCATACGAAATACAGCAGCATTAAGCTACTATTTCACGCTGGTATTCTGTGAGAGCGTGGTCCCTCCCCGGTCGAGCCGACCCATTCGTGCTACAACTATACTACTAATATAACTGCAGCGTGGCTCTACCACGTAAAAACATTCAATTAGTAAACGTAAATATTTAATTATAAACATTATAGAAACTATTCAATCATATATATTATATTAGGTAGGTAGGTACTACGTTTTCTTTCAATTTTGAGATAAATGTATAGCCACCACATTAAACTTAATAAATTATAGTCAAGTTACTACTTACCCAGTCTTTGGAATTATAATAATGATTCTATATACATAGTTTAAAAAGCAGAGCAAACAAAAAAAGAAAAATGAAAAAAATACAAGAATTAAAAATTTAATATTTAATTTATTTACCCCCACTTTTATTTGTTTTATTATGTATTTCATTTGACACGAATTATTCATTAAAAAACAATATTTTGCACTTATAATTTTTTACATCACCCTGAGTTTGAGCACTGACCTTTTGGTTTAAAGCAGTTTCTAGATAGATTTTTATTTGGTTTTTCATAACTTTCTGAGTAGAAATGGATTGGCAAAGGATACAATAGAAATTAAAGCCGAAGGAATTTTTTTAATAATACATACACTATTTTAAGAACGCCATCTATATATAAATACTGTTACTATTAAAATGTTCAACAGAAAGATAAATAAAGGGTTAGACGTAAAAATAATTGGGGCGCCATCTATTAATAAATATTGTAACTAAGTACTAAAAGGTGTTGGGCTGTAAAGCCATTAACATACGCTTATTTCAGAGCAACCTGTAAAGGTTGGAATTAACATACGCTTATTTCAGAGCAACCTGTAAAGGTTGCTCTGAAATAAGTGTATGTTAATTCCCGATGATTCATGAACATTTTACTTAGAACTCTATACTGATTTTATTTTTCTATTCCGAAGATATTACAATTTAATTAGTTAAGATCCGGGTAATAAAATAGAATGCCATCTTCAAGTCACCTAGTTTGAAGAGCTCCAATCGCCCACCCTCAATTGCGTGCACTATCCCCGTCACCATTAATCCAAACACAACATTAAGGTTATGTTTATGGTTTAAGACATTATATTTTCTCAAAAGATTTATAAATCACTTACAGACAAAATACTTATTATAAAAAAAAAAACGTTAAGCCGATTGGCGTAGTGAGTTAGTATTATAATAGGTTGCTAAAACTTATTTGCTGATTGTTACTTTGGGCATCCATACGAAAAAACTTTACATAGTCTAAAATCGGTTATTCTATCCATTTATATTATATATTATTAAAATTTATATGATGCATGAACTGCAGGTAGGTAAAGGGGACTGCAGGTAGGTAAAGGGGACATCTTACATTTTCTAGGACATTTAAGTCATGACTATCTAATAAAAAGTCTTTATTTCATTAATAGATGGCGCATGTGGATGTGTTAGTACACTGAGCTGATCCTATACATAATATTTTATATAAAGACCTATTTTGTATTTCGATTTGATAATTTGATACGATCTAGTCGAAAATTTCAGTTCTATGTGAATAAGACATCATAAATTAAAACTAATACAAATATGAGTTCGCTGGGATGATTATTGTGATAATATGTACTTACATAAAAATTCCTCATAAGATGAAAGCTGCGCTGAACTTTCTTTAAAAAAGGATTTTGCCGAATAATTTGATTCTCGAGGTTTGTGTCTTGTTGTGCTATTTCAAATAGTCAAAATTTAATTACGCAATCATATTTTTTAATTTGAAAACATCATATTTCAGTCTTTAATTACTGTCAATTGCATTCTGATAGAATGCTTAGCTCAGGGTAAATGATCTTAGAGTTATTGTATTTTATTAGGTGAGGGCGTGCTGGCTGCTTTGTGTTTGTGCACTATAGCACAGTATAAATAAACTGTGGTGTGTTAAAATCTGGCTTTAAAAAAATGGTTACCATGGTTACGAAGCCATGACTAAGATAATTACAGTGTTAATCATAATAACTTCTTATATTATTCTTATACTCACTTATATTATTCTTCATAAGTAGTATTATTTATCTATTATTTATGAGAAATATAAATCTTTTACCAGCTTTATTAAAACTGCAGTAATTTTAATAGTGCGTTTAAGCAAAGAACAACCTAAAACGAAATTTATTTTTTATCTACACGGTATAAGTTTACTTTTAACTCTTTCAAAAATCAATTCTAGGTAGTGATTGCAATAAAGATTCTTCGAAATTAGTTAATAACTGAAAAATCCTGGATTTTCCAGAGTTTTATAAATCCGGTTTTTTTCGGATTTTAATGAAAATTGAGTTTAATGAATAATATTAATTTAAAATTTTCATTCTAACTAATGAATAGGTAGTGCTACAACAATATACTACTTTGAAGTGTTTTGTTGTTTATTTTCATCATCATCACCATCATTACAGTCCTTCACAAGTCCACGGCTGAACATAGCCCTCCCCCAATGAATGCCACAAAGCACGGTCCTAAGCCACCTGCATCCATCGACTTCTTGCATGTCTTACCAGGTCGTCACTCCATCTAGTGTGGGGTCGCCCTACACTACGCCTACCGGTACGAAGCTGCCACTTGAGAACAATTTTTCACCATCGGTTGTCGGTTCTTCGAGCTATATGACCGGTCCATTGCCACTTCAACTTACTAATCCGTTGGGCTACGTCAGTCACTCTGGTTTTACTGCGGATATCCTCATTTCTAAGTTTATCACGCAAAGAAACCCCCAGTATAGCCCTTTCCATATCTCGCTGAGCGACCTTGAGTGTCCTTATACGGCCAGCAGTGAAGGATCACATTTCAGATTCATACGTTTCTAGGTTTTGAGGTATACCTGACGAGAAGATGTGTTGTAATTTCCCGAACGCTGCCTTCCCGAGTTGAATCCGTCGATTAACCTCTCGGTCAAAGTTGGACTTAGCTGGTCGGACTATTTGTCCCAGGTAAACTAACTCGTCAACAACTTCGAGCTTAGTGATCCCAACAACTACCGGCATGGGTGTGACATGAACATTAAACAGGATCTTTGTTTTGTCCATGTTCATCTTAAGACCTATCTGTTGGGAGACACTATTGAATTCATTAAGCATAGTGCTTAGGTTCTCCAGCGATTCTGCCGTAAGGACTATATCATCGGCAAATCGAAAGATGAGTGATGGACTTGCCATTGATGTTAATACCGTATCCTTTACAGTCCAGTAGCTTGAAAATGTCTTCCAATACAGCGGTGAAGAGTTTCGGGGATATAACATCACCCTGTCTTACACCTCTCTGCAGTTAGATAAGTTTAGAACTCTGGTTCTGTACTCGGATAGCCATCGTAGCTCTACTTAAACAAACACTTCAGCACTTCGATATGCTGACAGTCAATTTGGCACCGCTGAAGGGACTGTAGCACCGCCTAAATTTCGACGGAATCAAAGGTTTTCTCATAGTTCACATACGCCAGACAAAGTGGCAGATTATACTCTTCAGTCTTCTGTACAATCTGCCGTAGGATATGTATGTGGTCTATGGTACTGAAGCCTTTTCGGAAACCGGCTTGCTCGGGAGGCTAGAAGTCGTCGAGTCTGCGTGCGAGACGATTCGTAATGACTCTCGAAAACGGCACGTAGACGCGGCTCAGAAGGGAAATTGTCTGTAGTGCCACCGTGCTTCTGCTCCACACCTCCGTAGTGCCACCATGGCGGACGGAACTAAAGATCTTCTTATGGACTTCAAGTACCGGTTTTCCATCCGCTTTCAGATGCTCCGCTGTAATTCCAATATCGCCTGGGACCTTGCAGTTTTTAAGGTGCTGGTGAGCCATTCTAATATCGCTCAGACTGACGTCCAGGATATCATCGGAATAGTGTCGGATAAGACTTGCTCTTGGATCGTTATTCACACTTGCGTGTGGCTCCAACCATAATGTGTACAGTTGCCCATAGAACCTCTCAATCTCACTCAAAATCTCAGATGTCCCGGAAACGATGCTGCCACACTCAGTCTTCAACCTTGACAGTTGGCTCTTTCTAACAGACATACCTGGAAAAGACTTTGTAGCCCTTGTTCCGCTCCATCGCTTCTTCAATACGAGCTGTATTGAAGTTGCGAAGTCTCGACGCGTGCATTTGGAGAACTGTCTGTTCAGTTGCCTGTATGCTGTCAAATCTGCTGACGACTGCAGTTTCATCTCCTGTCTAACAGCCATGAGATTAAGAGTGTGATCGGAGAGTTTTTGTGTTCTTCTGCGACGGGTCTTGCAGAACTTAGCTCCGACTGCATGGACAGTTTCCACGAGCTTGTTATTCATATCGTCCACTGCATTGCAATCTTCTAGGAAAAAACTTTGTCTCCTGAAATTTTTCGGGATTTTGGATTAAATCACGAGGGGACTGAGTGTTGACTTCATTAGACGAGACCTCTCCAACTTAACGTTTAGGTTCAGTATGCCTCTAACCATTCGGCGATCGCTGCCAGTTTTTCCTTCGCGATCACTGAGACATTACTGAACATTTGCCGTCTAGTCGTCATAATGAAGTCAATCTCATTTTTTGTCGGACCGTCGGGGTTCGACCAGGTCCACTTTCTGTGGGGCCGCTTCTGAAAGAAAAGAGTTCATCATAAAGAATCCCTCTTTCACCATGAAGTCGGTCAGCTGCTGGTCCCTTGGGTTCCGTTGCCTTATCCCAAATTTCCCTACCTTCAGCTCACCGATTTTCTCATGCCTAGCTTTGCGTTGAAGTCTCCCATTAATACCGTGTAGTGGGTTTTGAAGGAATGCATGGTTTTAGAAATATCCTCATACATTTTCTCCACCTCCTCATCGGGATGTGCCGACGTTGGGGCGTAAACCTGTATGACCTTCAGCGAATACCGTTTGGTGATTTTGAGTATAAGGTACGCAACCCTCGTCGACACACTCCCAATCTTTATAAAGTTGTTAACGAGATACTTGTGGACGATAAACCCAACACCTCCTTGGGACAGATGGTCACCCTCTCGGTGATAGAACGAGTTGCCTGATTCGAGAATCACCTCCACCTCTCTTCGAACCTCGGATAATCCTATAATATTCCAACACAACTTGTCTATCTCTTCTTCCAGCTCCAGGATCTTCTCGTCAGTCCTCAGGGTGCGTGCGTTGTAATATGTCAGGTCGAGTCGTTTTAGGTGGCAACTGAACCTCCACTGGAGATTCTTAGCAACCCTGCCCTGCCGTTACCATGGTCTGGGGGCCGTCTATTTGCGTCGTTGCTCATGGGGGGTATATTGGCCTTGGCGAGCGGGTTGGTAACTGCAGTTTTTTGTTACAAGAAGATGCGGCCAACAGAAAGGTGGGGAAAAACCCACCCTTTTGGTTATTTTTACCTTTAAATAAATTATTATTTAAAATAAAAACTAAAAAGAATAGAAAGAAAAGAAAAAATTAATATTTTAATTAAAAAAAAAAAAAAAAAAAAATATTATAAAAAAAAAAAAAAAATGAAAAAAAAAAAAAAAAATTTAAAATTAAGCAAAAAAAAAAAGAAAAAACAAAAAAACACAAAGAAATGAGGGGAGGCCTGTGCCTAGCAATGGGACCTATATAGGCTGTAACTTTTTAACTTTAACAGAATAAATAATAGTACCTATTACGGCACCTACCAATTATCGGCACCGCCTCTAATATCAGCAATTTGTTTTTTTACTTCATACCTAAATGGTTTTCTTTTGATTGTGGTGGCTGCTACTTTTGCCGGTCGCTTAGTACGTTTTCAACTTTAAAAATTCGTGATATTGTAGTTTATGCACAATATTTTAAAGACTTGTTAAAATCGATAAGTTATTTATCCAAAAATGTCATCAACATTCTTTTACAATCATATTCTTACAAGAAAAATATAAAAAAAACAACGATAAACATATGAGGTTTTACGACTCAAATTCTAGCCATTCTGTACAGTGTAAGTTGTCAGAGTTAACTGTACTTAATTTCAGCGATGTACATCACGTAATAGAGATCAGGGTTGTTATAAACTTTAATATATACCTAATCATTAATTAGGATATGACTTATTTTGACTTTTAATGAGAACTATAATGTTTGTACATTTTAAAGGAAAAATATAAAAGTTGAAATTGTAACTAAAAGGCTGGTAGTAGGGATCTTAAGGACATCGACCTCCCCTCCCCCTACGTAGGTATTGGCTGACGAGCTGGCAAGCTTATTGAAATATTGTTGGCCTTTCCCAAACGAGATAAAGTGGAGCCCTGATAAACATGTTACCTACCTACCTTCGTGTTTATCAGTTCGATGGATGCAGGTTACTCCACCATCACATACGTCTCCATACTTGTAGCAGCTTATGTTCAGCAGTAATAAAAAGATGAATATGTAAGAAAGTAGACCGATTCATTTAATCATACTAGGTTTAAATCAATAAAACGTCATCCCCATCAAGAAAGCGTGTACTATACTAATGTTAGATGACGATGACGTTGGTGTAATGACGTACAACCAGATAAAACCAGGACCACGACTTTATGGACTATAAAATAGTAGGTTCTTATTAACTTATCAAGGTAGATCGAGGCGGGGGCTCCCAGCTCTGGTTCACTCTACGATATGATGAAGCATAGAAGGTCTATATTTAAAGGTCGCTTAAAGTGGTGCCAGAAAATTAAAAAAATTATGGATCGGATAACTAACGCATGTATAGACAAAAACTTTTCTAAATTTTGGCAACATACATCAAAACTATGCAACATAACGTTGAAGTTCCGGTCTGCGTGGATGGTGAAAGCGATAAAAAACGAATAGCTAATAATTTTAAGCAGAACGTTTTGTTGAGAGACTCTATTATCTTGATGTTAGTGCTGTTAGTCTATGCGACTCTTACAGCTTCATCATGTCTCAGGCCTTCCTTGCCTTTCCCTTTTAATTAAGCCGCGGCCTGCAGGCCGCGAGCTAATTAAAACGGAAAGGCAATGAGGTGAAGATGATGATGAGATGGTTTATGATTTGGTATTGTTACCAATCATCATGTCGCCTTTTAGGCGTTTTTCTTTGAGCTATCTAACCGCAGTCCGAGGGCACCCCCCGTCTCTGACTGCTCAGCTCGTGTCGGTCGATGTGTTGAGAGACTGCAATTCATTGGTGGCCCTTCTGCGATAGATTCACTTGATGTGCCGGGTTTATCATATACTCATATAGATGATGTGTATGGTGTATAATGCCCTTAAAAAGTTGTACCTCGGTAAAGCGTGTGGATGACCCTGGATTGTGATGCTTCTCTCGGTTTCATTTTTGCCGCTTGACTTAATAAAATGCGTGGTTAGCCCTACTATCAAAAGTAACACCGTAAGCGTTACGATTAGTTCCAATTATAGGCCTATCTCAATCACTACAACCTAAGAAAATTATTTGAGTCTATTATTCCGGGTATATTATCGAAATTTATTTTAATAAGTGACGCTCAGTTTGGTTTTAAAAAAGGTAGCTTTACTGAGTCGGCAATTTTTTCCTTGAAACAAATAGTAAAGTATTACGTGTCTCGGAGGACAAAAGTATACGCTTGTTTTTTGGACTTGAGTCGCGCCTTCGATAGGGTAAACTATAGCATATTAGCATCCCGACATAATTAGAATCCTTATTAATTGGTATAATACGCAGGTTAATGTAGTGAACTGGGACGGTTCACTTTCGGACGAGCTTGTATTTACTGATTGAGGAGCTCAATGACGCGGGTATTGTATGTCATGGAGGTGGAAAATGTGTGAACAACCTTAGTTACGCAGACAATATGGTTTTATTGAGCCCCACAACGAAAATTAATTTCATTATTTGTGAGAAATACGCAGCCAGCCACGACTTAGTTTATAATGCAGACAAATCTGTGGCAATGGTCTTTGGAGCGCATAATAAAGATGTTAGTTTACCATTATCCCTGGATGGCAATTGCAAATTGTGGCAAAAAAATTGAAGTTTGTGACGAGCTTTCGATATTTAGAAGATATCGTATCGAATGACCTGTGGGATTAATCAGGACATGGACAGGGAAAGGAGGTCCATTGTTGTACGTGCTAATATGATTGGCAGCAAATTTAATAAATGCGAGCGAGATACTAAAATATTACTATTTATAACTTATTGTCAATCGCTGTACACGCTGCATCTCCAGACTAAATTTAAAAAGGAAAACTATCGAATTTTTAATTTCTCCACTTGCGCGTGGCTATAACGATTACGTATACCGCTGTTCATAGAACCTCTCAATCTCACTCCAAATCTCAGATAAGACAATAACAATTTTTATTTTCATTATGCAACAACTTGTTTCAGAATATAATTGAACTATAACCCAATAATTCGTAGTAAGGCTTTGAAAGTTTCAAGTATAAAGTACTGTCCGAAGTACCATTCTGTTCCCAGAGAGTATTCAGTAGAATAATAACTTCAGTATAACTTTTTATTTCTTTTAATTTTGTTAAGCTCTCTACTCTAGTTATAATTTTTAACAATACCTGTAAAGGTTGTTAAGTGACGAGCACTATGTATAATTTAAGATCCAATTGTAGACTTATTTGGCAAATAAATACTTGAATACTGGTTATTATTATTATTATTAATAATTGTATTTATATTTATTCAGTATAACGATTTCTTCCGAATATTACATATTAGTTTTCCGTAGGTACTGTAGATCATCTACAATGTTCGCTGAGGCACGTGTGCCGGCGCTCGATGATTTGATAAGTCATCATGTGGCCAGATTTGGAAGTAATCTGCTCAAATCTGGAAACGCGATTATACAAATTTTGTAATGAAATATTTAAATATTGATCGATGTAAGTTTTAATTTATTTGATGACATTTTTTTATGTATTTCAGTAGGTATTATTTTAATTTATTTCAATGTTTTTATGATTTTTGCTCAATAAGTACCTACTTAAGTTATTCACAGACCTTTGTTGTTTGTCAATAATTTATTATTATAATAATTAGTAAATTTATGAAAGGAAATGATAAATATACATAAATATATATTTAATATATGTAATAATATAAATAAATAAAAGCTCAACCAGATTGAAGCCTTCGGCAGGGGAGACCAAACGGCCGAGGGTTAGGGGGAAAGGGAAAGGTACGGACGACGATGAGGGCGGTATCGAGGAGCACCGCCTTCTGTATTTGAGACTGGAGCGGTCCGTCACGGAGTCCCACCCGCCTAGGATGACCCGAGAGGCTGACTGGGATTAGCCCCTTTGCAGAAACGACTACAGGATTTTTTTCGGTCGACAGCCCACACCACATGTCGGTCACCTTGTGAGCCAAATCCAGTTATTTTGATTGCTTATCTGTTTCGACTTTCACGAGGTTCTCGTCATACGAAATGTTATAGTTGATATTTTTATTAGTACAGTAGTATAGTTGGAGCCTTGGAGCACGAATAGGTCAGCTCGACCGGGGAAGGACCACACTCTCACAGAATACCAGCGTAAAATAGTAGCACAATGCTGCTGTGTTTCGTATGATGAGTGTAGAGAACAGGAAACCCTTTTTACCGGAAACGGAGCATTCCATCTTAGTCCTCACGGGTGACAACGCATCTGCATTATAGAGAATCTGCATCATAGAGGATAGATGTAGATGTCTATGGGCCAAAGCGACCACTTACCATCAGGTGGACTGTGTGCTCGTTTGTCACCCAACCCTATAAAAATGTTTATATTAATAGTAAAAAAATTATAATAAAATATAATTCGTATCTCTGGTGTGGTATAACACCTAATTTAATTGTATAATTTTGAAAAATAAATGCTACATAAAGAGATTTAAAATATATAATATTTTAAACTCAAATGATTTTGTGCTAACAATTAAAATTACCATACCAGTGCCATCTACGGAATAAAATAATTTTCCTACTAATACTAGCTTTCGTGCTTGTCGAGTTATCCAGATCACCCGCTAGATGTCGCATTTAACAAAATACATTCTTGAAATATTTAACGCATATGATTAGATGGCAGTTACTGCCATGCATTATAGTCTATGCATTATAGTTATTTTTAGGGTAAAGGGGAATATTAGATGAATAAAATACTACTATTATTTATTTAGAAAAAACTTGATTATTAGGTTTTAGGTTTATTTAAAATTATAACTTGTTTGCTGTTACCAGTTGAACAATTTAGATTAGGATTGTAGACTGCCCTTTTCTTGTACTAAACCCCAATCTGGGATGGTAGGTGAAATATATCAACATGGGTGCAGTCAATAGCCCTAAGAATATATGGCAGATCATGCTCTGCTACTCTGCTAGGTATCCTCTAGCTACATTTTGCCTTGCTTGTTATATACCCGGAAATGATATTCACTTCAATATTAGCCAAAAATAAAATGAAAGAAGTAGATGCACTGAAACTTGTATTTACATATACAAGAGTGACGAAGACTCAAGGCGCAGATTTCGCCTCGGTCCGACGGCCTCCGCTGGTGTCGTCCAGGCGGGGGAGGGGGGGAGTGGTTCGAAGAAAGGTAAGGCGGGGGTCAAGTTCGCAGGAAAAGGACGTCCTCGTCCTCAACAGGCGGAAAAGACCCCTGCCCCCCACGCCCATAAATGGCTAAACCCAAGGGTAAGACGAGGATCCTCCAAACAAATCTTCACCATGCAGCAGCTGCTTCTGTCATGGTGGAGGTTTGCTTTGCAGAGGACAACATTGACCTCGCCCTTATACAAGAGCCTTGGGTGGCCAACGGTCAAGTTCTGGGATTGGCGGCTGCCGGTAAGATTCTTGTCAATACCAAAGTCAGTAGACCCAGAGCTTGTATAATTTATAATAAAAATATTGAACTTTTAGCTGTTCCAGAGTACTGCAATGATGACCTGGTTACAGCCTTCATGGTGGGATGCACAGGGGCCATAGTAATCATTTGCTCAGCTTATGTTCCCGGCGAGAACGCAGATCCTACCATCAAGTTAGAGCGAGTGGCGGAGTTCGCCCGAAAACACAACGCTGAACTTGTGGTGGGTTGTGATGCTAATGCTCACCGCATAGCTTGGGGAAGCACCAACATCAACGAAAGAGGTGAGTTACTTTATGATTTTCTCATCTCCAACCGCCTGGTAAGCCTAAACTTAGGTTGTACACCAACCTTTGTAACGCGTGCTAGGCAAGAAGTGTTAGACATAACCTTTGCTACCAATAACATGTCCAGTCGGATAAATGACTGGCATGTTAGTAGCGAAAACTCGATGTCTGATCACAAGCACATTAAGTTTGTGATTGGAGCATCACCATCCTTTGAAACCGTTACTTTTAGGGATCCGAAAGCGACCTCCTGGGGTATCTATAGAGATAGCCTAAGGAGGAATTTGGAAACGTTTCCTAAAAGCATCAAAACAATTGAAGGTCTGGAGTTAGCGACGGAGACAGTAACCGTAGGTATCCGTGAAACCTTCCCGATCCCGTCAAAACCAAGACCTCAACACGAAAAGTTTCTTGGTGGAATTCTAAGGTGAAAGACCTTAGGGAAAAGATCAGGAAACTATTTAATAGTGCTAAGAAAACCAAAGAGTGGGATATTTATAGTGCAGCCCTAACTGAATATAATAAAGAAATTAGGAAAACCAAGAGAGCGTCGTGGAGGAAGCTATGCGAGGAAGTTGAGTCTTTGCCTCGCAGTGCAAGACTACACAAGATGCTATCGAAAGCTAATCCTAATCAGATCGGGCTTCTTAAAAAGCCGGATGGTAACTTCACTAATAGTGAAACAGAAACATTGGAGTTACTAGCGTCAACCCATTTCCCAGGGTTCAGGCTTCAGCCTTGAACTCTTTCAGAGCTCTAGGAAGGCCTTGCAATGAGGACTGGCGTAGGGCTGCAAAGATAATAAGGCCAAACCTGGTGCAGTGGGCTGTTGACTTCTTTGAACCATTTAAATCAAGCGGGGAGGATGGAATAATTCCCATCCAGAGGGGTATCGACATCCTTCTTCCTTATCTGGTGAAAATATTCAGAGCAAGTTTTGCATGGGGATATATTCCAGAACGATGGACAATTGTCAAGGTTCTATTTATACCTAAGGCTGGTAGAAAGGACTATGCTTTACCAAAGTCCTTTAAACCTATAAGCCTATCTTCCTTTCTTCTTAAGACATTGGAAAAGGTTATAGATAGATATATAAGGGACGTAGCTCTAGCTACGAGGCCCATACATTACAACCAGCATGCTTACCGCAGAGGCAAATCTACGAAAACAGCCGTGATCAGTATCATTGACAGGGTCGAAAAAGCACTGGAGGATAAAGAAATAGCTCTTTGTGCCTTTTTAGATATAGAGGGCGCCTTCGACAGTAGCCTCACATCACTGCTGATTGGGGGCCTAACATATAAAAATGTTATCCCTACAACCATCAGATGGGTGAAGTCGATGCTCTCAAACAGAAAGGCAAAAATACTGTTTCAAACTTCGATTGAGGTTGCAACCACAAGAGGCTGCCCACAAGGAGGTGTTTTGTCACCCCTTCTTTGGACTCTTGCGGTTGACCAACTATTGTACAAAATGGCAGACCTACGCATTGACACATTGGGTTATGCTGACGACCTTGTGATCATTGCAAGGGGCTTTTGCCAAAGTATTTTATCGTCAATAATACAAAGAGCCCTAAACACCATAAATAACTGGTGTAGGGATAACAGTTTATCAGTTAATTCTGATAAAACTGTTATAATACCCTTTACCAAAAAGAGACGGTTGGCCAAATTATTCCAACCAAAACTTAATGGAAAAGAAGTACCATTTTACACGGAAGTTAAGTACTTGGGCGTAACAATGGACCAAAAACTAACGTGGAACTCTCACCTTAGCAACGTATGCCATAAGGCAAAAATTGCTTTAGGTAGCGCCGTACGGTCGGAAACAACTGGGGCTTGCGTCCCAGTATGGTCCTATGGCTGTACAGCAGCATAGTGAGGCCGATTCTCACCTACGCCTCTATTGTCTGGTGTAACAAGGCCAACCAAAAGGCGACTGCGGACAGACTAAATATTCTACAAAGGACTGCCTGCCTAATGGCAACTGGAGCTATGCGATCATCGCCTGGAGCGGCTCTTAATGCACTTCTATGCCTAACGCCCTTTGATCTCTATCTAGACAAGGAGGGGAGGGCTAGTTTATATAGAATTAACGCCCAAGGCGGTCTGAGCTTGCTCTCCTACAGATTGAGATCCATGCTCGACTCAATTAAGGAATCAACGGTCTTATGCATGATCTCAGATATCATGCGTCCACTATATACTTTTGATAAAAAGTATATAGTAGAATTACCCTGCAGACAAGAATGGCTGAATGGCCAGGTTATCTGTGAGGTCGGTAGCCTCATATGGTATACCGATGGGTCTAAAATGGGCCTCGACGTAGGCTTTGGAATTTACAGGGAACGCCCCAAATTCAAACTTAGTATGAATTTGGGTAGATACACCTCCATCTTCCAGGCAGAAATTTTCGCCATACTTCGGTGTGCGGAAATCAATCTGCAAAAACACTACGTAAACCATAAAATTTACATAAACTCTGATAGTCAAGCAGCACTGCTAGCGCTGAGATCAAACTTAGTGAACTCAAAGCTAGTTGGAGACTGCGTGAACCGTTTAAACGCCCTGGGTTGTAACAACACGGTCGTTTTAAGATGGGTTCCGGGTCACGAGAGTATTGTAGGCAACGAATTTGCCGACAAACTTGCACGGGAGGGCTCAAAGTGCACACAATTTGGACCCGAGCCATTTTGTGGAATCTCAAGAAGCCTAGCCCGATTGACCCTTGAAACTCTTTATCACAATAAATCACTTAAGATCTGGAGAGCACACACCTGACACACCAGGCTTAAAACATTTTAAAAGCTTAATCCGCGTTTTTGACCGTAAATTCACTTAAGAAGCTCTGAGTTTAAGTAAAAATAAATTGTTTATTCTGGCAAGAGCCCTAACCGGACACTGTTGTCTTAAAAAGCACATGTCCATCCTGGGACTAAGCAACTCAAGGATGTGTCGGTTCTGTTCCATAACGGAAGAAACGCCTCTTCATATCCTACCGATTGCGGACCCTTAATGCGCAAACGTAACACTCATCTGGGAAACTATGTACTCCGCCCAGAAGAAGTGAAATTGCTTACCGCTAAGCAACTCCTTCTCATTGAAGACATAGGGCTTAGCAGTGTACTATAGCCATAGCAGCGATCACAATAGATCTTCTAGGTCGCAGTGATAGTGGTCTCTTTACCTAGACCTGCATAGCTGCTCGCACATAATAATATAGAATTAACATATTTCTTAATTTAAACCTTTGAATTGTAACTTTACTAAGTTTGATAACTTTATTTTAAAACATTATGTCAAAAATATAGTATAGACCGATTCTATTAAATTAAATATGACTTAAAAATTAAATATGACTTGACCATTAACGCCTTGGGTATTGTGGACACAACCTATGTAATTAAATCATGGCATTGAGCTATTGAGACTCAATAACTCAATGTTTATGGGGTGACTACATTCTGAAAAGTAGTCGAATCTTTAACAGGGACGACTATAGTCTCATGGTACCACCTGTAACACTATTGTGGCACATATACATTACAGTTATTTCTAGGGGAAAGGGGAATATTAGATGAATAAAATTACTATTATTCATTTAGAAAAAACTTGATTATTAGGTTTTAGGTTTATTTAAAACTATAACTTGTTTGCTGTTACCAGTTGAAGAATTTAGATTAGAATTGTAGACTGCCCTTTTCTTGTACTAAACCCCAGTCTGGGATGGTAGGTGAAATATATCAACATGGGTGCAGTCAATAGCCCTAAGAATATCTGGCAGACCATGCTCTGCTACTCTGCTAGGTATCCTCTAGCTACATTTTGCCTTGCTTGTTATATACCTGGAAATGATATTCACTTCAGTATTAGTCAAAAATAAAATCAAAGAAGTAGATGCACTGAAACTTGTATTTGTTCCCCACATTCTATAGCGCCAAGAGACTATAAATATTTGGAAGCGTTTGAACCCCACATTCAAATACCATCCAGAGACTGAGGGATGTAAACAACCTACCTAGAACAAAATATTAAGATAAATTAGTCACATTTATTGATTGCAAATATACGATGTTTTTGCACAAGAGGGTTGTAATAGATGCTTACTTTAATATGCACTGGTAGTCCATCCACAGCAGTAATAGGCTTTAAAGCCTCATAGACTTCTTTATACAAATGCAAAACACAATCTTTGAGCATCCGAAACCGGCGACGAAATTCGTTGTCGGGGAATTCCAATAGATTAAGTATTCTGATCACGTATCGATCGCCGATGTAATTTTATTTCTTGTTTTTCAATTTCTGATACGAAAATGTAGTTGCAATAGGCTCGAGACATTTTTTTTGTATTAAAATGGTTTGAAGATAAACTTAAACTCATGTCCACGAAAGTGGATAAAATTGTCCATTTCAAATGTCAAAAAGGAATAATTTTTTCTCTTTCCTTCGGCCCCATGCTACGGACGGGGAGATATATGTCTACTCGTTATGTCAAACGGGGATATACAATAGGGATAAGATAATTTTATCACTTGTCAGCGGATATAATCGGGGGATATAATTTTTGTCTCCTGCCCATGCTCGCAGGGTGGATAAAACTGAGCAAGTGATAAAAATTTTATTCCTTCCCCGGGAATATATTCTCTCCTGCCCATGCTAGCCCGACAAGGCTAGAAAGGGATGCCTTAGATGGAAGTTCGTCGACCAAATATATTGAAGATGAGCCAAATTGAGTGTCCTTAATTGCCAAGCACGTATGCAAAGATATATAGATGTAAGGAGGAAATCTAGGAAAAAAATGAAAGTCCGTTGTTTCTGCCTGCCCCTCTAGGTGATGGGTATTTTAAAACATTAAACTTTTTCTAAATATAAAAGAAAACTACAATATTTTCAAGTATGGTTGCCTGTTTCGTATTGTTGTTGTTTGTTATGTAGAAATAAAGATAATAATATTGTTATTAGATCTTTAGTCTTTACCTGTGAAATTGCCGTTTTATATGAAATAAGTTAACGTATTTTTTTTAAATATATTTTATTTTTAATGCAATCGATGCATCTTTGCGAATGCAATGGTAGTTTACTGATGCGGCAACAAAATTTTCAAAGGCATTTTGTGCTGCCTCTCGGGTATTGAATATTTTTCTCGCCAAAAGTCATTCAAATTCTAACAAACGTCGAAGTCCGTACGCGCAAGGTCTGAAGAGTATGGCGGATACGAAAAGCTTCCAACGCGATCTCTTGTGGCTTGAAGACCGACTGTTGTGCAGTATGAGCAGCGAGAACGAGCGATTGACCAAAGCTGGTTGGAGACTTGCGAGCTTATCCATCACTGTCTTCATTTCATCACAGTACACAGCGGCAGTAATGCTCATCTCGTTTGTAAAGAAGCTGTGATGAATCACACCGGCGCTAGACCACCAAACAGTGACCATCACATTTATAGGGGTAAGTTTTCGTTTAGGGCATTGTTTACGTGCTGAACCGGGATCCACACAAAAGTTGCTGAGCGCTTGCGGTTGTCAAACAGAATCCATTTTTCGTCGCAGGTAGCAATGCGGTTTAAAATTCTTTCGTTTGTTTGCCTGTTGAGAAGTGTAAGACACGTCTCGACGCGTACTTTGAGCTGGCGATCATAGAGGTCGTGGGGCACCCATTTCTCAAGCTGTTTTACCTTGTCAATTTGACGCAAATATACAAATATCATTTTGATGGTAACGTTGAAAGCTGCTGCTAATTCAGCCGTAGATTGAGTATCATCAGCTTCCACAAAAGCATTTAATTCGTCATTTTGACCAAAGTTTTCTCACGACCACAAGGTTCACTTTTCAGGTCGAAATTTTCAGAACGTCGTGCGTTCGTTTGTAATTGGCTCCGTAAACGTCGTAGATGCTGCGTGCCGCTTGTACCGCGTTGCTATCACGACAGACCTGGAATATGATTCCATAATTACTCGAATTTTTAACGTATCCATAATGACAAAAATATTCAAATACGATGAAAATATTACGCTAATCAATAAACAAATTACTAATTTTGAAAAAAGGATTCCATGTTTTTAAAATAAAATTTATTTTGTTAACTTAACAAACAAAACTGATTTTGATTTGAAATAGCCAGTACTGCAGAATGGCAATTGCATAGTAATATATATATATATATATATATATATATATATATATATATATATATATATATATATATATATATATATATATATCTTTTAAGTATATAAGAATTACGTGCCACATTGTTTGTCCGCGATGTCATCATCATCATCATCATTACAGCCTTTCAGAAGTCCACTGCTGAACATAGGCCTCCCCCAAGTAATGCCACAAAGCACGGTCCTGAGCTACTTGCATCCATCGACTTCCTGCATATCTTACCAGGTCGTCACTCCATCTAGTGGGGGGTCGCCCTACAATTCGCCTACCGGTACGAGGCTGCCACTCGAGAACCCTTCTTCCCCATCGGTTATCGGTTCTTCGAGCTATATGGCCGGCCCATTGCCACTTCAGCTTACTAATCCGTTGGACTATGTCGGTCACTCTGGTTTTACTGCGGATATCCTCATTTCTGAGTCTATCACGCAGAGAAACTCCGAGCATAGCCCTCTCCATAGCTCGCTGAGCGACCTTGAGCGTCCTCATACGGCCAGCAGTGAAGGACCACATCTCAGATCCGTAAGTCATCACTGGCAACACGCACTGGTTGTACACTTTAGTTTTCAGAGATTGAGGTATACCTGACGAGAAGATGTGTCGTAATTTCCCGAACGCTGCCCAGCCGAGTTGAATCCGTCGATTGACCTCTCGGTCGAAGTTGGACTTACCTAGTCGGACTATTTGTCCCAGGTAAACGTATTCGTCAACAACTTCGAGCATAGTGCTCCCAACAACTACCGGCATAGGTGTGACATGGACATTAGACATGATCTTTGTTTTGTCCATGTTCATCTTAAGACCTATCCGTTGGGAGACACCATTGAGGTCATTGAGTATAGTGCTTAGGTCCTCCAGCGATTCTGCCATAAGGACTATATCGTCGGCAAATCGAAGGTGAGTGATGTACTCGCCATCGATTTTAATACCGTATCCTTTTCAGTCCAGTAGCTTGAAAACGTCTTCGAATGCAGCGGTGAAGAGTTTCGGGTATATAACGTCACCCTGTCTTACACCTCTCTGCAGTTGGATAGGTTTCGTACTCTGGTTCTGTACTCGGATAGCCATCGTAGCCCTACTGTACAAACACTTCAGCGCTTCGATATTCCTATAGTCAACTTGGCACCGCTGAAGGGACTGTAGCACCGCCCAAATTCCGACGGAATCAAAAGGCTTTCTCATAGTCCACATACGCCAGGCAAAGTGGCAGATTGTACTCTTCGGACTTCTGTATAATCTGCCGCAGGGTATGTATGTGGTCTATGGTACTGAAGCTTAACGCTTGTTCGGGAGGCTGGAAGTCGTCGAGGCTGCGTGCGAGACGATTCATTATGACACTCGACAACAGCACGTAGACGCGGCTCAGAAGGGATAGCGGGCTGTAGTTCTTCAAGAAGGCGTTGCCACCTTTCTTGAAGAACAAGACCATCGCACTTCTGTTCCACGCCTCCAGAGTAGTGCCACCATGGCGGACGGAATTGAAAAGCTTCTGAAGGACTTCAAGTACCGGTGGTCCACCCGCTTTCAGAAGCTCTGCTGTAATTCCATCCTCGCCTGGGGCCCTGCCGTTTTTAAGGTGCTGGAGAGCCATTCTAATCTCGCTCAAAGTGACGTCCGGGTTATCATCGGAATAGTGTCGGATAAGACTTGCTCTTGGATCGTTACTCACACTTGCGTGTGGCTCCAACCATAATGTGTACAGCTGCCCATAGAACCTCGACCTCAACCTCACTCAAAATCTCAGGTGTCCCGGAAACGATGCTGCCACACTCAATCTTCAGCTTCTGACAGTTGGCTCTTACTGTGAGATCTCTGGCAAAGACTTTGGAGCCCTGGTTCCGCTCGATCGCTTCTTTAATACAAGCAGTATTAAAGTTGCGTAAGTCTCGCCGCATACATTTGGAAATTTGTCTGTTCAGTTGCCTGTATGCTGTCAAATCTGTTGACGATTGCAGCCTCATCTCCCGTCTAACAGCCATGAGATTAAGAGTGTGATCGGAGAGTTTTTGTGTTCTTCTGCGGCGGGTCTCGTAGAACTTAGCTCCGACCGCATGGACAGTTTCCACGAGCTTGTCATTCATATCGTCCACTGCATTGCAATCTTCTAGGCACTGAAAGCGGTTACGTAACTCGAGCTGAAAGGTTTCGGAATTCTGGATTAGAGCACGAGGGGGACGGAGCGTTGACTTCATTAGACGAGACGTCTCCAACTTAACGTTTAGGTTCAGTGTGCCTCTAGCAATTCGGTGATCGCTACCAATTTTCACCCTTGCGATCACTGAGACATCACTGAACAGTTGGCGTCTGGTCGTCATAATGAAGTCAATCTTGTTTTTTGTCGAACCGTCGGGGCTCGACCAGGTCCACTTTCTGTGGGGCCGCTTCTGCAAGAAAGAGTTCATCATAAAAAGTCCCTCTTTCTCCATGAAGTCTGCCAGCTGCTAGCCCCCTTGGGTTTCGTTGCCTATCCCAAATTTCCCTACCTTCAGCTCACAGTTCTTTCTTGTGCCCAGTTTTGCGTTGAAGTCTCCCATCAACAACGTGTAGTTGGTTTTGGAGGAATGCATGGCTCTGGAAATATCCTCATACATTTCCTCCATCTCCTCATCGGGATGTTTCGACGTTGGCGCGTAAACCTGTATGACCTTCAGCGAATACCGTTTGGTGATTCTTAAGGTATGCAACCCTCGTCGATACACTCCCAATCTTTAAAACGTTGTTAACGAGAGATTGTGGACGATAAAACCAACAACTCCTTGGGACAGATGGTCGCCCTCCCGGTGATAGAACAAGTTGCTCTCTTCGGACCTCGGATAATCCTATAATATTCCAGCGCAACTTGTCTATCTCTTCTTCCAGCTCCAGGATCTTCTCGTCAGTCCTCAGAGTACGTGCGTTAAATGTTGCCTTGTCGAGTCGTCGTAGGTGGCAACCGAACCTCCACCGGAGATTCTTAGCACCCCCTGCCCCGCCGTTACCATGGTCGCCACCGTAGCCAGGAATAGCGGGGCCGCTCGGGACCGAGGGCCGTCTATTTGTGTAATTCTTCATGGGGGGTATATTGCCATAGTTGCTACGCTTGGCGAGCGGTTTGGCAACCGCAGTTTTTTGTCATACAGTTGCTGTTATCAGGAAGATGCTGCTGCCCATCTCCTGCCTTTTTCCCTCTGTCGCCTCTTACGACACCCACGGGAAGATATGGGGTAGTGGATATTCTTAACCGCCACTACACGGTTGGTCCGCGATGTACTCCTAAACTATTGAACTGATTTCAATGAAATTTTACACACTGTGTACCAGATAGTATAATATAAATTATAGAATACATTTAGTATGTAGATACTTATATTATTATTTTATTTATTTAATTACTCCCAAAAATAATATTGTCGTCGTAAGAGAATCCCCAATCCTATGTCATCCCGTCGGTGTTATGAGAGACGATAGAGGGAAATTGATTTCGGAGATGGGCAGCAGTATCTTTCTGCTTTACTGTCTACCAAACTAAAGCAAATATTCTCTCTATATATCCTTCTATCCTCTCCATATCCCCCTCTACCCCCCCTCCCACGGAGTGGGCATTTGATGGTCCGTAATGAATGAATGTGTGATTTTCACTTGGTATGTGGAAATTTTATATAAAGCCTTTATTTCACAGGTAAAGACTTGCCGGTAATCTAATGAGCAATTAAAAGGAATGAAAGCAAGAGGAGAGAATGTATAATAAAGTGATAGCAGCTTTTGAAAGCTTTGGATTAATTAATTTAATATTAGTATTTGTAATACGATTCTTAATTGAGATCTAGTTTATTAAAACTTAAGATTATGATTATATTATTTTAGTATGAAACGGAGTGTGATCGAATCTGATGGATGAAGTTTTGTCAATATTTAGACCCTAGCTTGTGGTTTGGATAAAATGCTGAATCCAGTACTTATCCAGTATGTTTGTTAGGGTCAAAACTTGCAACTGAATTTAAAAGCAGTTATCCTCAACCGATTTAACTGACATTTTGCATACATATTCAGTTCGGATGACAATGCATGGTTAGCTAAGTGACGTCGTACGAAATCAAATATGGCGAACGGCTCAAGATGACGGTCTAGTTATTTTCTATGGATTTCCAAGGTATGAGTATCAAATAAAAGGATTTGCTGAGAAGAATACGAAAATAAAATGACGTCACTCCAAATCCAATATGTTGAACTCACAAAAATGGCGGACTATGTTTTTTATTATATGGATATCAAATGAAAGGGTTCGCTGAGAAGAATATAAATAAAATGACGTTCGCGTTCAGCTCTTCACGGAGATGGTGTCGGTACTACTACCCGACTAAACGGTAAGACTTATCGGGGTAGCGGCTTGACTAATATCGACCTGGGAAAATTCTAGCGGTGGTGAAAAAAAATCATAATTGCGGAAAACAAGGTGGCCGCCACACTGATTTTAAGATTTATAAGTTAGCAAATGTTTGGGATAGTTTGATTGTGCTCGAACAAATTTAGAATGGGACACACAACGACCAATTGCTGGCGGAATTTTCCTTATATACCCATATTTTTTGACTAAACGGCTCTCAAAATAATGATAGCTAACAGTAACGAAATGAGACCCAATAATATTAAAAATAGCATTTGTAGTAAATCGAGCAGTTACTAGAGTAAAAGGCACTCAGATAAACACTAGGTTGGTCAATAAGTTTTTGGAAACATAAAGAAACTCTAGGATAAGTATATGTAATTTGTATTTATTTTTCAACGTAATCGCCTTTTAAGCTAATACACCTTGAATAATGTTTGGTAAATTGGTTAATTCCCTTGGTGAAAAACACTTGGTCTTGGAACTCGAAAAAGACCTCTGCAGCACTCGTCACCTAGTTCGTCGCGTCGAATTTTCGAACCGGAGACCCTTTTTACAGGAAACGAGGCATTCCATCTATATTATATATATATATATATATATATATATATATATATATATATATATATATATATATATATATATATATATATATATATATATAGGTGTATTTATTTAACCTAAAAATCGCAAAAACTCGATGGATACAGGTGGCCAGGACCCTATTTTATCGTATTCCTTAAGGGTGGTCCGTGATTAGTAAGAGCAGTGAACTTTGTAAGGCTGGAATAATAACGATGATAATTTTTTGGTTACAATTTTAAGTTTATCTGCCACGTATATTAAAATTCACAAAATCGCTTTGTACGTAACGAAGTGAAAGTTTGTCGATACAAGTTGACGCTCGGCTATGATTGTAAAGTTAGAAAACGGGGTGCCAACTACACCGACGTTTCAATTATACGTAACTAAGTTAAATGAAAATGGGATTCACGTCACAGTTTTAATAGTGTTGATCTGACATAACCGTTTTTACATCGAAATTTTGTTGGAAATAATTGTATTTGAGAGTCAACTGAATACTCACGGATATTTTCAAAAATAATGCTCCAAATGTAGCCAGACTGTCATTGATTAATCATGTATCTTTTTTTAAATGTTAAAAGTCAGTGTTTGGCTACTGTCCCACCTGATGGTAAGCGGTGATTCAGGCGAAGATGAAGATGGTAAGGCGACTTAGCTCAACAAAAGCCTATTAACTCATGACTTGAAGAGACTCACATTGTAATCGGATGGAAAGACTCTCCTTTGGACAAAACAAACCGTTTGGTTCAAACGCATATAATGTCGACAACAAAGGGTTAGAGACCAGCCAAGCGTCTGGTGTTCCGATGATGGAATGGAGAGGGAAATTCTCCTAAATGTAAAGTAATGTTTATATAATCCGATGAGAAAAATATTTCAGAATCAAAATAATTATCAATTGCAAATTAGTCTTTCACCGACTGCAAGTATTGGTTATAGAATTTGTATAATGATATGACCGAAGGCAGGTTCATATAACTTGTGGAAAGTGAAACAATACTAGAGTTAAAAACAATGGGTGGTACTTTGCAACAGTGTTGAGTTGACTATAGCCGGGATTCAAATCCGGGACTACCGATGCATGAGCTAGGGGCATGCACTAGTTAAGGATACTCATCCTGTAGAAATATGCTTCGTCAGCCCAAAGTTAAGCATAGCAACAAGTCGATAACTAAGCATTTACTTTTAAACGTGTATAAAATATTGCAAAATATATAACAAAATATTCTAGAACAAATTATGCTGACATTCATGAGAATAAGTTATACAATACCCTTTTGTTTCCTGTTGTTTACAATTGCCTGGACCCGACATAAAACACAAATGTATTAAAACTCGTTCAACCAAGTGGAGAATAATGTACACAAAGATTTTATTACGTTAATATAAACACAGATACGAAATTCGTTAGAAGTTCACTCTATTTCTAGTGCTTGAACGTAGTCACAAACACACAAAGCTAAGAAGGCATTATTGGTGGTCTAATATGAAACAATTTCCGCCATTATAAATACATGCGAACTGTAGAAAAATGAAATATGAGAGGAAACCAATTTAACTACAAATACAACTTACCCAAATACAGAGTGTACCATTTGCAAAGGTTTTCATGGCCCCTTTGCACATAGAAAACAATATTATTTAACTATAGTTGATGATTTTGGTTTTTGCAAGCTTTTAATGTACCCAATATGAGTACACCAGATACTAGTTAAGTTATATTCCCTGCACATCTAAATCACAAAATGGTGAATCATGTTCGTCAACACATATAAGCGGCGACAAGTTCACGCGTCTATGGATCTTCTATTGTCACGATTTCTGTGGTTGAGACCACGATCTCTTAACTGATGCTTAATTAATTTGGGCGTTAATGAAATTGTTTTTAAATCAGTGCAGTTGAATTTTATAACCATTAATTTATTTTTATTGAGCTCAGCGAAGCGTTATTGGTACAAATAACCCGTAGGCTTTGACAAAGTTTTGTCAATTATTAATGGTTTTAAAATCTATATTAAAAATTGTTAACCATTTTAACAGAGTTCATGATTTTTTCCATTAATTTATTTAATAAATGTTAGCGATGCTTTTAACAAGAATACCTGTTATAGGAGTGCCCACGACAGCAGTCGTATGGCGGATTCGAATCCACGTCCTCTGACTTTACGGTCTGCATCCTGCCATTAGGCTACTATCGCACGCACATAGTACGTGTTTTTCAAATATAATCTCTTTTATCTTAAAAGTTATGTTCACAAAAAATTGTTAAGTACTTACACGTTAAAAAAATAAAAGTATATATTATAATAAAAAAAGTTGCACTTCTCAGACTTTTCACTGGAAAGTTGCAAGTAAGTTTGTTTGCAGAGTGGCCTGGTTTTATTAAACAATATATTTATGTTCTAAGAGTTCTTGGAAATATTTGAGACATTTATACTTTCATAACTCGCAAAAAAAAAATTTAAAGCAGTATATCTGGCAACACTGTATCAACCCGTCCGTCAATGCAACTTCATTACGTTTTTTGTGCCAGCCATACGGTGTGTTTTTATAATTTTTGTTCTAAAAATTAAATATATTTAGTGTAAATCAAATATTTTGTATTCAAAACCTACTACAAATAAATTTATTACGTATCTGCGTGGTAATAATTTGATTATGTACTTGGGAAAGGAAGATATTCAAAATGGAGCCAACCGATCAAAGGTAAACAAAAAATCCTATTATTCGAGGTAGGTGCACGTATATAAAATAAATAAAGTTTATTATATATATTTTATTATTTAATTAATGTTTTAACATTTATTAAATAATAAAATCAGATTCACTGTGCCCATTTATTAACAAGTATGATAAATTATCGAACAAATTCACTATTAAGGGTTAATAACATAACCTCGTCACTCATATAATATGAAATAGTAAATAGGTATTTTAACCTATAAATGTGGGTTGATACATTGTACAGAGATACGTTGAGAAATTTTAAGCGATATATATTAATGTTTTTCTTACTTTCATTTACTTACGTTGGGCAGTCGCCATTATCAGTCAGAAAATTGGAGCAGCAGACCCGGAAATTATACACCCTGAGATTTAGTTGTATACCCTGATTTCAACTAAACTTTCTTTAGTATCAGAAAATCCTGATTATGAAAAGAAATAAGTGCTATAAATAAACTTAACTCATGGGTTTATTAAGGTTATGTAAACCTTTAACGTCCACAAAAAATTGGCAGAACAAGTTAGAAATAATAACTGAATTATGGGACAAAATTATCCGGTGTGTAAGGGAGAGTCAGTTTACTAGTCCTTAAAATTGTTAATTCCCAAACAAATGGGATTTAATAGATGCATTTTTAAATCTAAAGACATGGTTAACTATTCAGACCTTACCGCTATGACTTAGAAGGTAGACAGGTCTTAATTCACATATAAGATGCTATCATTAGTGGAAAGATATTAAGATGGGCTAGGACTCAGAAGACATCACTGCAGGCTTTAAACCGTAAGAGCTATCACATAGTGGATAGACACGGTTGACTATTCAAACCTTAGAGCTAATACTTTGAGGTTAGACAGGTTTGAATTGAAAGCAATATCACTTGAAGGAAGACATTAAGATGGACTACGGCTCGGAAGAAATCACTGCAGGCTTTAAACTGTTAGAGCTATCACATAGAGGATAGACACAGTTGACTATTCAAATCTTAGAGCTAACACTTTAAGGTTAGACAGATTTAAATAGAAAGTATTACCACTTGAAGGAAGACATTAAGATGGACTATGACTCGGAAAAACTCACTGCAGGCTTTAAACCGTTACAGCTACCAAATACAGGATAGACACGGTTAACTATTCAGACCTTTTAGAGCAAACACTTTGAGGTTAGACAGGTTTTGAATTAACATTAAAGCGCTGTCACTATAAACTATAAAGTAGTTTTTTTTCACATGAGCAGTAAATGTGAAACAATGAATTATTTAATTTGAATAAAATAACAAATTATTATTAACACTGCCTATATAAAGATAATCATACTACTGTGTCATGTTACAGTCATCTCATAGACATCTCATACACATCATTGGTTACTATTAGTGAAATATTTTGTAAAATATGGCACTCCAAGATTCACTCCAAAATCCACACTAAGAATTATAGTGAACTCTCCTATGTCAAATACTATAAATTATAAAATAATAAAATAATTAATTCTTTATCGTACCAAATTGTAGTAAGTGTAATGAAATTCCTTCCTGGGCTTTTGTGCCTTTTACTTAGGTTTGAGTTATAAAAATAGACTTAATAATATGTTACTTTAGATTAATAACTACAGAATATTGCAATAAATATTGAGAATACAGAAATTTACAAAAACTAGTAACAAGCTGAGCAGTGATGACTTATAGGTTATAATATACATACATTGTCCTTCAACAAATATTACATTTATTCACAAGGGAGCTCAGATGTATAGTTAAGATATAGATAGAATTTCACTTCAACAGGGTTTCCATGGGAAAAAATAAATGAGAAGGGGTTGAGCCTTTCTTGTGAATATTTTAATAGAAAACAGAACACAAGATAGTGATAAATTTAACCCACTTAGAATAGTATTTCTTAAATATCGTTAGTACGCATGTCAAACTAATGTCATTTATTATCATATGACTGATTTGCGCTTGTAAAACATATGGAAACCTTTGACTTATATATTACTAGCGTAAGGACCGGGCCGACCGAACAACTAAAACGGACCAGTGCGCTGGCCCTAAAATAACAGTTTAGGGTCAACGCCAATCGGTCGACAGTGGTGCGCGCGCAGGACAGATTTGCCTGTCATAAATATGTCTAGAAAATTTTGTTTTCAAACTTGATTGCTTATGGAGCATAGAGTTTTTATCGTGGTTGCTCCTCGTTATAGTTGTATCAAGGATGCAACATAAATGCATCGTCGAGCACCAATTGACCAAAAAGGGGGTTAATTGCACTCATGTACAATATGGAAAATCTCGATATCGTAGGGATAATATTAAAAAGTAAAAAGACCCAATAATAATACGAGTCGACCTTTAGGCAAAATTATGGTATTTTTGCTTAGTATTATTACGATATTATATACTACTGACTATGAAATAATGGTACAGTTAGGATAATTACACTACGAAATCCGACCCTGGCTACGTCGTGTTATGATATGACGTTTGTATTATGAGTTATGACAGACGCGCTACTTTTTCTTGAATGAAAAAGTTATGAGTAAAATATTTAGATGGGCCTATCTTTCCTTTTGAAATCATTGATGGAAACATTGAAAGAATTAATTCGTTCAATATGGAAGCGTATTTATTTATCATATTCTATTTTTCTTTGTGCTGATCACTCGCAGCTCATCTTGAGATGCACTAGGTAATTTTCACATTTGCGTCGACTGGGTGCTACTTGTTGTAGACATAATATGTTCTCATTGCCATCACAATATAAACTACTGCTAATTTTTCAACACGAAGATTTTTGCAATAGGTTTGCCATTTGTATAGTTGATTTAGTTGAGTTTTGTCACACTGTCATAACTGATGTATATTTATAAAATTGTAAATATTTTCTATACGTGGTAGAGCCATGCTGCAGTTATATTAGTAGTATAGTTGTAGCACGAATGGGTCGATTCGACCGGGGAAGGACCACGCTCTCACAGAATACAAGCGTAAAATAGTAGCTTAATGCTGCTGTGTTTCGTATGTTTAGTGTAGAGAACCGAAACCATTTTACCGGAAACAAGGCATTTCATCTTAGTCCTCACGGGTGACAACGCATCTGCATTTTTATTCGTAATCGAGGATAGATCTAGTGTCTATGGGCCACAGCAACCACTTACCATCAGGTGGACTGTGTGCAAGCAACACACAGTCCACCTGATGGTAAGTGTCACCCTATCCTATAAAAAATCACCATAGAATACTATGATACATTTTTGTATTATATAATATTCTATGATATTCACCATAGAATATTATAATTTGTGTTTTATAGTATTCTACTAGCTCGCCAGGCAGACGTTGTTCTGCCCTTTTGACGACCCCTTGTCATGTCCTATTAAAATTCCTTAAATTCGCAAGAAAAAAAACATTGTGGGTCACTCATGGGTTATGGGCAAAAAAACTATCCTATCTCTCAAGTTGGGCCAAACTGCACAGGGTGTGCAAATTTGATTAAAATCGGTTGAGTAGTTTAGGAGTCCATCGCGGACAAACAACGTGACAGGTAATTTATCTATATTAAGATGATATTCACACCTCTTTCAATAACATTATCACAATATTTATTTTGAAAAAAAAAAAAAACAAATATAATTTCACTATAAACTCATTTACTTTACTTGGACTTAGTTTATATGAAATATGTTCTAATATCTGTTTACAATTTTTAGCTTCAACGCAAAGCTCAGTGGCGGAGTGTAAATTTATACAGCCCTGGGCTACTTGGGCCCGTACCAAATTAATCAAACTAATCAAGTCAAAAAATCTGTTTTCTATAATGAATAAATATTATATACTATTAAATATTATATTTATAAATTATCACGAACTGGGAATTAAAAGAAAGGGGAATGAAAGTGAACGCAAGTAAGACGAAAGTGATGGTTTTCGAAAGAGAGGAAAGCAAAACGGTATGTGAAATAAGAATAGAAGGAGAGTTAATTGAGCAAGTGGATGAGTTTGTGTATTTGGGATGTGTATTTAGCAGGGATGGTAGATATGATAGGGATGTAGAACGACGAGTAAATGCAGGGAATAGACTCTATTATGAAGAACCAGAATGTGTCAAAAAAGGCACGTATGGTAATTCATAATGCTGTGTTAGTCCCTACTTTAATGTATGGTAGTGAAAGCTGGGTGTGGCAGAAGAAGCATGAAAGTAGAATAAATGCTGTAGAAATGCGGTCTTTAAGGAATATGCTAGGGTTGAATCTGAATGACAGGGTGAGAAATTGCGTGATAAGAGATAAATGTGGTATGCAAGATGATGACTTGTAGATTTTTTCCGCTGAAAATTATTTTATTTGCTCGCCACACTGTCAGTCCATTGTTAAATTACAATTTATGGAAAGTACTGACAAATTTTTTAGTCGATTCTTAAATATTATTTTCTATATACGACATCTTGAGGACAGAGCACTCCGCTTCACACCTGGTGCTTGACAACGTAAACAAAATCAATAAATTTGTAAAGCAATTTGGGAAAATATCAACGAGTTTCTTTTCATTAATTAGCATTAATATTTCACTGCAAGAGTAAGATTCTAGACTAAAATACTTTAGTAAGATTTTAACTCAATGTTCCTCTACGTCATATGGATAATAATAATATTACGTAGGTTTCTTCCAGAAGTATTTTCATTATTGTTGTCTTGAACATCTATTAAAAATATGATTGCTTCTTTTATTTAAATCCAAAATCTAAAATTTGCCTTCACAAATATCCTCTTTAAAATTTCTCAAAAAAATAGTATCGAGTTTAACCACTCTATTAAATAAATTTTGTGCCTCTTTTCGAAAATTAACTCTCTCATCCTTATTTCCATTTTAAAACTCATGACATTTTTCTAAAATCATCATAATTATTTTTCAAGATTTGACAGCTATTGTCTTCACTGGGGCTATATATATATATATATATATATATATATATATATATATATATATATATATATATATATATATATATATATATCAACGGGGCCTCGGGCTGCAGTCCAAAAAGTATATAGAATATAGATCCGACCCTGCCAAAACTGTTATCTGTGAAGAGTGCTCATTGCTTGTAAGTAAACATGGTTGAAATGAAAATATAATTCTGAAGAATCATCATTGGGTCACACACGTTTGCCTAAGATATAGGTCTGTCTTGAGAGCCACACAACCTATAAGATATCACACAGTTGAAGCCAAAGATCCATGAAATATCTACGCTATACTTAATGAGGTTTGTAGTCTGTTGTATTATATTTAGATTCCGGACCGTGTTTTGCTTCTAGCAGTGTTTTTGTCGAAATATTTATAATTTAACTAAAGTTAGTGATGAACAATATCTAACAAGATTGTGATATTGTTTCATGTACTAACCCGCCTGTCAATTTAATCTTCTATGGTAAATATGCTCACAATGAGGCAATCTTTGGGAAAGTCCTATCATTTACACTAAAAAGGAGACCGGTTATCTACACTCAACATACGATACGCGCAGCATTAAGTGTATGAGCTTGAGGTCTAATAAAATTGCCGATAAAATTACCAACACAATTACTTTACACAAATAAAACAAAAACACTAATAATTAAACACACTCATTCAACATAAATAGCAAAAAATATCCAGAATGTTCAAGTAACTTCTCAATGCCCCTCCGCTAATCTACCCTATTATTTGACGCTGGTATTCTGTGACGCGGTCCTTCCCCGGTCGAGCCGACCTATTTGTGCTACAACTATACTACTAATATAATATCTTTTGGGCATCGAAAATATTAAACGTACTGTTATACGTGGTAGAGCTATGCTGCAGTTATATTATACGCAAACTAACAAATAACTGCCACTGCGTTGGCAAATTATGGCATGTATCGATTGCATGTGTGATTCTGATTGCTTTGATAAATTCTATACCTTTAAATGAGAAATTCTTGTATATATATATAGAAATCTCGGAAACGGCTCCAACGATTTTCATAAAATTTTGTGTGCAGGGAGTTTCGGGGGCAATAAATCGATCTAACTAGGATTTATTTTTATAAAATGTTTTTTTGTCCGTGTTTTAAGCAACGAAAAATTGCTACATATATCGTTAGAATAAGAAGGTAAATTTTGACAGTTTTTTAACGATTACAAAAACCTTAATTGGTATATTGGGCGGTCACAAAATCGTAATACCATGGTTCGAGCCCAGACCGACCGACCGACTTTTTTAATTTCTTTTTCATGTTCCTTTCCTTTTTGTGAAAATCTATTTTTTCGAGCCATTTTTTTAGTATTTTTTAAAAACACGAAAATTTAAATTAAACTAATTGCACTCATGATTTTTTTATTTAAATAACCAGTTCAGTTTTTTCTATTATGTCGCTAAGATCAAAAAATATTATTCGTATTTCATCAGTATGTAATTTGTATCTAAATATAATTTCCAAAACACACGAATTAAAAAAAATACCGAGCAAAGCTCGGTCAACGGGGTACTAGAAATAAAAAATGTAGAACAAATATGAGTGGACGTTTAAAAGGCCACAATGATGACGATGACATGTATAAAATGAACATGGACTTACATTTGGGCGTGAAACAGTTATTTGTAGGACATAAAAATATTTATTTGCGTTCGGGAATCTTTGAAACTTTGCCACTGTTTGACATCTTTCCTTGTTAATTTCAAAATTCAATTGATAAATTAAAAAGAGCATTAAATGATAATTCTAATTTGATTTTCGAAAGGTATATTTCTTGCAGGTGATATAAAGATATTCATTCGAGTGCCATCAACAATGGATGCATGATACTCGTCAACATTGCTTCAAGAAAGGTGACACCGCTCTATTGAAGAACTACAGTAAACACAAACTCATAGTTCTTGATAAAAATATTAAATCATGTTACAAATTTTGCTTGCCATGAATTGACATAACTATACTTAGATGTTTTTTATTTAGTCTAGCAAGATTAGTTTGCGTTGCTATCGCGGATATTCCCCACCACGTGGCGACAAAGGCTGAGGATTTCCCGTATTGTTTCCTCTACGACATGATATCGGTGGCGGTCTAGGGTGGAGTAGTGGGGATGCCTCCTAGATTGCCTCTAGATCGTGTCGTATGTAGGGCCATCCTAAGTCGTGGCCGATATCGCCTCCTTAATTGGCTGGCAGGAGCAAAAATGCAGCCGGTGCTTCCTAGATCGGGGCCCCGCCCCCTCCGTACTGCGTGTGTGTAGCCGCATCGGCCCGATTTCTTTAGGCAGTCGTCTCTAGTATATATACACAGTAATCTATGGCGCACTGCTAGGCAGGCAGGCCCGTGTGTAGGGTCTGCCCCGATAATAGCCCCGATTTCTTTCCATTAGATCGCCACCGATATCATCTCGTATGTAGCCCGCTTTAAACAAATTGATACAAGCTTCTCAAAATTAGAACTCATTAAAATTATCTCAGGAATACAACGTCACAGGAATGACTACTCAATTGAGGCATATACATGTATATATATATATATATGTATATGATATAACTAAACAAGTCAGCAGATAAAAAACAGAAATTTAATTTTTTTTAAATTGGTTGGTGTTGGTACGTAATGTTAGGATCTATTAGCTCCAAAAAAGGAGAACCACTTCACAAGTACGAGTATCAGTGATCATATTATAATTGTTTTACACGAAGCCAACGGAAGTTTATTTCGGCTTCTTTAATCATTATTTACATATTTTATTAGCGCCTGGCAATTAACAGATTGCAATTACACTAAACTGCAATGAATGCTATAATAAAACATAAGGTAAAGTAATTATAAATGTTCAATTTAAAAAAGAATCGCAAGTTCTTGAAAATTTAATTTATACAATATGGAAACAGCAAAAAAAAAATGATGCATACGGAATTGGTGCACACCACACTTTAAGGTGGGGCAAAGTTCTATAGAGATTCTGGCATTAAAGGACAATCATTTGGTACTTGTATTATATTTGCTATTTTAGTTGAATGTAAACTTATTAATAAATTTACTTATAATTTAATTAAATTTAAAAGGGAAAAACGTTATCTTCTTAGTTAATAAAACAAAACACTTCTGGGGTTTTCGTCTAGTTCAGTCTACATGACACTTATAATAAAATACTTCGTACCGATCATTCTTTTCAATATTCTGCACTATCCCAACATAATACTGCCATTTTTCTTCTCGTAATATCGCACTAAAACAGTGTTACTTTCTTCTAAAATCAAATTATACTTGTATCTTCTTATGCATCTGTTTCGATAGTAGGGTGGGTGGACCATGGAAGGCCATGCTCCTTCGAAGGCCAATTATTAAAATGTCGTAGTTATTGCCATTTGATGCCAAATTCCTTCTACTTACACAAACACCCATCGAACTGAAAATCACAAACGAAGCGGCAAATCGCTTGCGCTACTATTTTGGCAGTAAGGTCCCTCGCTTCACTGGTTTCGGGAATCGACGACGTTAAGATAAGAAATGACTGATTAATTATAATGGCCTTCTAAGAAGCCTTGTTCCTAGCAAGGCCAAATGGACGAGTTCAACGAAACTTAAGTTCAATCAATATTGATTAAATCTGCAATTTAAAAAAGTGGTTTATATGTTACGTAATAAAACAAAGTATTACTTAAATATTTGTTATATAGTTTCATACACCCACTGAGAGCTAAAAGCCTAAATAGGATTAACCACTTTTCAAAAGCGAGTAAATTTATAGAATAAGTACTTATTATATGGTATGGGTTCCATAAAACAGAAAATTATTTATGATAAACATATAAAATTAATCACCATATTATTATAAAAAATGATTTTTTGATTTAAATTTTTATTATAAAATCACTTTTCCTGAGTTTTTGGTTATCTGAAAATTTAGATTTGGTTTACTTGGTGACTTCTTGCACGTCTTAACAGA
This sequence comes from Parnassius apollo, assembly GCA_907164705.1. Classification (NCBI taxonomy): domain Eukaryota; kingdom Metazoa; phylum Arthropoda; class Insecta; order Lepidoptera; family Papilionidae; genus Parnassius; species Parnassius apollo. The sequence goes on from CAJQZP010000132.1 coordinate 634,733, forward strand.
CCGTCACTCTATCTTGAGGGAAGCCTCCCTACTCATCTCTTGAATGAAACTGCCACTCGAGAAACTTCTTTCTTCATCGGTGGAACTATATTTATACTATTTCTTCGAACTCTTGAACGAAGTGGTTAATTCGTTTATGTTCGAAAAATCGTTTAAGTTCGGTCCATTGTCACTTCAGATAACTGCTCTCTTACTATGACGGTTACTACGGTTCTACTGCGAATGTTTTTATTCCGAATTCTATCACGCAGAGATACTTCAATTTCAAGTCGGAGATTCATATGTAATTACTGGGAATAATAACACATCTTGGCTGTACGCTCTTGTTTTCAAGTTTTGAGAAATATCTGAAGGCCAGATTTGTCATAATCTCCCGAACGCTGACCAGCCGAGTAGGATTTGCCGGTGAACCTCTTGTTCGAAGTATATATTCATTAAAAAAACTTGATGCGAAATTAAAATTAACAGAAGTATATAACCTAATCATATATAATTTAAATTAAATTCTGTATATTAGTCTGTCAGGGCTGATTTATGAAAGTCTGAAACGAGTCAAGCGATTGTGATGAAACTTTATTTTTTTGAATAAACTAGAAATTTCTAAAATAAATGGTTATCGTAAATCGTAAGAAGCTAACATTAATATATCCTTCCCAATTTTTTTAAATATAAAGTGGCAAATGTAATAAGTGGCAAATATTTCTTCTAAGACTGACGGTAACATATAGGCAGTACCGTCTTCACCATAAGGGCACACGGTGCCCCTTCGTCACGGGTGCCCCCGTCACGAAAGGCATCGGCCTTATTCACGTACGCTATACAATCTTTTTTCTATTTTAGGAAAATATAACAAAACGGAAAAATTTATAGAGTGAATGACGGCGTTCATCTAAACGTTTTTGTCGGGCTGTGCAGTTGCCATACTTATAGCCATTGATAAAAAGGGGCCCCTTTTTAAATAATCAATGATTATAGATTGGATTTTTTTTTAATTTTCGGCTATCTATATATTTATAATAATCTATGACTTAAAATATCATTTCGTGCTGTTTAATAAAAACAAGATTTAGCGATTTAAATTATTTATTTAATATGATAATTTTCGACCACAAATATTAGATTTTATAGCAAATAATTGTTACGATCCTTATTTTTGTATAAGTGAAGCCTAAATTTTAAGGTAATAAATAAAAAGGATACACGTATTGATATTGTTATAGAATATTTTCTTTTTTTGAAAGAAAGTTTAGGAAAGAATCATTAAAGCATGTAAACTTTCCTAAGAAATTATCGTCCCCGCTATGAAATATGTCAAGTGGATGCCCTAACTAGTGACATATTATTTGATTTTTACCAATTAACTATAATAAATGTAAGATCATAGCAGAAAAATGTTTATGTCATTCACTTTTTTTTACTTTCCTACAGGGCCCCAAATTCTTGTGTGCACAAGGGCCCCGGTATGGCCTAAGACAGCGTTGCATATAGGGGAGCCGTTTTCTAAGCACTGGATTTTTGATGAGCTCTAATAAATCAATGATTTTTTTAAAGACTGAGTGTGACAAACGAACACACAGTCCACCTGATGGTAAGTAGATACTGTGGTCCATAGACATCTACAATTATACTCAACAATGAAAATGGAGAAGCGTTGTTACCCCTGAGGACTGAGATGGAATGTCTCGTTTCCAGTAAAAAGGATCGTACCTTTGCAGATACTCTCCTTCGCTAGGTCATCTATATACTAATCTTTGCAATCTTATCAATCCTAATCTTATGTTTTTTACCTTAATGTAAAACCGTAAAGACCGTGTGACACTTGGCGATCTGTCCTCTCTGGCTACCCCGTTAGGGATTGTGCGTGAAGATAAGTAAGTAAGTAAGTAAAGACCGTAACCAGCTTAGAACTAGCTTAGGAAATGGTGTGCTTCCCTCTCTCGCTTCTTACGAAATATGATAATATGATTGGATCCACAAAAGTGGATATGATTATATAGCCGTTTCACGGTTTAGATGTTTACCTACTAACAATTTTAAGGATCGCAATGTTGTATGAAATAAAAGAATGTTATTTTTGGGGTATCTAAATAATTTTCTCATCTGGTTGGGTTCTATAAATGTATAATTTTAAGTTAAAATGAAAAGACAAATATACATAAATATCAATAAAATAAAATAAATACAAAAAATACATAAATCAATAAGATCCAACCATATGGAAGCCCTCGGCAGGGGAGACCAAACGGCCGAGGGTTAGGAGGAAAGGGAAAGAAACCGGCGGACGATGCGGGCGGTATCGAGGAGCACCGCCTTCTGCATTTGAGTTCGGAGCGGTCCGTCACGGAGTCCCAGTCGCCTCAGATGACCCGAGAGGCTGACTGGGATTAGCCCATTCGCAGAGACGACTACAGGAATAATTTCGGCCGGCAGACCACCCCACATGTCGGTTACCTCGTGAGCCAGGTCCAGATATTTTGTTCGTTTATCTGTTTCGGCTTTTACGAGGTTCTCGTTATACGGAATGGTAATGTCGATCAAAAATATCCTTGACTGTGCCCGGTCCATCAGCACAATATCAGGCTTATTCGCAAGAATAGTCCTGTCTGTGATGATGGCCCGGTCCCAGTAGAGCATGGCGCGGTCATTTTCGAGCACAGTTTCCGGCAAGTACATGTAATACAACAATTTCCGATCCACGAGACCGTATTTCAGAGCGAGCTCCTGGTGTAGAATTCTGGCTACTAGGTTGTGCCTGTGTAACTACTCAGAGTTAGAAAGCGCCGAACAACCGGAGATAACATGCCTAAGTGACTCCGGGATGGCGACAAGCTCGACGGACGTCGACGGTGCCATCCTTTGGAATGTATCTCCGATAGTTGTTGGTCTTAATAACCTGATCCTGTATTGCACAGACAAAACCCTCGGTTTCCCCGAAAAGGTCACCCAAACGTAGCTAGTTGAGGGAGGCGACTGTATCTATGAAGGGCTCATGTAGAGCCCTGTAGTACTTCCTTTGGAGCTCCTTCTCATTCCATACGGTGTCCCGGTCGGAAATGCTTTGTACTGCTGGGTCCTGCCATTGCTCGTTGGCTAAGGATAGAGGGGTAAGCCCTTTATCACAACAAATGACGTCCTTATAGAATGGATCATCCGATCTCGCCAGGAAGTAATCACGGAGGCTGCACACTTCGCGATTATGCATGGTGAGCGCGCTCAGGAAGCGCGAAAAATTATTATTATTATTATTTTCTCTGACCACAAGCCACGAGTATTTTTACCTCTAAGATGCGTATATCACATTATTGATCTATAATTTCTTATTGCTTTAGCTTTCGAACATAGCTGTCATTGAATAAAACTATTATTTACGGATTTTATCGCGTTTAATATCTTTAATTTATTTTTATTATTATTATTTTTAATTTTATTTTATTATTATCATATATAAGATTGGCTACATCTTGAAGCGAGCGTCCATTAAGACATACTACAAGCCGCTGAAGAAGATTAGTCAATTTTTACCATCCATCAAATGTAATATTCCTCTACAAGATGCAGGTGTGTACAAGCTAGATTGTGAATGTGGTCTCTCTTACATAGGTCAAACAAAGAGATCTATAAAAACCCGCGTGAAGGAACATATAGCTGATGTGAAGCACCGACGCTCCGGGAAGTCTGCAGTCTGCGAACATGTTCAAGATCGTCCCCACCATTACATTAGATTTGATAAACCACAAATTCTCGCAAAAGAACACCGATTCCTACCAAGGATGATACGCGAGGCTATTGAAATTAAAAAACATCCAAATTTCAATAGAGAAGATGGTTGGGTGCTACCATCTGCTTGGGATCCTATAATCAACAAAATTAAACCCAAACCCAAGCATACCACTGCAAGACTTCAAGATACTATAAGCTCGTTTTGCGTAAATCGGACCAAAAATTTATATTAAAAAACTGAAGGTAGCCGGACTAACTATGACATTGGGACGTCAAACATCTCAGTCCCCCCCGTGACCATGGGCGCTGTAAAGCACCCGAAACGTCGGGATAATAATAAAAATAAATTAAAGATATTAAACGCGATAAAATCCGTAAATAATAGTTTTATTCAATGTGTAGTGTTCGCGTAAATTTAAGAAATCATTATAGCTGTCATGATAAATACCTAATATAGCACTGCCAATGTTAAATAGATCACTTTTAAGATAGCGGTAGATTTATGACATGTTGGAATTGGAATGAGTTGCAAGAGTCTTACGCAACTATGTAAATGCTTGAATATTTCTGTTAACATTTGTAGGTTCATGCACCTTGTATAGGGGTCATATATGTTACGTCTGCATTAGATGCGAACATTTGAAGGTTGAGCCGTGGTAGGTCAGATGGTTAACGCTCGCTGTAAATATAACAGAACGCGAGTAACCCGGGTTCGATCTTCGCCGGCACCAATGAAATTATTAACTGAAATTTTAAGTGCTAATTTACCACGTGCTGCATGTTTGAAACCTGCATGTCTGAGGAATAAGAAAAAAATATTTCGAAGACATGTGAAGTTCGCCAACACGCATTGGGTAGCGTGGCGGACACTTCCTTACCTAGACTAGAAATGAGGGAAGGCCTGTGCCCAGCGGTGGGACGTATATAGGCTGTAACTTTACTTTTTATATTTGAAGGTTATCTGTGATTTTTTTATCAGTTCCCTATAAGTGAATAATTTGGACGTGGTTAAGCGGGGTCGAGCACCGCAGCTATATTATGGTTGTAGACAGTGCCGGATTAAGCAAGCGCGAGGCCCGTAGCAAATAATATCAAGGGGCCCTTGATCTGCTATAGGTTTTTAAGTATAAAGTGGTAAAAACGATTCAATACTCAATAAGTTTTTGCGATCAGTTACATACACATTGGTTACAATTTTTTGTGTTTATTAGTAATGTAGTTTATAGGCTCTGTTAGACTGTGCCAAGTACAAAAAGCCAGACGTGAATTTAGGACAATTGTCCTGGAAATTTAAAATTATTTTGATAAGAAATTTAAAATTTAAAAATAAACGTGGATTTTTTTTTACATAGAAGAGGGGGCAAACGAGCATGTGGCTCACCTGATGTTAAGTGACTACCGCCGCCCATGATCAACCGCAACACCAGGGGAATTGCAGGTGCGTTGCCGGCCCTTTAGAAAGGAGTAAACTCTTTTCTTGAAGGTCCCCAGGTCGTATCGGTCCGGAAAAATCACCGGTGGTAAATTATTCCACAGAGAGGTTGTACGCGGAAGAAAACTTCTTTTGAAACGTACAGTGGTGGACCGCCAAGCATCCAGATGGTGTGGATGGTATCGGGACGTTTGACGTGTAGTGCGTTCACGAAATTTGGCGGCTGGGATTAATCCGAACAATTCCTCAGAGCACTCCCCGTGATAGATGCGATAAAATACGCAAAGAGATGCAACATCTCTTCGCAGCGCCAGTGAATCGAGCCGATCGGAAAGCACTCGGTCGTCGACGATTCGAGCCGCTCTGCGCTGGATGCGGTCAAGTGGAAGGAGCTGGTACTGGGGAGCCCCAGCCCAGAGATGGGAACAGTATTCCATGAGCGGCCGAACCTGCGCCTTGTAAAGTTGCAGGCGGTGTGCCATGTGGTAGAGCCATGTTGCATGCTATGTTAATATGTTCTAATGCTAACTATGGTTGTGGCACGAATTGATGAGTTGGCTTGTCCGGGGAAGGACTACGCTCTCACAGAATAACAGAGCAAAATAGCAGCTTAATACTGCTGTATTTCTTATGGTGAATGTCTCTACATTCGGAGACCATTCGGAGACCAATTTTTACTGGAAGCCAGAAATTCTATCTTAGCCCTATGGGGTGACAACGCATCTGCGTTTTGATTCTTAATTGAAGATAAATGTAGATGTCTATGGGCCATCGCATCCACTTACCATCAGGTGGACTGTGTGCTCGTTTGTCACCCTTATTCTATAAAAAGAAAAGAAACTGTCAATTGAAAACTGACGAACTTACAAATAATTGTGAATGTTTTTTAGTATTATATTTCAAAGCTTATATTTATAACAAAGTATATTATATTTTCTGGAATAGCTAAAATTACATTTTATTAATAGAGTACTTAAATTATAGATATATTTTATATTTATTTATTTGTTACTTTTATTACTTTTTAAACGACTACGAAGTAACTTTACTAGATTTCATGTGGTCAAATTTAGAAATAATACTATCCGTATCAATTTCTCTAAGCAATAACAATCAAGGAAATTATTCAGGCGTTATAGACTCACAGTATTTCCTTCATTAATTTTTTATACGGTTCAATGTCGAAAATTAACGCACCACTGCAGTTTGATCATGAGAGACAATAAATGCGCTAAGCAGTTTCTAAATTGGGGAAACATGATACTCGTACTAATCCGTTAGGAAATATCCATTAGGAATTTTTATTTAATTTCTGGAAATGGATATGGCTGGTTTTAGATAAGTATAACATATGTCCTTTTCTTTTATGGGAATAAATTAGTCGGAAAAACCGCAGGTAACAATAAATTCCACAGTTTGGTCGTGCGAAGCAGAATATTCCGCGTAAATCACACAGTAGTGGACCGCCAGCCATAGATATAATGAGATTGGAATTTCTATTTCTGACGCAGTGTACGATGTACGATGTTGGAGTTGAGCACTTGAAGTTAATAAGCTGATACTTGGGTGCCCCAACCCAGAGATTAGAACAGTATTCCATATGAGGCCAATCTGCGCTTTGTAAAGCTGCAAGCGGTTGTCTAGCATGAAATACCGTCTCGATCTACTGAGCACTAATTTTTTTTTGATGCCAGATTAGCCTTACCTTCCAAGTGACAACGAAACTGTACGTCTCTTGAAATGTCAACGCCAAAGATTCCAATGCTGGCTGAGATAACGAAGGGGAGTGACCTGAAATCGAGGAGATACGACAAAGGGGTTATTTTTTGCGGTAAACGCGCAATCCTGTTTTTTTGAGGGTTAAACTTTGGTCGCCACCAATCTGAGACTTTGTTCAACAAACACGCAGCTTCAGACACAAGTTTGATTCGACACTCAACGGTATCATTCCCGAGAAATATTAGCACGGCCGGTGTATAAAGCATCGCCAGTTCTGTCGTCTGCATAACAATGAATGTTACTAGTATGCAACATATCATTGATTTGTAACAGGGTAGGTAGCACGCAGTCTTGTGAACCAGCATTATTCACAGGTTTGGAATTGGAGCATGCACTGTAAAAAACTGGTGACCCAATTGCATAATTTCTCGAGAAGCCCATAAGAGGAAAGCTTTGAAAGAAGCGCTTTGTCCCAAACTCGATCGAAACCCTTCGCTATGTCCAAATTAACCGCCATGGCCTTTCCCTTGGTCTCGACTGCATTCGTCCATCGGTCATCGGTGAGTCCGATAGCGAAAAAGACCACCAGCTAAGCGACTTTGACGGAAATCGTATTATAGAGATATTAATAGTACTTATTTTGCTACCATCCGCTAAAATAAATAAAATGACGTGTCTACCCTAGTTTGAAGAGCACCTCCCGCCCTCCCTCAATTGCGTGCACTAATCCCGTCACCACCAATCCCAGCAACACTACTCCCAACGCCACTACTCCTAATACCACTATTCTAGGAAATACACACCATCGATGATAATACGACACGTGTTTCGGCTCTACACGAGGCATCTTCAGGTAATGTTGACTCTACGGCGGCTGACCGCTAAGAAATCGTATTGATGATCACTAATCAGCTGACGCTTTTCAAGGTACCGCATGAGCTTGCAGTTAATAATGGATTTCATTTTTTAGGAGTACAAGGAGGTAATAGCGATGGGTCCTGTAGTTGGGCGGTTTCGAGCGGTCACCTTTTTTAGGGATCAGGTGCATTAAGGCTATCTTGGAAATGTACTTCGGAACAGTAGATGATCCGAAGAGCTAAGAGGAGCATCGACAGAAATCTTATAGCCGTCCGTCCGGTCTAACAGGAAAGATGTATGACATCTGAAATCTGCGTGGACGAAGTGACCAGTTGTGTCAGACCATATGATAAGGCAAGTCCTAACCGGATCTTCCCGCTTGATCAGTATTATGATAACCGAGCCATTCGGCGTGGTTTACCGTATGAAATGTTTGTGTTTCATTTTCGCCGACGAAGTAATCTGTTACCGATTGTCTTTTGAAACGTTTTACGTTTTTGTGACATTAAGTTAATTCAATATACCGTATTAATAAGTTTTAAGGCGGTGATGGGCGGGTTAGGATACGCGGGGCCACCTTTTGCGCGGGGCTCGTAGCAATTGCTACTCTTGTTACGTGGTTAATCAGGCGCTGGTTGCAGAACGAATGGGTCGGCTCGACCGGGGAAGAACCACGCTCTCGCAGAATACCAGCGTAAAATGCAAGTATTTCTTATGATTAGTGTAGAGAATCGGAGGCCCTTTTTAGTGGTAACGAGGTCTTCCATCTTGGTTGTTGGGTTTGGCAACGTATCTGCATTTTTAATCTTAATTTTTTTGCGCCCGAAGCAATAAGGGTAACCCTCCGGAAAGCGGGGGAGGGAGGCGATGAATGCTCACAGCATACCACGCAGCCGGCTGCATAGTTATATGGAGACTTTTACCCACTAAACACCGCCTTTAGAAATTGGCTTACCGATCTGACGAGAGATCTTTAAGCCGTAAACGGACGCGACCCTCCTTGGCATTGCTTGGTGATGTGTTAAGTAGGCTAGGCCTGAGCCGCCAGGAGGCAGTTCAGGTCAGCCGAAAGCTTTTTGGGAAGGGGGGGGGTCCGAGAGAGAGTTTCCCGATCTGCGCACACTATAGCGAGTGTTAAGAGGGGCTGCATACGCAGCTGTCTCATGAATGAGGTGATTTGAGTGGGACTTTGAGGCTTTGAGAAATCTCTCAGAGAGTGATTTGAGGAACTGCTGAATTGTGGGGAGCTCTAAGTCTCGGTGTAGGTCGGTGTTACGGACATAATAGGGCGAGTTTGTGGCCCTACGACAGAAGAGATTTAGTTAATCTTGATCGAGGATAAACCTATATGACTATATGCCACAGCATACAATTACCATTAAATAAACTGTGTGCTCGTTTGACATTTTGCATTGTGTGGCTTTAATCGTCGTATTTACGTCATAGGCAGACCTTTAATTAAGTAAATGCTGTTTTATTTTCGTTCAGTTTTTATATTTCCTTATCTTAATATATATTAATTACGTGTCACGTTGTTTGTCCACGATGGACTCTTAAACTACTTGACCGATTTTAATCAAATTTGCACTCCGTGTGCCGTTTGGCCCAACTTGAGAGATAGGATATTTTTTTGCCCATGACCGTGAGTAACCCACAAGTTTTTTTGTTAATTTAAGGATTTTTAATAGGACATGACAAAGGGTCGTCGAAAAGGGCAGAAAACCATCTGTCTGGCAAGTTATTTGCATATATAATTCACTTCAGCATATTATATTCTTTTACAAATTGTAACATTGTAATTTACAATATTGTAATCTTACTGTAAGTATTTATATCAACAGTAAACTTAATTGTAACACTGTAATTTACAATGATGTAATCTTACTGCTTACTGTAAGTATTTATATCAACAGTAAACTTATTCAAATCATTGAGCTTTTATAACGATCAAGAAACACAATAAGCCTTGTTATGAGCCAAGTTTTCCAGAAGTGTAGAGTCGTGCAAACTAGGGTTGTCACCTTTTTTTTTTGAAACAAATATTTTGAATTTTTAAACAAAAATTTTTCCCAAAAAATATGGAAATATATAAGTATATATATTTCCATATTTTTTGGGAAAACTAGTAGTACTATTGAGAAATTCAAGAGAAAAGAAGTACACATTTATTTTTAATTTTTATGTAGTTTCCATGTATATTTATTATGGCTCCTTGCTTTGACCATCAATGATTTAACCACCTTATCTTCTGGCTTATCCTTAGAACTTATAGGTCTAAACAATTAAGATTAACATTAAAACAAATTAACAATAAAAAAATTATTTAATTATCACATGCCCCTTTTCTTCTTCTTTTTTTTACAATTTTACTTTCAAAATGTTTTTTTTTTTGTAAAACTTGTTCCAGGCACAGTTCACAGTTAACATTATATGGACATTGAACATGAACAATGAAAATTGAACGTGATACTTGTATTAGGGATATAAATATAGTATTTTTCATACTTTATCATTTTTATATAATATATACAATTCAGTTCAGTTCAGTACAATTGACTGAAATATAGTGCGATACTATATATTATTGTACGGGTGGCAACCCTAGTGTAAACGGACGTGCATCCGAAACTTCACGGCCGTTCCGTTGACCGTTACACCAGCGCAGCGCCGTGTGACTCGGGAGGGCTGACTAATTAATAGGCGAATGGAGACCGGCGTTTATCAGTCAGCAGTTTATCGGTGCCTACGTCGCAGTGCAATCTCGTTGCGGATTAAACGACTAGTAGTTGTTATTTACACTTTGCTCTAGTGTGGCGGGGGCGGGGCGCGTCAGTGCGCGCGCGATGCGTTTGCCGGTGCACGCGTGCTCCCTTACCGGTGCGCAGTAATCGGTCGTCACCCATAACGAGAACATCATGGATTGGTCGATGCTAGAAGATTGGCTGAGCGGGCCTTTCGACGCGTATTATCCCCACTGTGATGAGAATAATGTGCAGCCGGTGCCCGCACGGGACGATCTGACGCAAGCGCAGCCCTATTCGGCGAATCAAGCGTTTACCCTTCTGTTATCCCCTTCAAATCCAGTCCAGCCGCCACCACCTCCCAATCCGGTCCAGCCGCCACCACCTCCCAATGTGGTCCAGCCGCCACCGCCTCCCAATGTGATCCAGCCGCCACCACCTCCCAATCCGGTCCAGCCGCAACCACTTCCCAATCCGGTCCAGCCACCACCACCTCCCAATGCAGTCCAGCCGCCACCGCCTCCCAATCCGGTCCAGCCGCCACCACCTCCCAATCCGGTCCAGCCACCACCACCTCCCAATCCGGTCCAGCCGCCACCACCTCCCAATGCGGTCCAGCCGCCACCACCTCCCAATCCGGTCCAGCCGCCACCACCTCCCACTGTGGCCTTCAAGTGGTATGTACAAAATAATTATCAAATTCTATTACGTATTAACATTGTAATACACATAGGTTTTGCGTGGTATGACCTTGAATTTCAAAACATACTCGACAACAACTATTGGCGTAATTGCTTAATACAATTAATTACCTTATAGTAATTACTTACTATGTGCTATGAAATGTCAGTAAACAATCGATTTTTTCGTATAGAACCACCTATATTTATATATTATTTATGTATATGTAATATTTTCATATATTGTATCATTATATTTTCTCAAGTCACCAAGTCCCACTTACACATGTGAGATTCAGGAAAATTATTATCATATAATATCAAAGGGACTTCGAAACGAATTTGGGTTTGAGTCATGACCTATCCAAGTATCCAACATAGATGTGTGTGACGCATAAATTTCGTCTCACTAGTGTACGTTTATAATATCTTGCCTGGAAAGTTATTGCAGCATTTCACTATTAAAGTATTCAGATTAATCCAAAGTTGTTTCAATATTTAATCGGGGTCACAAGATAGGTATATACATTTATCTTCCAAAGCTACTTGTTTCAACCGTTAAATCACATACTCTATCAAAATAAAAATTTAAGTAATATATACCTTAACACCTTAAAACACTGCCTTAGTGTTTCCAACCTAAAAATATCACGATAAAATAGGAGGGAAAAAATGTTTTATTTAGGCATTGTTTTTTTCTCTCTAAATTAACTTTTTAGGCCTATTCTTTTTTGTGCCTCTCCTTTGTCCGATACTAAACATAACTAAACAGACACTCCGAACCCTGCCCTCAAAACACGGCCCACATTTATCCCCCTTATAATGATAGCAATTTAAACAATAATCAAAACTCCAGACCTAAAATATGAAGGTACTGTTACGTTATTGATATAATATTTATAAGATAAGTAGCCAGTAAGTTCTGGATCTCGACCATAGTGCCATCAACCTGATCCAAACGTGAATCTAAACCGTCATGATGGTTGACGGTTGACGGTCCCAAACACACACGGTCTGTCACGGAGTCCCAGCCGCCTCAGGTATCCCGAGAGGCTGACTGGGATTAGCCCATTTGCAGAACATTATTATTATTATTATTAGCCTGAAATGTTCCTCTGCAGGGCAAAGGCGTCCCTCCGTTCTTCTTTAATTAATAGTCATTAATAATCAAGTACATTTACAAGACAATCAAGTTTATTTGTCTTTGCCTGTTTATCGTGAAGCATTAAGGGATGGTCTTGAACACGTCCAATATTTTTAAGGCACGTTTCTTATGAGACATTTGTATAAAGTTTTCGTAGTCTCGTTAACTTTACTGAAACTGAGTAATGTGTGTGAACGCTCTCTTATTACGAGTAGAGTTGGTTCTAAATGCACGATGAACACACGCTGCATGTTCGAAGAGACACATGATTTGTACGTAGTGTAATGGTGACCATTACACTATGTAGACATGGTGTGTAAGAGAAGTACAAGAATATAGTGGATTCCTATTATCATGTGCAAAAAGCATTAAAGACTTCTATAGGTATTCTTATAATCTAGGTATATTCAATAACATATATTATTTTATATTATATTCTATGTACACGTTGCAAGCCACAAAAGACCACTAATTAGGGTCTTGCAGTTTTATAATAAGACCACTTACCACTGATATGATGTAATCTGTAGATTTGATTATTTTTTCATAATTTATTTATATTATATTATACTATTATGTACCAATTCTGACATCTAAAACTACTTTTGTATTTTTCGGATACTGTTTAGCATTTCTATAGTGTATTCACTTTAAACATTTTTTTATGTAAATAACACGTGCATGTTTCTTGTAAAATATTATCTTTTGGCGAAATGCAATATTGTGAAAACGTGTTATTTTTATATATTTTTCAGTTTTATTGTTATCATCTAAAGACCAATAGGTGTAATTAATGCTCTGTGACGTTCCCTGCCAGTCAACTCAAGATGACGAAAAGCGTTTAAAAACTAAAGTTATTAAAAATACACATACAAAATATACAAATAACTATATCAACGATACCTTTAAACAATGATACGTATTATGTCTTTTTAATAAGACGCTCAAGTTATTCGTTCGTTTGTTACAGTTATTAAAAGTCCACTACTGTTATCTGCCTTCCACATAGCTTGCCTCATGAGGATTATTTGCCATATTTACCACACTTGCCAGGCGGGTTGGGAACCAATTTCTTAGTTTTGATGAATTATGTCAAAATGAATATTATTTATTTGTCAATTATTTAAATCTTTGAAATCAATACGTGGTGGAGCAATGGTGCAGCTATGTTATAGTTGTAGTATGAATGGATGGCTCGACCGGGGAAGGACCACGCTCTCACAGAATACCAGCGTGAGTGTAGAGAATCGGATACCATTTTTACTGGAATCGAGGCATCCTATCTTAGCCCTCAGGGGTGACAATGCATTTACATTTTGATTCTTAATTGTGGATAACTGTGGATATCTATGGGCCACAGTATCTGCTTACGCCTGGATACCACCTGAGTTTACCTGGGACTGAGATATGTCAATCAATGCTATAAAAAATTACATTTACAAATATTCAATTAAGTGTATTCTAGAGGTGGCATATGTTTTAGTGGAATTATTAAAAGCTATACAACTGTTACTTCTTCTCAATTCACACCAATTATTTACTAATACTATCTTTTTTAGTTATCAAGTGTGTCTTCGTCTCAGTTTCAGTCATGGCGCAAGCGCTATTGTGATCCTAGCATCAAACATACGCTCTATCACAGTTTTTGATGTATTAATGCGCGATAGGTTTCGAGGTAGGCTTCTGCAATGTCACATATTGCGATAATTTTGGTTGCACAAAAGTTCAAGTGAGAGAGATATGTACTTTCATTTTATATTTAGTGCATCGATTGGATACAAATTTAAAAAAGAAGCTAATAAAATTCTTTCAGTTATTTTATTGCTATATGGTCGAAACATGAAAACATTTTTTCTTAAATCCTTCAATATATTCTAGTCCAAAACTTTTTACAAAAGCTTTGAAAAGAAAGCCCTTATATCAAATTCAACTCATCGCGCCATCGTGTACATTTTATCATTCCTCATAACGGTATATCACAATATAACTTTGTTAAGTGCTGCATCATTTACTTTACAGATTGATAAAGATTTATATCAAACATACAACATGTGAACCGAATCGTATTATAAATATACTGACCTTTAATTTGTAAAATAAGATTGTTTTTATTATTTATTACCATTAGGAAAATAATTAAAGCTGAAACGGTTATAAATAAAAATAAAAAGCCTTTTATTTCTTGCTTTACACTATAGAGGCGTATACATAGGAGTAGTGTAGGGCGAGCCCCCACTAGATGGAGTGACGACCTGGTAAGACATGCCGGAAGTCGATGGATTCAGGTGGCTCAGGATCGTGCTTTGTGGCGTTACCTGGAGGAGGCTATTCTCAGCAGTGGACTTGTGAAGGGCTGTAATGATGATGATGATGACTATAGATTTACAATTTGAAACAGTGTGCATGCAAAAATTAATTGATCCAGTGTTACAAAACTTAGTATTTTGGCAGGTATTACTTTTGATAGTTATGTGTTTGTAATAGAACAAGATATGTAATAGACTTTCAATTCCATTAATTATTTGCAGTAAATTACTTCTTACCTCTAGTAATTGTCTTAGAATAATATAAGAATGAATATGAAAAGTTTTTAATGAATCCTGATAATATTTTAAAATTAAATTTTCATAAAATTCACACACAGTGTAGAATTGGTCAGTTTAATTCACCCTTTTTTTGGGTGTACATGTACGTTTGTACACTTCAACGGAGGGTAAAGGCCTCCTTCAGAGATGAGATGACCAATGTTTTCTGTCCTCTGTTACTCGCATCCAGTGGGTAGTTGCTTTACAGCCTTACGGACAAGTTTTTTAGAATTTCTTTTAGGCTTAAAAATTTCTTCATGGTGATGTTGACTCTTCTCTCTACTTCCTGTTCGTTGTTGTGTTGGTTAAATGAAAATTGTTTACCCAGGTATATGTATGTATCAACATAGGTTAAAGGCAGATTTTTGAGATATATTGGTATTTTATTATGATTTGTCATGACATTAGTTTTATTTAAGTTGATTTTCAAGCCTACTTTACGACTTTTCCTACGTAGAGATTTTATCATCAGTTGAGTTGGTTTGTGCATGTAGTTGTCTGATAGCAGAACTATATCGTCAACAAATCTGAGATGACTCAGGCAACATCCGTTTATGTTTATGCCGACTTTATCCCAGTTTAGTTTGCGAATGATGGACTCTAGCACCGCTATAAAGATTGTTGGTGAGACTGGGTGTCCTTGTCTTACACCTTTTTTAATTAGTATGAGTGGCCCAGTTGTCTTCAACTTCAGTCTGCTAGTACTGTTGTCATATAGTTTTTCAGGACTAGTATGTAGACCAATGCCACTTCTTGCAGTAGAGCTTTCCAAATCGATGAATGGAGTTGATTATCGAAGGCTTGTTCATAATCACTAAAAACGGCATACAGTGATCAGTTAAACTTTTGGAATTTTTCTATTATCATCTCTAGCGCATTATTTTCAATAATACAAGGCTGAATTTTGTTAACAATGGTAGTACGGGTTATACGTAGTTTAAAATTCTTTAACAAGATTGTCTCACATAGGCCGCTACATATAAACGGGCAGTCCAAAGATTACGCGACGGTCACACACACGCACACACGTATATACCTTTTTTAATTTTTGTGGTAAAATTCGCATAATTGAAATTTTGCACCCCCCCCCCCCCCGAATGTGGCACCAGTAATCCATCCGAACATTAACTGATTTGACATGTACCCTAGATTAACTAGATTAAGAATCAAAAATGGTAATCCGGGCCCAGACTTGTTCATAAACTTTAAAAAACGACACCGAATCGCGCGCGCGCGCGCATGTGTGTGACATTCAGGATCATCCGGTGTTAACATTCCATTTACAAAAATGAATCAACCATTCACTCAAAAATTACTCGCCACAGTTGTTTTTGACGCTCCCAAAACTTCACATAGAGTTGAGTATGCTTTAGCTCCGCGTAGTTTGTGGGCTAAGGAGTGCCTTAAACAAGAAAAAAGAAAAACTATAAACTTTTAAAAATAGAACACAAAAGAAAAATCTGAAAAATAAACGTTGGGTTCGCTTTACGGAGTGATGGCTTATTCAAGGTCACTTTTTTAATTTACCACTGGTTCAGAACGCGTACACTTCTTCCTATTAAATTTATATCTGGGTATCGCGAACTTTTTTCTAGATGGAATTTTTATAGATGGAAAGATTTATATTTTTGTATCAAGTACCGATTCGAATGATATATAATAAAAAAGAAAGAAAAAAGAAAGAAAGACGGAACCAAAGCTTAAGTAATTTTTTAAACCTTGCCTTCATTCTCTTTTACTGTTAACCATTTTACAGGCCAGTATCGATATCGATTTTATTTAATAATAAATTATTTCTCTTTCAGGTCATTGATCTTTTCAATTCTGGTAGTTCCGTTCCCTTTTTTACTTATTCTGTAATCATCGTTATGAGGATACATCTACAGTTCTAACTTTATTTGAAAATAACTTTGTATTGAACTTTATATTGATTTTAATACGCTTAGTCTTATAAGAAGAGTGTCTACTACTCAGACAAACACCAAGTTGAGATCGTTATCGTCATAATCATCATCATCATCATGATGGCAACAGCCAATTACAAATCTAATGTTGAACATTACAAATGTTACAATGCACGGTCCTGAGCCATATGCATCTATCCACTTCGTGCATCTTTCCAGTACAGGTTTTAATCCACCCATACACTGTACTACTCGATAATCTTTTGTCCCCATAGGTTTTCGTTTCTTCGAGCCATATGGCAGATCTGTTTCAACTTCAGCTTACATTGATTGCCCCTTCCATAGCTCTTTGTCTTTGAGTTTCCTCATATAGCAGCAGTAGAATACCATATTTCAGATACTTACGTCATCTCAGGCAATATGTTGTGCACTTTGATTTTCTAGTTCCAAGGTATGGATTTAATGTTGAAATTCATACCGAGTACCTTTTTAAGTAGTATGAATCCTTCTGTCGCTGACCATGTATTAAGTCAACACTTAAAATTGCTATTGATAATTTCAGTAGTGCCGGCAGGGATAAAACCGGGTGTAATTGGGAATTAACAACGAGAGTGTTAGGTTTATCAAAATCTATTCGTCACGGCCGACCTTTATACACAATCTATAACATCAATGTAGGTTCGCCGGAAACTGACAAGCTTGCGGCATCAGTTGTTACCAGTTGTTGTATTTTATTTATTCTTATTAATTTATCTTATAAAATCCAACAAATGACTGATGAATAAGCTAGCGAACCAATATCCGGAAGTAGGTAACATAATACAAACTTAATTTAAATCGTAAGTACTAACAATCTTGTTATGTGTGTAGGTATTAAAATAAAATATATCAACTACTTTCCAAACTAGTTATTAAACATCTACCCACCTTAATATCTATGGTAAACTAACAAGCGCTCAGTTTTAGAGCTATCAGAATTATCACTGAAATGCATATAGTTCTTGTTCAGAATAGAACAAGGGACATAAAATAAAGCTTCTTAGAACTGCTACAACTTTATCATGATACAATTACAGTAAGCACAATTTGGTTGCATGCCTGTTAAGGGGAAATATAACCTCAAATGGCTTAGCAAGATCCTCCGTTATGCCGAAAGTATTGCAGCATTAATTTTGAAATAAATATATGGTAAAGTTGAGGATTAATATTAAGGACTGTGTTAGAAGAAAACACGGTTCCGTAAAATTTTCTCGATAGAAAAAAATCCATGTTATTCATAAAATACTCACAAAATTTAAGATCATGACACATTGCATACTAACTGAACTAACTATAAAGCAGTGCTTATGTTATTTACTTTTTTTAAATATCATTATTTTCACTGTAAAAAGAAATTACCTAAACTATCGGCGTCTTGAAGCTTGATTCCTGTTTCCTGTCGCCCCGTTAGTATTGCTTAGGCTTTTGAAGGGAGAAGTTGTGTCGCTTACGATCAGAATACACATTACGCAATAGGACGACGTAAAATTAAAATGGGAAATAACCGTGATAAAATAAGACACGACTGGATTGGCGTTAAGAAACAGGCATAAATATGATAAACCTAATCAAATAAGTATCTAAAGACCTATCTACTTACAGTATTAGTGATTACAAACATGTCGGTACATATAGCGTACGACGCGGGGGGAAGTGGGGGCGAAATTAGAATTTGAGCTGACTTACTATATCCCCTTAAGATATTTGATTTTTTGGACTCGTAACGAACGTACATTATTTACATATTTTTGAATTGAACCGGTAGTTTATTTTAAAATATAGAATATGGATTACAAACGACCACGCAGTTCACCTGATGGAAAGTAGATAACAGTGTGGCTTATAAAAATCTATATTTATTCTCAATTAAGAATCTAAATGCAGATGATGTGTTTAACACCCCTGTGGACTAAGATAGAATGCCCCGTTTCCAATAAAAAAAGTCTCTGGTTTTCTACACTCACCGTACGAAACACAGCAGCATTAATTTGTTATTTTACGCTTGTATTCTGTGAGAGCGTGTTCCTACCCCGGTTGAGCCGACCAATTCTTGCTGGAATCATAAGATAGCTGCAGCGTGGCTCTATCATCTATAAATTAAAAAAAAAAATAGACTTTACGATTATTATTAAGTATAAACTAATAATCTCTGGATTGGAACAGCAAATTTTAAAATTAATTATTCTTTCACTGGCATTTTTTTTTTCAAATTAATGTTAAGGTACGGTTTTATTGTACCCATTCAAAATACATGTTTGACTTTTGTTTTTATATTAATATTTTTAACGAGATATAAAACATAAAAATTTATTGCTATGGCTGCATAATGTTAATGAAAAATCATTCAATTGCTGTTTCATTGGTTTTCGGTGAATAATATATATAATAGAGTTTCGGTTCACAATAGCGATTTTTGACCATTATTTTTTGGATATTTTCGATCTCTGATTTCCCGGATGTCAATCTTCATGTCATAGGAATTCGTATAACTATACAGACATTTAGCATTCCGGATATATAACAATTATGATTAAAAAGGACCCTCACATACCCGTATTCTGCTAGTTGAAATCATCAGTCTAATTATTGTTAGGCGAATCTCAATTCAAACATATACTATGTATTTATACACGCTGACAAGTTGACATTATAGATAACAATTGCAATTGGTAAACACTCACATGTACTAATGTTATGATAATTAAATTCATATGTATACACTAATTAAATATTATGTCGGAAAATATTTGCAAATACGGCTTATCATTCGATTAGTTGCCAAGGAAAAACTATCATCTTAGCAGGCGGGCTTGTATATTATACGACAAGCCACGCAGAAATATTTTCTTACAGGCACTGACCAGTTATATTTTATAGACCAGTTATATTACTTTAAAAATACGGTTATTACGCTTTTCGTTGTAGACCCATGCTGCTGATATATTAGTAGTAAAGTTGTAGCACAAATAGGTCGGCTCGACCGGGAAAGGACCAAGCTCATACGAAATACCTGTGTAAAATAGTAGCTCTAGGCTGCTGAGTTTCGTTTTGCGACCCTTTTTACTGGAAACGAGGCATTCCATCCTAGTCCTCACAATAACGATGTGCTATATGTGGCTCATGGAAATCTACATTTATCCTCGATTTAGAATCAAAGTGCAGGTGCGTTGTGACTCCTGAGGACTAAGATGGAATGCCTCGCCTCCAGAAAAAAGGGTCTCCGGTTCTCTACGACCACCATACGAAACACAGCAAGAATAAATTAAGGCCCTGATAAATGATATAATTTTTTTATTCTTTATTTCCTCTTCTGTTACAACCGTTGCTCGTTAAAAAGGGGAAAAAAGAATGGTGATCATGACATAGGTAAAGCTATGTATAGTAACTATGTCAAAAATTATATCTATGGATATGATAATATGATGAGATAATGATATATTCCGGTAAACATATTTCGGTGTGTACAGATGAATCCATATAATATTTCCGCCCAGTAGTTTTCGATTGTATTTCATGCGTTGATTGCTATCCTGAAATATTTCGGTCTTGGAATCGCTACGTTACGTAACGTGTCGGAAAATTCACTTGGCTCTCGCTAAGAAAAAAACATGGATATGGGTGTGAGAACTATTGGTAGTCTTCGGGTCAGTCGTTTAGAGTAGTTCGACCAGAAATGATTTACGGGACCCATTTATGCAAACGTTTTTGATTTCCAAACATTTTTAAATATATTTTCTTTAAGCTTCAGGCGATTCACCAACTTACAGATTGGCTCAACACTTAGCGAAAATACTCTCACCACTCAGGGGACATACAAGCGCACACATAAAGGATTCCTACCATTTTGTCAGCGAGATTAAAGACCTACATCTGGCAGACAATGAAACTATGGTCAGTTTTGATGTGCAGTCATTGTTTACATGCTTACCTGTTGAAGACTGCATCTCAATTGTAACTAGAAGGCTGGAAGAAAACAACATGCCCGTAGAATATGCAGTATTACTCAGACACTGCCTTACATCTGGCTATCTATTGTGGAAGGAGGAGTTCTACAAGCAAGTAGATGGTGTGGCGATGGGCTCACCTGTATCTCCCATTGTCGCCGACATATTTATGGAAGACTTTGAGGAGAAAGCCCTGCTTAGCTCTCCCATAAATCCAAGGTTCTACAAGCGGTACGTAGACGACACTTTCACAATTCTACCTTTAGATAAAGTAACTGCATTTTTAGACCATCTTAACTCTATAAATTCTAAAATTCAGTTCACAATGGAGTTAGAGGCAAACAATTCCTTAGCTTTTCTAGATGTGTTAGTAATTCGGAATCCTGATGACACCTTGAGCCATACTGTGTATAGAAAAAAGACCCATACAGATAGATATTTAAACGGTGATTCTCACCACCATCCTTCACAGTTAGCTACCGTGGGTAAATCTTTGTTTCAGAGAGCACGAGGGATCTGTGACAGTAAACACCTGGCTGCAGAGCTCCACCATGTCAAGCAAGTTTTGCATGACAACAAGCTTCGAGTCCCGCGCCTACGTCACAGAGAACGAGTGAAGCCGGCCACAGTCGAGCGTGTACCTGCTGTACTGCCATATGTTAGAGGAGTCACTGACAAGATTGGCTACATCTTGAGGCGCGCTTCCATCAAAACATACTTCAAGCCGCTGAAGAAGATTGGTCAGTTTTTACCATCAGTCAAGTGTAATGTCCCTCTGCAAGATGCAGGAGTGTACAAGCTTGATTGTGAATGTGGTCTCTCCTACATAGGACAAACTAAAAGATCAATAAAAACCCGCGTTAAAGAACATATAGCTGATGTGAAGAATCGACGCTCCGGGAAGTCTGCAGTCTGTGAACACGTACAGGATCGCCCCCGTCACTACATCAGATTTGATAGACCGCAGATCCTCGCTAAAGAACACCGATTCCTTCCAAGGATGATTCGCGAGGCTATTGAAATCAAAAAACATCCTAATTTCAATAGAGAAGATGGCTGGGTGCTACCATCTGCTTGGGATCCTATAATAAATAAAATTAAATCCCAACCCAAGCATACAACTGCAAGATTTCAAGATACCATAAGTTCATACTGCATAGATCGGAACAAAAGTTAAATTTTAATCTATGGTAACCGCGGTTAACTATGACATATGGACGTTGAACATCTCAGTCCTGCCCGTGACCATGAGTGCTGTAAAGCGTTCGAAACGTCGGGTATTTAAAAAGTTAAAATATACGCGATAAATTCCGTAAAAACTAGTATTATTTCAAGGCTGAATTTAAATTTTAAAAACTGATAATTGATGGTAGCATTCCGAGAGGTCCAGTCCATTGCTTTGACGAGTAAAGCGCCATAATTATATTTCATCAGAATTGAAAGCTTGTTATAAAGCGGACGGTCGTTAACTGAATTACAGGGAGGTCGTTAAAATCTTGTACTCTTTATAGGAGGTATTGATCATAAACTCATGAGTAGCTGGTTACTGCGTATGAAATTATCTAGAAATAGCAAAGTTAAAACTACTCACCTCTAATTTGGGTCATTTACACTAATAAATTTAACCAATGCCATTTCCTTCTATTCGAGCGTTACGCTGCAACTCCCGTTAATAATTAAAAATAAATATTTTGCTAATTTTTTATTTTTAAATATTGTTAAATTGTAATTTAAGTATAATTTAGTTCTTACAAGCTGTCTTACTTTCTTCCTTCCACTCTTGTGTTTTGATGCTATATTTTCAATAAAACTAAATATTATATTTAAAAATATTTTTTTAATCACTTGCAAGCTATATCTATCAATATACATTATTTATTATTTATATTAAATATAAATTATTGCATGGCATATAGTTATACTCGTATATATTTCACTTAGCTCACTGTTTCTATCTTTATATATTTAACCAATATATTTTAAAATTTAAATTAATTACAGTAGTTACCTATAACAAAAACAAGAGATTAAAAACAAGAACACACATTATTATGGGCGATTAAATAATAGGGTAAGAAATTGTGTGATGAATAAAGTGTGGTTTGCAAGGCGTTGCGACATGGATTAAGAAAACAATACTACGGTGGTCTAGACACATGGAAAGAATGAAAAAGGAAAGAGTGAAAAGGCAAATTTATGCCACTGAATTGAGTGGAAGAGTTGACAAGGAACGCTCTAGACCTATATTAAAATTATCCTTATCCGACTAAAATATGTGCATTTATGTACGAATGTGCAAAAAACGGGAAGGATGTGTCACGATCGTGCTAAATCGAAGCTCTAGCTGTACCTCTGAGTGACAGCTGTGAGAACCATTATAAATAAGTTGTAAAATATAAAAATCTCAAATTCAATAGTTTGCTTGTTGAACATATATACATTTTGTTTTATCTGGTATATGCAGCTAAAACCACTAATTTGGACATTGTATGTCATCATTCCAATTAATTAATCATTTACGATGCGTTCGAATTTGTTTTTCTGTATATCTACACAACATGTGAAAGAGCTGTATAAAGGTAACTGCTGCACTGTAGAGTTCAAGCTACCCTAATGTTTGCGTTCTCTACACATCTGTCTATTTTGTTTCATCACGAGGTGTAGAGTTGATAAGTGCCAAGTGCCCGTGGATTTCTTTGTGATTCTATCGTCAAATCTTAGAAATCATCCAAAGCCTTATGCCCCAAATATTATAAGTTCAAGGTTTGGAGCAATTTATTAATATACTAATTCCCCTAATCAGTATATTAATAAAAGTATATTAAAAATAATAAAAGTATATTAAACAATAACAAGAGTATATTAAAAAATAAGAATTAATCAATTGTTGAGATGGATCTTCACGTTCATACAAGTTATTTATAAAAATTAACAGAATAAGGCGTCATTTTGCGGAAGTCTTTATATTAAAGAAATCTTATGTGTCTTACCTAGTTTGAAGAGCACCTTCCGCCGTCCATTTATTGCGTACACTATCCGCATCACCACTAATCCCAGCAGCACTACTGTTGAGACTCTACTACTCTTTCCTAGTGTAGTGGGGTTGACCCCACTACACTGGGAAAGGCACACCACCCTCGATAATACGACACGTGTTTCGTCTCTACACGAGGCATCCTCAGGTGAAATAGAATCTGCGATGAATGACCGCTAAGACACTTTTTGAGATCATTATTATTTACGATAATTGACTATGTCGATTGTCCACTTCAGCGTGGTTTAGCGATCTTTTGTAGAGGGGGCAAACGAGCATGCGGCTCACCTGATGTTAAGTGACTACCGTCGCCATGATCAACCGCAATACCAGGGAAATTGCAGGTGCGTTGCCGGCCCTTTAGAAAAGAGTAAGCTCTTTTCTTGAAGGTCCCCAGGTCGTATCGGTCCGGAAAAATCGCCGGTGGTAAACTATTCGATAGAAAGGTTGTACGCGGAAGAAAACTCCTTTTGGAACGTACTGTGGTGGACTGCCAAGCATCCAGATGGTGTGGATGGTATCGGGACGTTTGCCTCGTAGTGCGTTCACGAAATTTGGTGGCTGGCATTAATCCGAACAATTCCTCAGAGCACTCTCCATGGTATATGCGAAATAAAATGCAAAGAGATGCAACATCTCTTCGCAGTGCCAGTGAATCGAGCCGATCGGAAAGCACTCGGTCGTCGACGATTCGAGCCGCTTTGCGCTGGATGCGGTGAAGTGGAAGGAGCTGGTACTGGGGAGCCCCAGCCCAGAGATGGAATAGTATTCCATGTGCGGCCGAATCTGCGCCTTGTAAAGTTGCAGGCGGTGTGCCGGCATGAAATACTGTCCCGCTCTGCTGAGCACGCCAAGCTTTTTAGAAGCCAATTTGGCCTTCTCTTCCAAGTGACCACGAAACTGCACGTCACTCGATATATCAACGCCGAGGATTCCGATACTGGCTGAGGCACAGGGGAGTGCCTTGAAACTGAGGAGATACGACAAAGGGGTTCTTTTTAGCGGTTAACACGCAAACTTGTGTCTTCTGGCGGTTAAACTGGACTAGATTTAGTCGCCCCCAATCCGAGACTCTGTTCAGCAAAGACTCAAGTTCAAGTCTTCAGACACAAGTTTGTCCCGGCACTCGGAGACGTTTTCCCGAGAAATATTGGCTCGGCCGGTGTAAAGAGCATCGCCAGTGCTGTCATCTGCATAGCAATGAATGTTACGGGTTCGCAACATATCATTGATATGCAGAAGAAACAGCGTTGGCGATAGCATGCAGCCTTGTGGAACACCAGCATTAATAGTCTTGCAATCGGAGCTTGCACTGTCTACAACGACCTTGATGCTCCGATCTGCAAGAAAGCTGGTGATCCAATCGCACAATTTCTCGGGAAGCCCATAGGAAGGGAGCTTCGAAAGAAGCGCTTTGTGCCAAACCCGATCGAAGGCCTTCGCAATGTCCAAACTAACGGCCAATGCCTCCCCCTTGGACTCTACTGCCTCCGCCCATCTATGAGTTAGGTAGACCAGAAGATCACCAGCTGATCGACCACTGCGAAAACCGTATTGGCGGTCATTAATCAGCTGGTACCTCATGAGCTGGCAGTTTACAATGGACTCCATTGTTTTGTAGAACAAGGAGGTGATGGCGATAGGCCGGTAGTTGGACGGGTCTGAGCGGTCGCCTTTTTTAGGGATCGGGTGGACAAAAGCCGTCTTCCATGATTTTGGGACTACGCCTAGGGAGTAGGTAGGTAGTACCGGAAAAGACGCGTTAAAACCGGTGCCAACTCTGGAGCACATAAAAAATGAATGAAATGAAATGGCCAACCTTATTTTATCATATCGTGAAAAAAAAGTACTAACATTTTTTACCGCTAGAGGCGCTGGTTGCGCTTAGTTTTGTGTAAAAAATGGCGGCCATTTGGTGTTTTATTGAGTGTAAGAGCTAGGGAAGCGAGCTCGGGACTTAGGGTCACCCCGAATCGGACAGGTTAGGTTAGAAGAGGATTCCCTTCGTGGTTATTTTTTTATAAACCACTCAGAGTAGGAGCCTCGCGAAGACCGCGTCGCCCGGCCTTCCCTCGACTGCGCCACGTCACGTTTCACATTTATTACATTCACTTAGTACATTCATTTCATTCGTCATCAGCACAATTGGGGGGATTCCGTCAGGCCCATCCGACTTGTGGATGTCCAGGGAAAGGAGTGCTTTGCGAACCGAGCGCCGCGGGATGGTCGGCGGCGTACTCCCCCCGTCATCGAGAGTCGAGTTGGACGCAAAGAAAGAGCCTAGAAGATCGGCTTTCTCCTTTGCGATATGGGCCAGTGAGTCGTCCTCCCTGTGCAGAGATGGAAGAGATGGCAGAAATTCCCCTGGACAGCCTTGGCGAGAGACCAGAATGCACTGGTTACAGAAGGAAGGCGAACTAGTTTCTCGCCAATTCTGCCTATGTGCTCTGACTTTGCCTTGGCAATGACTCTTTTGAAGGACCTAGAGGCAGAATTATACTTCTTTTTATAGCGCTGGTGTTTACATCCCGGGACGCTGATGCGTCAGCCCGGTATGCTCGGTAGCACTCCTGCTTATAACATGATGCTATTTTACTGCAGCGACCAAACCATGGCTGAGATTTGCCTCATGTTCCTTACCCTGAAGTACCAAATCAGCGACAGAATCTGCAACAACGTTGGGATCGTCCGGCGAGAAGCAAACCCGCCCCCAAGGGTAGGATGCAAAGAAAGACCGCATCCCATCCCAATCGGCTGACCTATAGTGCCAAACACGGCGGCAGCCTGCAGAATGCAACTGCGATTTCAGCGTGAGTGGCACCACACCCCGGACAAGAGAATGGTTCGGGGAGCCTAAAGGGGCTTCGACGGTAATTTGATATCCGTCCAGGTGAGAGGTCAGCAGAAGGTCCAACAGGGAAGGTGCGTGATCCTCCACATCTGGAATCCGCGTAGGCGAAGTAACCAGTTGTGTCAGACCATATGCCAAGGCAAAATCATGAACAGATCTCCCCGCATGATCGGTTAAACGTGAACCAAGCCATTCGGCGTGATGGGCGTTAAAGTCGCCGAGGATCACGATCTCTGCGGAGGGGATCTGCTATAGCAACGAATCTGTAGCCATTTGGACGTGGTCGAAGAGTTGGTCTGTTTCTGCATTGGGACCGCTATGGGACCTATAGAGACACCCGTAGACGAGCGGATGGTCGTCGCTGTCTACGCGTAGCCAAAGGTTGGACAGGTCTGAACCTTCAAATCTGCCGAGCCGTCGAGAACAGATGTCCTCTCTGACGTAAATGCAAACTCCAGCCCGAGGCACAAAGAAGTGTTCCAGTTTGTACCTCGGGTAGGAGAGATACGGTCAGAAAGAGAAGAGCCGGCCTCGCCGTCTCGAGATGGTAGTGGACGGCGTTTAGGTTAGAGCGAAGTCCCGTGATATTGCAGAAATTCACGGACAGCGTGTCAGTGGTCGCCTTGGTCTTGTTGCTCCGTTTGCCCCGAGCAGTTGTAGTCTTGAGCGGAATTTTACCCCCCCCCCCCCCCCAGAATACGCGGGTCAGCCTGAGCACCCACGCTCAGAAGTGGAGAAACATGGTCGTGGATGCTCAGCGAGGGATTCTTCAGGGGTGCTGGTACCCTCAAGGGTAGTCTATCATTATTTAATTCCGCTACCATGTTGATGGTGGGGGGCATTTGGGCCTCCGGCCACCTGCACTCACCAGACGAAACGCGGAAGCAGAGTTTCCACTTCACGTCGGTATTCCGTGAGGTCGTGGTATCACCCCGGTTTGAGCCGGCCCATACGTGCAACAGCAAAGCTGCCGCGTGGCTCTACCACTGTAACGATCTGATTTCTACAGTAATGGCTGGATTCAGATCCAAATATTGCCTTGAGGCTTGATGATTGAGCGAAATGAAATTAATTAGTGTTAGAGATACTAGCCTGAATATATCAGAAGTTCATTTTATAAAGTGAACTATTACTGTCTGTATTTTTATGCTTAATTTTTTTATAGATTAGGGTGACAAACGAGCACACAGTCCACCTGATGGTAAGCGGTTGCTGTGGACCATAGACATCTACATCTATCCTCGAATACGAATCAAAATGCAGATGCGTTGTCACACGTGAGGACTAAGATGGAATGCCACGTATAATTATTCATTTCTTTTCATTAGCCAATAATTGGATATTGATGGAAATGGGGACCCTCCTATACAGCAGGATACTACAAGGGGGGCGTAATCATTACAATTAGCTAGTGTATTGTTGATTGCAGTCGCAGTAGTAGACATCCCGTATATTTGACGCTCCTACTCGACGTTTATAGAATAATTTTACATAATATAGCATATACATGTTTTTCTTACGTGGTAAGGTCACGCTGCAGCTATATTATGGTTATAGCACGAATGGGTCGGCTCGACCGGGGAGGTACCACGCTGCCACAGAATACCAGCGTAAAATAGCAGCATAATACTGCTGTGTTTCGTATGGTGAGTGTAGAGATCTGGAGATCCCTTTTACTGGAAACGCGGCATTTCACCTTATATACATATGTTGTTGTAAGTTAGATAGTTTCTCAGCTGAATACTTAAGTATTCCCCAAAACGGTGTGAACGTACCTTGAGCGCTCTCTGAGCAGAGAACAGCAAAGAACTCTCAGAGTATGGGCGGCTCATATGAGTATGAGTTCTTTGCTGGCTAGAGGTCCGAATTTCATGTTTTGATATAAAATATCATATCCATTATGCTCCTTGGCGAAATAATTTACGACGTTGACACTCATTTTTGCTGTTACAGAGGCATACAGTTATTCAATAATTGTCACTCACTGATCTGTATTCTAGGGTCGAGCTCAGATTCTCCATTGACATCAGCTAGAATAGTTGAAGAAGAGGTGACACCGTATCTGCGTTTTGATACTAAATGTAGATGTCCATACCATCAGGTGGACTGTGTGCTCGTTTGTCACCCTTACTCTATAAAAAAATCATGGGTGATTACATCAATATTTAAAGAATGCTAACATTTTATGTGCATTTCGATCTTTCGAGTCGATGCTTACCACCCGTTAAACGAAATACGATGGTTACATAGTATCAAATCTTTACTGAAAATATCTTAATATCGACGTTACTGATGGAATCATGGAACCCTTCGTGACAGGAAGCATATCCGAGAAATTAAACTATAAACTACTGTTCTTGCTTTGCACTTCTTACATTGAATTTTTAGCATTACTTTAACTATAAACTTATTTCTCCTTTTAGGGCTGATTTTTAATCATCAGGTAAAAGTTAGGGTAAATACAATAAAGTAGTTCAATTATTTCAATTTTATTAAACCAGGTAAAAAAAAATAATTGATGCTAAATATGCTAAAATATGAGTTACTTAAAATAATTGAAATGTTTACAATTTATATATGTGTTTATTAATTTTTGCGTATAAATGAATCTGAAAAACGAATGGATCTGAGGCTGTTATTAACTAATTTTACCACAAACAAAATTACCTTTACCCGTTTCCGCAGATCTCAGTCATGGGTTGACTATGAAATATTAATCGACAATAAATAATATTAACATTGTAGTTGTTATATAAGACATGATAAATAAACTGTTGCTAAAGGCTAAAAAAATTATAAGACGTGTAAGCTTTTAACGTCCATCAATTTCCACCTTGTTTAAGCTAAAAATTATCATTGACAAATTATAATTTATTTAACATAGATGGTAAATATTAGTATTTTAAAATATGAAATATTTCAGTTTAATCGGTTGTGGATATTGATTGAGGAAATAAATCAGGTGCAAGGTTTGACCAGAACAAACATATAAAAATTTCAATTGAAAATAAACACACTTAATTGTACTGAACTCGTAAAGTAAAACTTGTTTTGAATATGTGTCGCTCATCATCATCATCATCCTACCTACAGTTTCCCAAGTTCAATGCTCAACATAGGCCTCCAAGTAACGCCACAAAGCACGGTCCTGAGCTACCTGCATCTATCGACTTCCTCTATGTCTTACTACTATTTGTCACTCAACCAAACATAAAGGGCTGAGCAGTTTTAGGTTTAGGTATATATTTAATTTTAATACCGTATTATGACTGGCACCAAGCTCATCATATCCGCTTTTTATTGAGTAAACTTTGACTGACCCATACATACCTCGGAATTATAATAGACCAAACTCTGACTTTCAAGCCACATATTGAGATACTTGTCACTAGATTACGCAAGCTCATTTACATCTTCAAATCTCTTAAACACGTAGCAGACTGCCGAATCATCAAGATGGTCTACCACGCTCTATGCCAATCACTTGTAGATTACTGCATCAGCTCATGGGGTGGTGCAGCTAAAACCCACCTAATTGAGGTTGAAAGAGCCCAACGGGCCATCCTAAAAGTCAGTGCAGGTCTCCCGTTCTGCTTTCCTACAGTGGAACTCTACAGAAAGTGGGACGTTCTAACAGTGAGACAGTCTTTCATCGTACAAACTGTCCTAATGAAACACTCTCAATGTAAATACGATCCGGAGCTCCTAAAAGACAAACGCAGAAAAGGTTCTGTCTGTCGAACCCAATCCTTCCATTCGGCCACCTCACACAATTTCTTCTGTTTCCTAGGACCATACATGTATAATAAACTGAACAATATCCTAAACTTCTATCCCTTACCTAAATCGAGCTGCAAATCCGTTCTTACAAAATATCTGAAAACTTTAGACTATGAATCGACAGAAAACCTAATAAAGTCGCCCATATAATTATATTAATGTCGTCGAAGTCTTCACACTTTCTTCTCCTTATTTGGGTTTAAATGCAATTATACGAGTATGTTAGTCCTAACTCACGCAATAGCAGGTACGTCCACAATCACACTAACTCTCTCAAATCTCACACACACTAACTCACACACACATTCCCACACACAAACCACACACACACACACACACACACACACACACACACACACACACACACACACACACACACACACACACACATGCACACACAAAAGGCACGCGCCTGCACGAGCTCACACGCACAACTACACTTTCATAGTACACACTTATTGATGTAAAATTTGTAATTATTGCAGTTCATTTTAGTTACTTAATTATATTCTCCTTTCTGATTGTATTCCTCAGATTGTTGCTTTATACGCGGGGGAGCCCTGGTGACCTGTAATACAGGTTTTTTAAACCTACATCAGGCACCAGTCTCTCACAAGTTAGGTACCAGTCTGGCACTTTTGTAAACACTTAGCATTAAGAATACCTATTGTGAAGAGAGAATAAATGCATTCATTCATTCATTCATTCACTGAACTAAGAAATATCTCAATCCCAATGTCGTGTAAATAGTTAAATTTAAAAATTCATCCATTTTGCTACCCTTAGGAGTAAACTTTTTTCTCCAAATGTTTATGGGGACCACCCCTGATGACCAACCTTTTTAATAAAATAATAATTATAAATTTCAGTCTATTATTCACGAAAACATCGCTTAACATACATGTCAAAATACATACAATCGAATTGAGAAACTTCTAATTTTTTGAAGCCTGCTTCAAAGATCCCAATAGAGGGCAAAGAGCATTTTGGATTCCTTCACCTCTCTTACCTGGATCAATTGCTTGCAAGCGAAAGCGCAAGAAAAAACCGATTATATTGTGTAAATATTAAGGATAGGAGGAAAATATAATATAACGGACATTGGACACCTTTTTTTACATCGTTGCTTGGTAAAAATGTCGCTTTTCTTCATATACCAATCACCTATTTTTGCTGCTAAATGTTGACTCAAGTCACAGTTTGAAGAGTAAGAGAGCGATTAAATCAAAGCAACGCATTTGAGGCATTTTTTGTATCTATAATTTATGCAGGTGTCCGAGTGCTGAAACGTCAATTAACATATGGTGGACTGTTATTTTGCTCGGCACTTTTATATTATAAATAGTAAAGCCACAGAAATTACAAAGGTCATAAAATAACCAAAACGTAATATAAACGCTTTAAAGTAATAGGGTAGTAAGTTAGTAAGCAATAGGTACCTTCTGATTATCATTCCAAAATAAGAACAAGTATGGAACAAAGTCAATTGCGAATTCTAACCGGCAGTAACGGTCTTTGAGGAATTTCGGGTGTGTTATGGCTACATTTGTTTGAAAACAATGCCAAATTAATCGTGTTTAGATTTACACACATACGAACTCGCGTTACAGACCGATACAAAGTCATCTGTGTGTGATACGTACATTTATGTTAGTCTAAAACTGGATACCTTGCAGTGGCGGTGTAAGATCCACCACCCCATATTATCCCGTGCGTGTCTTATTGCGTTTGTCTTTCCTAAGAATGACTAAAAATAAAAAAGTACAGTTGCCAACCCGCTTGCCAAGCGCGGAAACTTTAGCCAATATCCCCGTATAAGGTAAACTATGGGAAAGGCCTAGGCTAGCAGTGGACTTTAATAGACTGTAACACTAACGGTAAAACTGGTTTGAATCCTATCTTACTCCCGGTTAAGTACAATTTATCTATCGAATGAGGAAATGGAGATTCATCCTTTTCATCATCAGCCCCTAGAAGACCACCCGCTGGACATAGGTCTTGCCTGTTAAAAATCACGCTGGAAAGGCAGAATGACGATCGCAGATCGCTTCTCACGCATATGACGCTGTTTTCATTTAAATGTTTTACGCCTTCCGTGACCGTAAATTGTAGTATCTCCATTTATCAGAAGATAAGATCTTGCTAACATTTCATGGGTGATTTCTGAAGCTCGACAACACCGCCACCTACCGGGTCTAATATTGAATCTAAACCATCCACGGACCCACTTAAACACACAAAATATTTCATCAAAATCATTCGAGTCATTTTCGAGTTTAAAGAACTAACGGACAACAAATGATTTTTGTATATAGAGATTACATTCGGTGTAAGAATATCCCCTATGGATATGGATATGGATAGGACTATGTTCAACAGTGGACTTTATAGGCTATAATGGACAGATGGAAGATTGCAGTCATGTAATTGACGACCCAGTTAGAGAAAAGAAGAACGATGAAAGGCAAATCAAGGACCTGTATAGTGTCGTATAATCTGCATTCGTATAATCCGCGACATTACATAAACTATATTATAATAAAGAGCATCTTGTTCAATACAATGCGTATCTTAGTACGGCTGCAAACAAGACGACTGGGAGCACTGTCTAGGGGCCGCGACCTGGGTATCTTGTAAAACCGGAGCGCACTCTTTATGAAGCATCAGTTTCTGAATAGATTATTATAAAGACATGAGCTATTATTAACCGTAGACGTTTTGGATTTGTGACAGGGTCGAGACCTGTCGTGATCATAGATAAGTAAGAGTGGCAAACGAGCACGCACGTCACCTGACGGTGAGTGGATGATGTGGCCTACAAGCACCTATATCTATCCTCGATTAAGAATCAAAATCCCGTTACTTGCTAAACCTCGAGAGCTGATATGGAATGCCCCGTCACCAATTACGTGAGCCTTGGGCTTACGTCAAAACGAACGTATGAGCATTAAACTGCTATTTATGTCGGTACTAACTTCTCTATAAATTTATGGAAAGTACTATGGCGAAAAAAATATTGATGGAATTGAATTATTGAGCGTCAACTTATGCCATTACAGGTTTCAATAAAATAATTCGCTATTATTTTATCAAATCAGGCTTATGACTTATCAAAGTCCGGTAAAAATCATCATACATAATTTAAAACATTATATATATTTACTGAATTATTGTTATAGTTGTTGTTGTTTTTGTCACATTTCGCCAATTATGGCAGGCAAAGGTCTTATGCCATAGAACCTAGTCTGATGTGAATATGGTTTAAACTATAACAACTTCCCAGTAGTATAATGGAGACAAACTGTTCAGGATTTCAGACTCTATATTAGTTTCTTTAAGGGGAAATAGGGGCCTATGCTACCTCAAATGGCTTAGCAAGAGCTCCGTTATGCCGAAAATATTGCAGAATTCATTTTGAAATAAATATATGGTACAGTTGAGGATTAATGTTAAGTACTATGTTAGACGAAGACACGATTCCGTAAAATTTATTTGATATAAAAAATTCCAAGTTACCTCCAAACTGAATAATAAACCGCTGGTATTCATAAAACACTTTAAATTAGATCATGAAACTTTGTATATTAACTGAACTAACCATAAAGCAGGGCTTATGTTATTTTTTAAATTACCATTATTTTAACTGTAAAAAGAAATTACCTACACTATCGGCGTCCTGAACATTGTTCCGTCCTGCTGCCGCTTCGGCTTTCGGTTTTCGGGAAAGCTCTGTCGCATACGATCAGAATACACATTACGCAAAAGGTGACGTAAAATTAAAATTGGAATTAATCGTAATAAAAATAAGAAGCGACTGAGTTAGCATAAAGAAACAGGCATAAATGTGATAAACCTAATTAAATAAGTATCTAACGATCTATCTACTTACTGTATTAGTGATTACAAACACGTTGGTACGTAGCATACGACGCGCGTGGAAGTGGGGGTGAAATTAAAATTTGAGTTGAGGTAGTATAGGCCTTTAAACTACAGAAACTACATCAGTTTCTATAACAAAATATTTTATATAAATAAGTGGTAAGCGAAGGTAATTGGCTACTGGTCATCAAAAATTGATATTTTGTCACTTTTGAGGACATACTTAAGATACTAAATCTGTATTATACTGGCTCCATATATTATATCCTTCTTGATGACTTGTCTCTCTTTCTCGATGACTTCTAATGCTTTTTGGCGGCAGAAAAAGGTAACCTACCCAAATGGACTCCTAGACAAAATAAGAGTCCTTCCAATACGTATAATTTATTTTTTATCTAATTTGATTTTTCTTTATTAATTCAGTGTTTTATTAAGAAAAAAGTAAAATGATTTTGAAATGTAGTGTTAAAAACTTTGAAAAAAAAATAAAATAATGTAGGTAGATGACGTTGTTTAAAGGCGCCACCGGCCTGTCTGTAGTAGTTTGATCACTATTTACCTAATACGAGGAAATTCATATTTTTCATTCAAAATATGCGTTTACGTGGTAGAGCCGTCGGTTTCTTTACTCATGTGCTGCAGCTATATAGTAGTCGCAGCACAAGTGTATACAACATGTAACATAATTAACTCACTTTGAGAAAGTAGTTTGTTCATAATCGTTTGCTGAATCGATTCCTATCATTTTTATTTTAGGTAAATTTTTATCCCAAAAAAAAATTAAACTACGTAAATTACAGTCACACTAAATCTGTACAGTCAAAACAAACCGAAATGGACCTTAACTTAAGACGATAAGACTTTTAAGAGTGCAGTTTTATTTGTATTATTACTAATTCTGTCTTTTAATAAAAGTAAAGAAAAATGAACTTTATTTCAAGCACATTAAAGTCTGCGTTCGTGGATTTGTACTGGTACCACAACATTCTTCCGGAATTAGTATAACTAATTTGATAAATAACCAGTGCATAAAAATGTTTAACAAAAATTCAGTGTATGTATTATGATTATAACATAATATACTAATTGCGGTGTCTGAGGGTGACCCATCTTACCCATTCTCCTTGCATTAATTACGTTACATATTGTATATATTTGCGATTCGCCTTTGCTTCTCACTGGTAATTTAAATAAATAATAAATTTTGATTTTATTTTTCATTGATTTTGCTCAATTAAGTTACTTTAGATCCGGGATTTTGCGTGATTCTTCTCAAATGAACAAGAATTTTTTTTTCTAATTTTGTTGCTTTCATAAAAACGTAAATATTATAATTACAGTGTTTATTACTAATTTAATTTAATTTTTATTTTTATTTTACTCATTTGTTTTGAACATATTTATTTTAAACAATTTTTCCCATGCTTCAAAAGGCTACTATGTGGAAACATATATTGACTCTGTGTCCATGTGTACAGACACACATGTTTTTAGCGAAATAAATGATATGATTTGATTTAATTTCTGGATCTCGACAACAACACCACCTGCCCAATCTAAGCCATCTAGTGGCCCATTCAGGCACACACGCACACAAAAAATCATCGTTTTTATTATTGATTATCGCTATAATGAATATTTTTTTACTTTCATTATAACGCCCCCGCAATGCCATCGTGAAATTTTGTAAAATACGTTTTTGGTTATTTTTAACATGCCATAGAGAATATTCTGGCCAAGTTTTATACCTATAAGAGCGACAGTTTGAAAATGTAATTTTTTTTAAATTAACTCCCCGAAACCCTCTTGTGGGCGGAATTTCGTGAAATCTGTCCTAGCTGACCTCTGCTTGGTAGAAGGAATATTTCTACCAAATTTCAAGTCTCTAGGTCTTATCGTTCCAAAGATTTCGTGATGAGTCAGTAAATAGGTGGAAATCTCTTACAAGCTTACCTGAGTCGGGAATCGAACCAACTAAAAATCCAAAAAATAGTCAATCACTATTTAATTTAACAAATCGAT
Organism: Parnassius apollo; assembly: GCA_907164705.1. Taxonomy (NCBI): domain Eukaryota; kingdom Metazoa; phylum Arthropoda; class Insecta; order Lepidoptera; family Papilionidae; genus Parnassius; species Parnassius apollo. The sequence continues at coordinate 671,065 of CAJQZP010000132.1, forward strand.
AGGATCTATGATAAGAATAAAATGTTTCAAATACACATTGTCACCTACAATTAAAGAAGACCTAATAATTCGTACATATCGACTCGACGTAACATCCTTACCTAGATTGTTATTTGTTAAAAGTCAAAAGACTTTATCATTTTGTAATAATCCACAATAAGAGTACCTCGATCTGGAGATCTTACTGGCTGTTTAATTGTTTCGTTTGTACCTATCCTGACGTTGAAATTGTTATTGAGATAAGCAGTGCATATCCTACTATTATGAGCAGGAGCATTGTCTTGTTGAAATATGACAATATTTCTCTCCACCTTTGTAGGAAATTTAATATTTCTATTTATATTCTGGTATCAAAGTGTCCTTTGAAAACGTACAAAGTGACAACGATGTTTCTTCTGATGCAGATATTAAACGCAAATCTCACTTAACTATTACTGCTAATAGTTTTATTTCGTTACGACTATTATTGCAAAAGTTAGCATTTCATTATTACTAAAACTTGTTTCATCAGATCACATCATATAAGTTTGGCTTCCGGGCTATTTCTGTCTGAATATTCTGACAGAATTTCAATCTTCTCTCACGGTTTCCATTATGTAATTTCTAAGCAAATCATTCATTGCAATAACATTTTTGTTTGTACTTTTTCAGCACATTCCAGCAGCTTACCTATTTGAAGCTTTTGGATAACACTCAATGTATATCACATATCCAGATTTGTTGCTGTGGGCGTTATATTGTGTAATTTATACTATTCGTAACAATAGTCTATCCGAATATAACTCTTCACCCAGTAGAGTTGAAATGGAACTTTTATAGTTTAAAATGTTACCGATAAGCTATTACGATTATATATTAAATAACTGACGGCTCCGTGGCGCATTGGCTTAGCAATGAGTTACAGCGCTAGGAGTTGTGGGTTCGAATCTCGCACCGAACAAGTATTTGTTTGGCCTACAAGTAATTGTTCCGGGTCTGGTTGTTTGTCCTTGTAAAATTTATGTTTGTAAATTGCCCTCCGATACAGGTGAAATCCTAGTGTGGAGGTAACGTTTTTTAAAAAACACAAAAAAGATAAAAGATATGAAATAACTGAAAAACAAACCTAAAAATCTAACGATGACAAATAACAACCCGTTACCTATACATTCGTTCTAATTTCAAAATTACTGTCTTCACAATTTACAAAATAAAATGTTTTGTTTTAAACACGCTTTCATTAGCTTCGCGTGTTTTATCTATCTATCTGTGTAACGAAATCTTTTAATGTAATTTACACCAAATTGTAGACGGTCGATTGACTTGAAAATATGCACTCGTATCAAGAACCGATAAATGAGAAATGAGGTGAGGATCGAATAATTCTCATTGTAATACAGAGTAGTATCGATATCCTACTTCCTTATCTGGTAAAAATCTTCAGAGCAAGTTTTGGGATATACTCCAGAACGGTGAATAGGGTCAGCTTGGCCGAAGAGGGACCACGCTCTTAGGGGTTAAAATACCAACGTCAAAAAGCAGCTTAATGCTCCTGTTTTGAATGGTGAGTGTAGAGGACTGAATAACTTTTTTACTGAAAGTATCTGAATTTTGACTCTTAATCGAGAATACATATATAAATGTTGATGGGTCGTCTATTTACCATTAAGTCGACTGTGAGCTCGTTCGTCGTTGCCCTTAATCGATAAAGTACATCGCATTGACTATTAAACGCGTACTTGTGCCATAAATAAACACTTTCGCTATTGTGACCTGGTAAAATGACACAAGTTTAATAACACCGTATTATTGCTATGAGCAGAGTAAATTACGTGAAATACTCACTTATGCGGCTAAAAGCATATAACAGTTTATAAAGGTACATAATATTATATACTTGTATACATATTACTTTTCAATGCGATTTGGCGGCTGTAACATATTTTAATACAGTTGCGCGCGCTAATTTTAATCTTGGCATTGGAGCATTGCGATGCACCCTACATGATCTCTGACGTTGCAAGCACCGACAACTTTGTTGCCAAAATACAAAAAAAAATTATTAATATTACAATAGTTTTGTTACGTATTGATTTTATGCCAATTAGCTCAAATAGTTTCTACCTAGTGTATCGGAAACACTGCATCATATTTCCGCGTTTATTTATACTTGCCATTCATGTCGGAAATTTTACACTGTTAATATTGCGGGCATTTTATACAAAAAGTTTTTATTATGTGTGTAATGTTATAGATTTCTGTACTTTGTTGTTACGTTTAATATTTCATAGTATGCGAGCAAATCGAGTTTCATCCTGGCCGACACCGAAATTATAATTGCTAATTAACCACGTGCTCGGCGGTAAAGGAAAATATCGATGTACGTTGACATATAGTAAACGTTGACTGGCCGATGAATTTCTTAGAAGAAGAAATAGGATAGATTTAAAAAAAATGGTCTATATAAGTACCACTCAGTTATCTATTACTGATGCAGAAGAGCTGTTACTTCACTGCTATCGCGATTTAAGAGTATAGAGAGTCACTATTATTTAATAATTTTAGATGAGGATATTATGTATTTTTAACTAGGTTGTTCTTATTCCCCCTAGACGTTCACCTGAGTAGATGCCACCATCCTAACATTACCACCGCAAAATAGTAGTAGTATTTCTTTCTTCCGGTCTGATGACTATAGAGAGTCAGTATAATTAGTAGTTGAGAGGAATTCCATCTTAGTCCTCAGCGCTGACAACGCATCTGTAATCTTCTTTGTTTGAAGGTGGCTGCAGTAAACTGCTGAACATAGACCACCGCATAACTTGTCTTATATGAGGAATATTTAGAGGGAAATAATGTTACAAATGGTATAATTAATTACACTAGAAAATTCATACCCTGCATACGACAATAGTACCCAATTATAGTGTTATCTTAGTAGTCCTTTAGTAAGTGAAATATTCTATGATTATTTATGGATGACAATATTTATGTGAAAATAGGTAGCCAGCACATTAAAGAAGTCCTGCAATGAAGGACGAAAAATAAGTATTGTGTCACATGTTCCCGATCAGCAGACAAATAAATTGAACCATCTTAATATACGTGTTTCGAAAAATGTTGAGAATTAAAGAGGTAAAAGGTCTTTATTTGACTGTGCATTCATTTATTAACATTTGATTGCTGATGTGGAACTGTATATACTTATGCTTGTATTAGAAATACCCGACCCTGTGAATATTATAGTTGATAAAATTATCAGACCAGAATTTTTTAATAAAATGGAGCACTATTTTAAATGCGCCAGTAATAACATGTTGACTGAAAGAAATAACTTGTAAAAGCGTGTTTCATTTACTTGTTTTATTTTTGATTTTTTATAAAACTTTTGTGCAGTAAAATACTATGCATTAACATTTTTAGTGATCTGATTAACTTATTTTTATTTAATATATTATAATATTATGCTTTATATATTTTTTTCTTTTTAATCTAATTTCACCATATTATGTTAACGCATCTCTTATGAATTCCATAGTCATTGTATTTCGTTAGTTGGAGAACTTTTACTCAGGTAAACCTTAGTGAAAATTATATAAAATAAACTTATAAAAAAGATTCCTCACTCGCACACATATACGCACACGCATGCATGCTACAATTATTCGTATAATATTTACATCAATACAGACGCAAGCCTACATGTGCATTGCCGCGTGCCGGCAATTTATCTTGTAAAAATGCTGGACCCAACTCTCAAATTAACGAATTACAAACACAAAATATAAGTAAACACAATTTTTATACGTGGTAGAGCCATGCTGCTGTTATATTAGAAGTATAGTTGTAGCGCGAATGGGTCTGCTCGACCGTGGAAGGACCACGCTCTCACGGAATATCAGCGTGAAATAGTAGCTCAACGCTGCTGTTTTTCGTATGGTGAGTGTAGAGAACCTTACGGGTCACAACGCATCTTAGTCCTTACGGGTCACAAGGCATCTGCATTTTGATCTGTAGTCAAGGATAGATGTAGATGCCTATGGGCCGCAGCAACCACTTACCATCAGGTCACATAGTTCACCTGATGTGTCACCCTATCCTACATAAAAAAAACATTATTATCATGCCGGGTACCCAACGCGACTGCAAAGTTTCTCGCCAACAAACTTTACTCAGTACTTGTAAAATTAATAATATTTCAAGTATCCTCATACTAACAATGAAAAAAAAAGTGGAGCCTTCATTTCAAGTGATGAAAAACCAAACCAAAACCATGCTCCCCTTACAGTCAGAAGACGCACTCGTGTACATGTGTGCATTCAAAATCATTTGCACCCATTTAGACGGTTTTAGGTGCATATGTGTGGAAAATTTTGCGGGATTTTATAGAAAGTAGAAAAAATTTGTGGGCTTGAGTATCAAAATGTTGAGCATGGTTTTGGTTGTGGGTCTGATCAAGTATCAAGTTTATTTAGGTAAAATATATAGAATCTTACCAAAAACATTTTTATGTAAAATGATGCCAAGACAAGGCCAGCACTGATAGATAAGGCACAGATATGCCTCGCACTGTCAACGAAATGGCCAAGCCACGGCTTGTAGAGTTAGGGCATGTATATATATGCAATAACCGTAATAATAATAATATGCACTTATATAGTTTTCTCATCAGGTTGGGTTCTATAAATATATAAATATAGATGAAAATGAAATGATATATATATATATATATATATATATATATATATATATATATATCAATAATATAAAATAAATACAAAAAATACATAAATAAATAAAAGCCAAACCAGATGGAAACCCTCGATAGGGGGAGACTAAATGGCCGAGGGTTAGGGAAAATTGAAAGAAACCGGCGGACGGTGCAGGCGGTATCGAGGAGCACCGCCTTCTGCATTTGAGCCCGGAGCGGTCCGTCAAGGGGTCCCAGTCACCTCAGATGACCCGAAAGGCTAAGCGGGATTAGCCCATTCGCAGAGACAACTACAGGAATAATTTCGGTCGGCAAACCACCCCACATGTCGGTCACCTCGTGAGCCAGGACAAGATATTTTGTTTTCTTATCTGATTCGGCTTTTACTAGGTTCTCGTCATATGGAATGGTAATGTCGACCAAAAATATACTTGACTGTGCCCGGTCCATCAGCACATTATCAGGCTTATTCGCAAGAATAGTCCTGTCTGCGATGATGGCCCGGTCCCAGTAAACCTTGCGCGGTCATTTTAAAGCACGGTTTCCTGCAGGTACTCATAATAAGGCAGTTTTCTGTCCCCGAGACCGCACATACGAAACACAGCAGCATTAAGCTGCTATTTTGCCTGGTATTCTGTGAGAGTGTAGTCCTTACCCGGCCAAGCTAACCGATTATTGCTACAACCATAATATAGCTGCAGCGTATACATATTTGGTTAGATCGTCTTGGCGGGGACATTACCGTGCCCCCAGATAAAGCAAAAAATATACTATTTGTGTGCATGCGTAAGTGGGCTTGCAATTCAAATATCTAAATTTGAGCACGTTAAAAATGTAACTACGTTTTTAATCAAAAAAACCAGTCAAGCCAGTAAGAAATGGAGTCTAAATAATTTGTAACAGAATTATAACGTTCGTTTTATTATAGATTCATATGATTTGCACCTACTGTGGTATGTTATGTTTAAGTTAGGATGACAAAAGTGCACACGAGCTACTCTATGGTAAGTGGATACTGTAGTGTAGTTCATTGTAAAGGTTATCCTTTAAAATGCAAATCTGTTGTCACTACTTATGACAAAGATGAATCCTTACATTGAGAAATAGCCGCTTCTGTCGTCAACTTCACAGCTCGCTCAACGGTCCGGGTCTCACATGGGATACGTAAAAACCCAATAGTTCACCCTCACCACCAGATTGGACTATTTTCTGAATTTCTTGGTCACGTAAGTATTAAGTATTTCAAGATCGGCGATTCAGTAATGGTGTATTGCCAATTTATCATATCAATGTTCTACCACGTTATATACACGAGTATTTTTTGAATACAAAAAAGTACGACTAAGGTGTCCGATATCTCAATGTCAAAGTTAACCACGGATACCTCCACATTAGAATTATTAATTTTTGTTCCGATCTATGCAGTATGAACTTATAGTATCTTGAAGTCTTCCAGTTGTATGCTTGGGTTAAGATTTAATTTTATAACACTATAATTTTATTACGTCATCAGCTATGTGTTCTTTAACCCGGGTTTTTATTGGTCTTTTAGTTCGTCCTATTTAAAATAGACCACATTCACAATCATGCATGTACACTCCTACATCTTCCAGAGGGACATTACACTTGATTGATGGTAAAAACTGACTTACCTTCTTCGGTGGCTTTAAGTATGTCTTAATGTAAGCATGTTTCAAGATGTAGCCAATCTTGTAAGTGACACCTCTGACATATGGTAGTATAGCAGGCACACGCTCAACTGTGGTTGGTTTCATTCGTTTTGACCCGTTGGGAAGCCCGAAGCTTGTTGTTGTGTAAAACTTGCTAGACGTGACGAAGAGCTCGGCGGCCAGTTAATTGTCACAGATTTTTCATGCTCTCTGAAACAAATATTTACCGACGGTAGCTAATTGGGTGAGAGGCTGTTTGTTTGTGTGTTTATATGTTTGTTTGTGTGTGCAAACGAGTGTTCCCATTTATCTCCAAAACTGGTAGAATAATTTATATACGGTTTTCTGTTTTTGACTCCTCGACCATGGTTTTTAGATAGATTTTATGATGTTAACCTACCAGGGGCGTTACAATAAACATTTTTATGCCAATGAATGTTCCCATTTATCTCCAAAATTAGTAGACGGATTTAGATACGGTTTTCTATAAAGTGTACTCATTGGTAATGGTTCTTAGATAGTTGTTGTAGTATTAACTCGCCAGGGGGTGCTTCAATAAAAAAAATTGTCTAAGCGAATGTACTCATTTATCTCCAAAACGGTTTGAACGATATAGATACGATATTCTGTATTCTAAATGAATTTTAGATTCAATATGATAGACAAACCAAGATGGCAGATAAGTTTTTTTTATACACTCTATATGGGTATTAAATGAAAGAATTTTCTGAGAAGAATATGAAAAATATAATGATGTCTCTTTAAATCCAATATGGTAGACCGCCCAAGATGGCAGACTAGTAGTTATTTTTGTGAAATCTCTTGTTATGGGTATCGAATGCAAAAGTTTAAAAGCTTAGAAGAATACAAATGAAATGACGTCTCCATTCAGCTCTTCCTGGAGATGGTGTTACTACTGCCCGGCTAAACGGTAATAAATAAAAAATAAAATAATTTTATTTTTTATTTATTACCGTTTATTTCGACCACAAGGATCATAGATATTAGTAATAATACAAATCTTAAAACTAATGTTAGTAAAACTTAAAACTAGCTAATTTTAAAACTATATCTAAGACAGCCCCGATTAGTCAGCACGTGCTCCATATGACAATGGTTCAGGTACTGACAATCAAACCTGTCTGAAAATGCCCTCAGGATACCATTGGAACTGGCCCGCATCCTGCGCACCAGGGATGTGCATTGTTTACGCATGGTGGTGTAGAAACAATCCACACGCGCATCTGCGAACATACCCGACGCACTACAATAACGAGGCAGACCCAACAGCACCCTGAATGCATTATTGTATTGAAAACGCAGGGCATTATACTGTTTCTGCGTGTAGTCCACCCACAGACTGCTCGTGTAAAAGGAAGTGCATAAAAAGAGCGTTACTTTAACAGGAACTGAACAACGAGCGAACTTGCGAGCGATCATGTTCGCTCTAACAGACAATGCCCTGCGCTCTCTCTCTATGTCAGCATCATATTTCAGGTCAAAGGATACTATATGACCCAGGTACTTAAACTGAGACATCCTTCTTAACGGGGTACCGTATAACTTAATGGGTGGTATATATGAGGGCAAGGATTTTACCTTTAGCCTGAAAGACCATGCATTCGCTTTTCTTAACATTATAAATCAATCCGTGACTGCAGGCGTAGCTCTCACATATGCTTAACAGTTTTGCCACACCGCAAATAGAAGCACTCAGCAACACCATGTCATCTGCGTAACTGATGTTGTTGAGGCATACTCCGTCAATATGACAACCGACATGTGTGGTGCTAAGCAACTCTATCAGGGCGTTGACATAAAAGTTGAGGAGCTTAGGGGAAGTTAAGCCCCCCCTGTCGTACCCCGCACTCCAATCTATATGGCTGCGAATAGGTTTCGGACCATCGCACGACATTGACCTGGTTTCGATACCAAAATTTGGAGATCCTAGTAACTTCTTACGGCAGTCCAATATCTTTCAACTTTTTCCATAGGATATCATAATTTACCAGGTCGAACGCCTTGCTAAGGTTCAGAAAATAGGCATAAATAGGCGTTCGTCTGACCGAAGAGTACTTCACAGTTTGCTTCAAACATAATATGACCGACTCTATTGACAAACCCGGTCTGAAGCCAAACTGATTGCCATGTAGGCATATATGTTTATCAAGCTGGGCGTTATGGCCACGTACGTAGCGGTATACCTGAACGGTATACCGGAACAGAAGGCTTGTGCAAGTATACCGGAGCGTGTGTATGACAAAACTTGCACAAGTTTCCTGACTTGCACAAGTCTGGTAGGCAGATCAAAACTACGATCTGTATACCTGCGCAAACTAGTTTGTGCAAGTATGCATGAGCGTGTGTGTCGGAACACTAAATCAGTCGTCTAGAACTTGAGGTGATATTATTGTAGAAAACTTAAGATCTTCGTAACTTCTACCAGTCGCCAGGAATCTCAAAGTTGCTATTAACCTCTCATGCGGTATTATCGCTGGGCGCATTATCGTGTCATTCGTTTGTATCAATGGCGTTACTAAGGACAAGAGTTTCCAAATATGTGTTTTCATCCATACGCAAATAATTGTGCCAGTCCTTCGGAGCAAATTTCAATTCATTTAAAAGGTTGGTGTGGGAATACTTATTTCTTTTCAGTAACCATTATTTACACCATACAGAACGTTTCTTCTTACACTTCTCTTTTTTCTTAATAGCTAGCACCAAACCAACAATAGCCAAAACGTCATCATTTGTGGGTGCCGGTGGCATATTTCACAAAATACTTATTGCACAACACGACTTCTTCGGTTTGTCACAGGCGCAGAATTGAGACTGCACAGGCATACTTGAATCGTGTGTTGTCACTATGGACGTTAGGTATACTTGCACAAGCCTTCAGTTCCGATATACCGTTCAGGTATACCGCTACGTATGTGGCCGCCATTAAGCAAACTGTCAAGCACCTTTGCAACAACCGTGGCAAGTGAGATGGGCCTATAGTTGGACTTATCAGATATGTCCCCAGTCTTGTTCTTTACAATAGGCACCACCACAGTTCTCATCAGAGCCGCGAGCAAGTATGAATGCGATATACATAAGTTATAAAACATAGAAAGTAATCTAGGTAAGTGAGGACCTGCATGTTTAAGGTGCTCAATACTAAGTCCATCACAGCCAGCAGACTTCCCACGGGACATAGAAGTTACAGTTTTATTGACATCCTTCGCTGTAAATCGGATTCCAATCTGCCGGCCACACGTATCCTCATCTCCTATGGCCTGTGATGGCTCCAACAGTGAGGTCACTTTAAAATGCTCTCTAAACATATCCGCTATAAGACCATGATCATTAATAACATTAACGCTCACTGGTAGGCCAGGTTTACTATTTAAATTATTGGTCGATTTCCAAAAGTTACGAAAATCATTTTTTGCGTGCTGAGTAGCCAAAATGTCCATTTTTATTTGATCGCTGTGGTTCTGACACCACTTCAAGCGCGACTTAAATAAACTGCGACTCATATGCATGTCCTCATAGACACTACCATTTTTTCCCACTAAACCCACATTAAAAACTTCGATCTGGCCTCCCTGTGGGAATCGCCTACATATCTGTTCCACCCAACCACAGGCTGCTTGCCAACGTGCGATCTTGCAGTGTAGGATTCAGTAGCAGCCACAGATAAAGAATTTACAATTTCACTATATAATTTATCGATAAGTAATCTGTGATCAATGCACTTACACACAGTACAAGAACGAAATTCTTCGGGAAAATCGATAGCTTTTAACTTTTCATGACATAATTTCGTATATATTCTGATCTCCTCCGGTTTTGTATCTCCCCATAGAATCTCATTGGTCACTTTATATACAAAATTCAACTTTGGTTTGACAATATCCAAATGACATTAAATACTTAGCGAGATCCTGTCTTAACTAGTACCGACCTACACACTTGTAGCGGTGGAAAAATTCAAAATCACGGAAAACAAGATGGCCGCCATATTTATTTAAGCATAGAATTATTTACTCCATGTATTTAAGTATTTAATATTCTTTATTATAAACAATACAAAAATTACAGACTATATATACAAAGGAAGTATGCAATGTGCGGTCTTATTGCTGACAGCAATTTCATTCAGATAACCGATGAAAGCCATATCAATGTTAAAGAGCTATAATTTGGCCAAGGTTAGGGATAGTATGGTCGTGATCGAACAAATGTTGTAGGTGTCGACAAATATCATCACAAAAAAGGTTGTGGTAGGTACCGCCAAATATCAACTGCTGGCGATAAAAAAATCAAGATGGCGGATCCAAAAAGGCGATCAAAAAAAAAAAAACTGATTATCCAGCTAATAGTTTTCCAATTGCGCCTTAGGTATACCTATCTGTTTAAGCGTTGACCAGTTAAATGTCTTGACGGATTTCCTTGGGTTCGTAATTATATAACCTAATAGGTAACCCCGATGAATATATATATATATATATATATATATATATATATATATATATATATATATATATTATTGGTGTATTTATCGTTGCGACTTACACATATGAATATAGAATGGTAGGGAGAACTAAGGAAAGTCATAATCAGTCGTTTATTATTTACCTTGCGACCTTTTTTATTTTTGTCTTTTGTGACTTACTTCCTCTTAGTTAGGGGTTTTTCAAATATTTTATTTAATCCTTATACGGTTACAAACTTTATATCCGTCGTGGGTTTTATCAAAATTCTTAATTTTGATAATTTATTCTATACACAGTGTGGCTCAAGGTGTTGTAAGGATTCCGAATTACTAACACATCTAGAAAAGCTAAAGAAATGTTTGCCTCTAGCTCCATTTTGAACTGAATTTATTTAACATTGGTCGGAGAGGATCAAACCCGAGCTACACGCGAACTGTGAAGTTTTCGACCAGCGCTTTTTCTTATCGCGATTCTTTTAACTGAAACCTAAATAATAGTGGTTTAATTGCGCTTGAATTCGTTTTATGACTTTTAATCCTTATTTGAATTTGTGAGATAGGATTATTATATTTTATTGTAATGTTTTTAATTAACACACACACACACGTGCACATAACACATTATGTGCTCATTTAAAACCTTAAAAATACATCCCACCTTATTGATTTCAAGGGAGCAGATGTCCGTCTACTGGAGGCCGCACTACAATGCGATTTTGCTAATCATAGTGATTAAAACATCATAATTCGTGACTGCAGTTGACAGTAATAAATGATGTTAAAATTAGAAAAAGACTATGTGATTGATTATTTAAATAATAATAACGATATATTCGAATATACTCACTAGCAATTTGGCAAGCATACAAGCACGCTTCACAAACTAATTTGCGATTTGATCTCACGTCATAAGAGCAGAATCAATCGCGTTCCCTATGGAGAGACACCTAGCGGTAGACAAACTCTGATTTAGTTACTACAATACGGTCACGTTCTTTTCAAATCAGTGACCGTTTCGAATGGAGCAGCATGTAGAAAATGCTATGAGATAACCGGTAACATATCATAAACGCTGAACTCCGGAGAAAAGAAAAAGAGTTTATTCTTCCACAAAGCCCAACTACACCTGCAATTCATCCTTTATTTTCAACGCACCTGCAATTCCTCTGATGCTGTAGAAAGTCATAGGCGGCGGTATATGCACTTACCATGAAATATGGCTCTTCTACAAAAATATTAATAATTTAGTCTTGATCATATTATGTTACATTTTGAGATAATGAGAAATGTTCACATTTTGAGATAATGAATAATTATATATATACAATATGTAACGTAATTAACGCATACCCTCAGACACCCCAATTAGTATATTATGTTATAATCATAATACATACACTGAATTTTAGTTAAACATTTTATGCACTGATTATTTATCAAATTAGTTATACTAATTCCGGAAGAATGTTGTGGTCACAGTACAAATCCACGAACGCAAAGACTACTATGCTTGAAATAAAGTTCATTTTTCTTTATTTTTATTGAATGACATAATCAACTAGTAATAATACAAATAAAACTGCAGTCTTAAAAGTCTTATGCCAAGTTACGGTCCATTTTTCTATTTTCATTAATTATATATATATATATATATATATATATATATATATATATATATATATATATATATATATAATGAAAATTATTGCTTTGATGATGCCTATGAATTAAATTTTTTTTAAATTCAAAAATAAGTTGTACGCAATCCTTTACACAATCTTCTTATAAGGCCGCGTTTCTATCTGCAAAAACCACAGAAATCGTAATAATAAGACAATAGTAGTTGCATAGACGCGTGACCTTATCGCCGCTTATATGGGCTGACGTACATAATTCATTTTGTAATTTAGTTGTGCGGGGAACGTCGTACGTGAATTTTTGTTATTATAAATTTATAATGGTGCACTGCAGCATAATCAGTTGTAAAAACTTATCAAGGACGTATAATTACACTAATAAAGGCATAATATAAGTGCAATACAAAGGGATTTTCATCTGGGACTAAAATTCTTTTATATAATGCTTTTGTAAGAAGTCTCCTTCAATTCGCTAGCGTCATATGGAATCCATCTTCTAGTGTGCACCCCCAACGCGTTGAAAATATACAGCGCGCCTTTACTCGACATCTTGCCTTTCATGCCACGTGGTATCTCATATAGGCAGCCTTACTATCAGCGACTGGATAAGTTTAAAATGATGTCTCTCCGAAATAGACGAGATATTTTAGATTTGTGTTTTCTACATAAAATAGTACACAATAAAGTTAAGTGCAGTGACCTCCTTGACCGCATTTCATTTGATGTTCCGCTTAAATATCCCCGTTGTCAAATCCAAAAAACATTTCATATTCCTTTCGCGAAAACTCATCTCGGGAATCACGCTCCTATCGCGCGTATATGTGGAAAATATAACGAATTTTTTAAAACCATACCTGGCATTGACATATTTAACGACTCTTATGTTCCATTCAAAATTAAACTTACAAATCATTTATCATCGAGTTCCTGATATAAATTACATCTTCAATATAATATATCTTATACTTAAACTAAAAATATACATACTCCTGAAGAGAGTATAATATCTACCATATTCCCTTTTAATAATTAAACCTGTTTTTTATCTTTAGATTTTTCTTACTTAAATGCATAATTTATTTGAATAGTTCTAATTTGCATTGTATTGATCGGATGATATTTGTACTCCAAATTAACCCAAAATTGCACGACTCAATTTGTGAATGTTATGTACACTTGTTATGGATATTCATATCAGAGAGTATAGAAATGTGAATGTTTTCGTGATTGTCATATATGTGTATTGTAAGTGTACTTGTTAAATGAAAAAAAAAAAATAAACATTTCATCAGTAAGTTGAATGATTGATGAACATTGTTTTAATTAATTTACATGCTGATGAATTATTTACTATGACATTTACCTTTGTAAACTCATTTATTACTTTTCGTATTGCACAATTACTATTGCTGCTTTTGTTGCACCGTAATACGCGACACACGCGACGTTGACAAACTCGCCAAGCAATGTAATGTGAAATATTAGATATCATTGTGCATTGCGTATGTTTATAATACGGTAAGATGTGGCGACATCGGCTCTGGAAGTAATCGAGCGCTAATTTATTTCTATTGTCATAAAAACCCGCGGAAATTTTGCATACGTTTCTTGTAATTCTTGAAATTCTCTTCATTTTTTCTGCAATAAATATCTCGTTCGCGAATCATAATATAGCAACTTGTCATAGGCCTCCTCTTATTTTTGAGAGAATGAAAACAATGTCATTGGTGCAAGGCCTGGTAAAGGCCTTCACTATAGAATGCCTCTTAGGAAGCGTAATGTTAAAATAAATGGTATGAAAAGTTTCAGAAATTACCTAGGAACGCATCTCTTAACAGAACCAGTCTGAGAATGACCTTGCTCAACTAGACGAGTAGCAACTGGTACAAACTACAATATGCGACGTTAATTATGTAAACAGCGCAAAACAATGGGCGACGTAATATATATTATTATACAATAACGATAACAAATCTTGCACCTGGACGTAGTTAGATATTATAGGCTGGCATTCCTCACATTTAGGTTTACTTAATTAATTTTACAAACGTTTGTTTATTACCCAATTTCTTACAGAGCTTGGTCCGCTCAGGGCGCTCACACCTGAAGTTTGATAGTAGGTACGTATTTCGATTTTTGTTGGTAAGCTGATCTTATCGGGCTTCAAACAAACTAGTTTATTCAAGGAAAGCCAGTTTTTCCTCAAAATTTTTTGTCCGGTTTTAATAGTTGAAAAGGTTGAAAAAGTTGGTAGCTGTGTGGGCAAATAATATTTATAAAAAAATAAGGAAAATACCTATGTTTTGTTCAGTTTTATAAAGCAAGCAACTTATTGTGGTGTATATGATGGTGGCTATGAAGAAGTAGACGATGATTTAGTTCCTTAGTACTGTTTTCACCGAGTCCGATAAAAAATTAAAGTAAGAGGGATAGTACAAATGAGCACAAAGTGCACCCGATGGTAAGTGAATGCTTTGTCTCATAGACATCTACGTCTATCTTTGGTTAAGAATCTAAATGCAGATGCGTTGTTACCCCTGAAGGCTAAGATGGAATACATTAATATACGGTATTTATGTTGCCAGTGATGACTTATGGATCTGAGACGTGTTCCTTCACTGCTGGCCGTATGAGGACGCTGAAGATCGCTCAGCGAGCTATGGAGAGGGCCATGATTGGAGTTTTTCTGCGTGATAGACTCAGAAATGAGGATATCCGCAGTAAAACCAGAGTGACTGACATAGCCCAACGGATTAGTAAGCTGAAGTGGCAATGGGGCGGCCATATAGTTCGAAGAACCAATAACCGATGGGGAGGAAAGGTTCTCGAGTGGCAGCCTCGTACCGGTAGGCGTAGACGGGGTGACGACCTGATAAGATATGCAGGAAGTCGATGGATGCAGATGGCTCAGGACCGTGCTTTGTGGCATTACTTGGGGGAGGCCTATGTTCAGCGGACAGTGGACTTGTGAAGGGCTGTAATGATGATGATGATGATGATGACGGTACTCTATACATCACAGTAAAAATTCAGACTGCGATTCTCACTCATCATACGAAACACACAAGCATTAACCAACCTATATCTTACGCTAGTATCTGTAGGGCTGTGGTCCATCCTCGATCGAGCCGATCCATTCGTGCTACGATCAAAATATGGCTCCAATATGGCTTCTACTACGTAAAAAAATCAACTAACAGACGATTGTGATGTCTAGTCAAGTCAAAACTTAGTCGGTTACCATATTTAATTAGAATTGGAAGATCAAGATGTTTATGACTACAATAAACTATGAATGAAGGGAGAGTGACTGACACACTCGTAGCAAAATTAAAGCTGCATAAATGAGTGGCAGACGGAACGTCCCTAGTCGGTAGCTTATCGACCAAATTGGAAAAATACCGAAGATGGGCCAAATGAAGACTACGTAGAACCGACGAGCTTAAATACGTAGAAAATATGGATGTGATAGAGGTGAGAGAGGCGTGTCTTCCGCTAGATTCCAACGACTCAAATGTCGCCGGTCCATCACACGCAGACACTATATATTTAGCTTGTGCCGCAAACACTGTTGGACAACGCATAGGACAAACGGGCGTGTCGCTCACCCCTCCACACCGCGTACACACCGTGTGGTTCTTGAACGAAACGAGTTAGCCGTCAGAGCTCAGAGCCAGGTCAAAGCCTCAGATCCGAGGCCCTCCACTCCCTGCTTGGATGGCCATTAGACAAGTCACGCACGTGCACTGTACACTGACTGTCATAGGAGTCGTTGTTATGCAAGTAACGGTGCGGAATGATTTAAATTCGCCCTTTTACGGAGCTATGCCATGAGACCTATGAAGCTGGAAAGCCAAAAGACTAACAGCAATCAATTGTAACTCACGTAAAGTAAGGGGGAAACAAGAAGGGCCTATTACGACAAATTAATATGGGATGCGGTTAGAAAAAATAAAATATAATATAAAAATAAAATCTAAAATTTATGTAACGAAATAATTTTTAGTAAGAAACACTCCTCGGATTGATAAATTAAGAAAAGTAATGTTGCATCCTCTTCATAAACCATGATTAATTATGTTATGAATAAACCTTTGATTGCATTCCATTATGTGTTGTAATTAAATGTATTTGTAATGGTGTATAATAAATATTATATAGTTCTTATAAGCGGTACTTGTCGACTAACTGAATGCAGTTTGGTGAAATGATTTCTGTAGGATTTTTTTATAGAATAAGGGTAGCAAACGAGCGTACAGTGCATCTGATGGTAAGTGGATGCTGTGAAAAATTCAAAATGCAAATGCGTTGTCACCTCTGAGGACTGCGATGAAATCCCTCATATCCAGTAAAAAGGGTCTCTGATTCTCTACTGCTATTTTACGCTGGTATTCTGTGAGAGCGTGGTTCCGCTCCGGTGGAGCTGAGTTATTCGTGCTACACCAACTACAACCACAATAATATAGATGCAGCTTATCTCTACTACGGAAAAATTGCTTGTCTTAAAATAATCTAAACTTCGAAATAAATGAGCCACTTAGGGCAAGGTTTAGAGAACATGTTGGATGAAGAAGAGACTCTAGCTTTAGCTCTGCTAATAATGCCAAAGTATGTCATTAATTGTACTTTATGCCTCCTCTACACGTTAATAGATGCATCAGCGGATATCGTTAGATGCATCAGCAGAAATCTGCACAAGTCTGTTGGTCGTTCAGTCTATGTTAATTACTGACAGACGCAACTCGCATTCACGCAGCATTTAATAAATGGATGTTGAGACCGCATCTGACGCACTTTTTATTTAAGTAATCTTAACTAATACTTGATTGTGTAGCACCGTAAAGTTATTAAAAAAACTCGCAACTCCGATAACACCGCCAAACGTGTGGGCAGAGACCGTGCGCTCGCTCTCGTGAAACCCTTTGTGCATGCTACAAAAATCAAAAACCGACAACAAACGGATTGGTGACAGACGCACCTGCCGACGTTAAACACCTACCACAGACAAACAAAATCCCCCGTCTACACGATGGCGGACGTATCCGCAGATGACATCTGCTGACGCATCTGTCGAAGTGTGGAGGTGGCTTTACAGAATTCTATAACCCTAGCTTTGCACTACTGTGCTACAAATATCAGTAATAAATAATTCGAAGTGTCCGTTTACAAGTTTATCGTTTATAAGCATTTTATGAAACCCCTGGACGACAATGCATTGAAACAAATGCCAATGCATTGAAATACAACACTGGAAGCACACTACGTAATTTAACTCGCCTATATGGCATTCTTACGGTCACCCGGTCAATGTGACGGTGAAATCACATTGGTGGACAATCCTCGTAAATAATTTAATTTTCCAGCGACATTGTTCATATATTCTACGCTGTAGCGCCGAAATCATATGATAAATTAATACGGTGGTGCTCACGTATCAGCAAATCATGTTTAAATAGACTTTGAATTTGTTTGGTTAGCCATCACGAATGTTATTGTAAATCAATTGGTTAGTGAAACAGGATGCTTGTTTGAAAACTGTTGGTTTGATTCGTTTAATTCAGCTCAATCTACATTTTTTTAAATGTACACGCATTTTAAAAAATGTAGCCCTACGTTTTAGGTACTGTTCCGTTCTTCTTTCGCCAATTACCTACTAACGCTAGCAAGTAAGTTTATACATCATTGAGTGTAGGCCTATACTTATATTAGTGTGATTGAAAAAAAAAACTATTTTTATGAATTATATCGCGTTTATTTTAATTACCTGCCGTTTCGAGTGCTGTACATACTATATATACATATATTTAAATATATACTGCACGATCTTTTTTACTGTCTGGAAAAAATAGGATGGAACAAGTGAAAGGAATAGAAACCTTAGGCGCTGATATTAAGCTTTTTTTCTTTTAATTTAGCATATTATGAAATTGATCTAATGGCCCAACTTCAGAGATAGCATAATATTTTGAGTGATCCACATTTTTTGAGAGTTTAAGGTTTTTAATAGGACATGACAAAGGGTCGTTGAAAAGGGCAGAACAAATATATATATATATATATATATATATATATATATATATATAAATATATATATATATATATATATATATATATATATATATATATAATATGTAACGTAATTTACGCACACCCTCAGACACCCCAATTCGTATATTATGTTATAATCATAATACATACACTGAATTTTTAGTTAAATATTTTTATGCACTGATTATTTATCAAATTATTTATACTAATTCCGGAAGAATGTTGTGGTCACAGTACAATTCCATGAACGCAAAGACTTTAACGTGCGAAATAAAATCTTTATTTTTGTTGAATGACAGAATTAGTATAATACATAATACAAATAAAACTGCACTCTTAAAAGTCTTATTGCCTTATGCCCAGTTGGATAGTTACTGTAATTTACGTAGTTTTAATTATTTTTGGGATAAAAATTACCTATATTAAAATGATAGGAATCAATTCTGAACAAACTACTTTCTCAAAGTGCGTCAATTATGTTACACGTTTTATATATATATATATATATATATATATATATATATATATATATATATATATATATATATAAAGTGATATAGTGTATATAGCAGCCTAAAGGCTTGGGGGACTGAGGTGTTTGACATACCGATGTCATTGTTATCCTGGGCTAACTTCAGCTGTTGAATATAAATTTTTGGTTTGATCTACGCAGAACGAGCTTACAGTATCTTGAAATCTTGCAGTGAGTATGCTTGGTTTTGGATTTCATTTTATTTATTATAAGATCCCAAGCAGATGGTAGCACCCAGCCTTGATTGAAATTTGTATGTTTATTTAAATTTCACTAGCCTAGCGAATCATCCCTGGTAGGAATACGTGTTTATTTACGAGGATTTATAGTACAGGATGTCTCAAAACGATCAAACTATTTCAAGAATGAGCGAGAAGCAAACAAGGCGCGGGGGAGTGGTGGCGCGGGTGTCGTTTACTAGAGTGTTCCTTACATTTTTAGTTTCCATCATGCCGTACACGGTAGAGCAACACTCGTTTTGCGTACGCGCGTATTTCGAGAACAATCGATCACTCATTCGAATTCGACGGATGTATCGGTAACATTATCGACTGCGCAACATTGTGGAAACTCCAAGCAATGCAACAATTTTAGCTTGGATCCAGACATTCAATACTACTGGAAACACTATTGGCGAAATCCATCACGGCCGTCCAAGGACAGCAAGAACGCCTGGAAACATTCAGTCAGTTGCAGATTCTGTAAGCCGACAACCTCGATTCAGCGTTAGAAAGCGTGAGTCTCAGCTGGGATTATCAAGAGCGACAATTCACCGCATAATGCGATCTGATTTACACCTAAAGGCATATAAAATTCAGATTGTGCAAGCTCTTCATGAAAATGATTACGTTACAAGATTGAATTTTGTGAATGTAATATGATGATTGTTGAAATGTGAGAGATTTAACAATTTCAACAACATGTTCTTTAACGATGATGCACATTTTGATTTGGACGGATACGTCAATCGAAAGTCAAAAACCCCAAAGGACAGAACTAAAAAAAAAAAAAACGACATAGACACCCCCCCACCAAAAACCAAATCCACACCTTATCTACATTATAATAGTTTTGAAGATAAAATGAAGGCCACCAGGACCCCACACCCCATAAATAAAAAAAAAAAACGACAAAAATGGGGTTAGGTTTTGAGGATACCGACGAGAAAAGGCTCCGAACGCCCCTCCGGGGGAAAAAAAATTATGGGGCAAATAAAAATGAAAGACCGACTAACATTTTTGTTAAGTTACTGGCAATAAGGCTACGATAAAATTAGTGAACGTTCTTACAATTAATTTTAGGCTGTTTTACGCGACTTTCGTTCATACCCATTCAAAAATATTATTATATATTCACATTATATATATATATATATATATATATATATATATATATATATATAAATATATATATATATATGTATTTATTACTTTTAATATATTATAATTATTTTACAAAATAATATAACATTATACAAAACAACAAAATTTTTTTTATATCTGGTAAAGTAAAGCTATAAAATTAAAGATTTCAATTTTTAAATTGGATTTCAAAGCATTAATTTTGTTTAAAATATATTTAACCTCATTTTGTAAGATTTCGCGAAATATCATATCGGAGCGGAGAAGTTACATCTGTTCTGACATACATGGTTTGATATACACAACCAGTACGTGTAGCCAGTAATGACCTATTGATCTGAGACGTGGTCCTTCATAGCTGGCCGTATGAGGACGCTCATGGTCGCTCAGCGAGCTATGGAGAGGGCTATGTTCGGGGGTTTTCTGTGTGATAAACATAGAAGTCAGAATATCCGAATTAGAACCAGAGTTACCGACATAACCCAACGGATTAGTGAGCTGAAGTGGCAATGGGCCGGCTATATAGCTCGAAGAATCGACAACCAATGGAGACAAAAGGTTCTCGAGAGGCAGCCTCGTACCGGTAGCTGTAGTGGCGACCCCCACTAGATAGAATGGCGACCTGGTAAGATATGCAGGAAGTCGATGGATGCAGGTGGCTCAGGACCGTGCTTTGTGACATTCTTTGGGGGAGGCCTTTGTTCAACAGTGTGAATGGTGATGATGATGTAGAATAGAAATTGAGTAGTAGGTTCTATTGCCATATAAAGGCTAATCGTATATATACCTTAACTAAGTAATTCCCTTAATATAATTAGAGCCTTAATATAATTTATCTCTTTATATTGCGGTTTACCTTGAAAGTAGCAGTTAACAATTTTTATAAATCACATTATGCAATATCTGACATATATTGCTCAGACCGTTCTAATTTAACCAGTAGCTACGTTATAAATAAAATAAATGATACATAATATGCCTTACTATTATTAACTATTCTTCTAATAGATACAATTATTTGGGATACCACGGCAAAGCCAAACGAAGCACAAAGCGCGTAAATAAGATTTATGTTTGATAAAAAAATTACTTTTATCGTATTTTACGCTACATTCCATATTGTTTTTAATATGTATAACAGAACAGAAACAGAAACAGAAACTTTTATTTAATGTAGATTATAACAATACTTATTGAAAGTCACTTTTTTCATTTACCACTGGTTCGCAAAAAAAAAACCTCTGTCCTGGGAAGAACCAGCAAGAAACCCAGCGGGACTATTTTTTTCCAATAATAGATTACAATTATGTTTACAATAAACAACACAAGACAAATTAGAAATAGCTTGGTAGCGATCACCCTTCCCAGAGGTTTCCATAAATTCCTTAATATTATAATAACCCTTTTTATACAAACATTTTTGAACTTCGTGTATGACAAATTTTGTATATTTTCTGGGATTTTGTTGTAAAAGCGTATACATCGCCCCAATTACTGACTCGGTGGAGTCGAGTAACTGGTACTACTAGCTTGTGTCTGCTCCTAGTATTTACAGAATAAATATCACTTATTTTCGCAAAACTACTTTTATTTTTGTGTACGTACATTACATTTTCATAAATGTATTGAGAGGCCAGAGTTAATATATTAATTTCCTTAAATTTTTGTCCCAGTGACTCTTTTGGTTTTAAATTATATATTGCTCTAATGGCCCTCTTTTATATTTTTATATTTTTTAATACATACTATTTTATTCGATTCTTTAACAACCTTTTTTTTTGTCATTAATAAAAACAATGCTACATCATTTTATGTGCCCACGTTCATAATATCAGGCTGCAGTTCAATATTGGGGTACAATGTCATTAAAACAGAAGTTCCCATACTTCTTCAGTTTGCAGCGCATTTAGACATTTAGATGTTTATTTTGTCTCGGCAGGTACTCGAAATAGCGTACAATGATACTAGGTAGATTTTCTCGCTCCACATTAATCTTTGAGCGATATTTGTGCTTTATTACACCTACAGTTGAAAATCTTGTTTCTTTTGTTCCCGGTGGCGTCTTACGGCGCCCATCTTTACTCTCTAAGGCGCAGTGCACTAGGACGCGTCAGCGTCTACTTTGTAACCCTTGCAATAAAACGTCCTGTTATTTTAGGGAAACTCCAAGAGAGATCCGGAACAAAGCGGAGAAGAAGCGACGCGATAAAATGAATCGATCAATAGCGCAGCTGGCCGCCATCGTTCCATCAGTTGTGGCTTTGGGACGTAAGGTAGACAAGAATAGCGTGTTGAAGCTGTCCGCACATTTCTTACGAGCGCATCAACACGGTAAGTGAATATTTAATACGGTATAGTTTTCATATTCGAACTTGTCAAATGATTACATTTATTACGAACTAAATTAAAAACTAAATTATTATTGAAAAGTGAGATTACACACCGATAGTATGGGGGTAATTGCAATCAAATCGAAATGAAAAACGAACCACATCCTGTAATTATAGTCGCTCTATAATCCCTCAGATAAGAGATTGGTGCCTATCCGGTCAGACTCACAGGTAGAAAGAGTTACCTGTTTTTTCCTCTAATCTTATAGTTATCATACATTTCAACGCAACTACTACTCCAAAGTTTTATCATGTCCTGTATCAAAATGTTTTAAAAATAACATATTTTATAAAAAAAATCTACTAAACTAAAAAATTCATCTGAATTCGATCGACTTAATCTTATAGGTAGAGAACACCGTAACTGCGTCCCATAGTGCTTTAATACGCACAAAGTATCAAAACTCAATTATAATCTTTACAGTGTTATGCGAAAAATTCGATTATTTTTCACTTTTTGATATTTAGAAATGAAAAAAATTCGCATTTTTAAACTTAACACATTCAAAATATGACGATAAATGTAAGCTTATTATCAAGATCGAAGCCAAAAGAAACCTTTACGAATCTTCTAGAATTACAATTCGAGTAATGTCTATATTAATACAGCAACTAGCACAAACACAACCCTCTTCACAAAACCGAAATCAGGAATGCAGAGTTGGCGCCGGCGGTTATACATTCAGTCTGCTAACTTCTATATAGTACGTATGGGTGGCGTACAGATTCCAAGTCATAGCAATTATTATATGGAATGTGGTGAAACTAGAAAATTATTCATAAACCGAAGCGTAGAATAACTAGATCACGTTTTTACTGCGTCTCAAAAATATACTCAACACATTATGTAACTATTCGCAAATGTTAATAAGTTTATTGCCTTTCTCACATGTTCGTAAATTAAGTAGTGTCTACATTTATTAATAAAGCATTCTTAGTATTGTAAACAGAACCGTAACTTCTGTTATGCGATATTAAGGATGAGTTATACAAGCATTGTGAACCGTTATTTCTATGGTTAGAAGAGATTGGAAATGCAAAAGAGAAGGACATCACAGATCATTCACGTCGGCCTGTAATTTCCTGCCTGCGTAAGGCTATCATCAGCCTGGCGTAAAACGTGAACAAAAAAATCTCACTTGTATTTGCAATAGCTCAGCTTTAAAAGTGAAAATTTGTGTTTAATTGACGTAATTAATTATGACTAGGTGCGATTCCTTTCCGAAGTGATTTATATTTAGGTACTAAATATAAATTACGTCGGAAAGACATCTTGCATTATTATACATACCGTATGTACGACCGAAATGTTTAACTGTCTAAATGTTGTGTTTTAGTGTAAGTACAAACAGTTTGTAGGATAAGAAAAATTATCACATTTTGTAATTATTGTCTAACACACGATTATTAATAACAGACGATTATTGTCTGAATGCAAAGCAATTGAATTTAAAATAATTACAAATACGTGAAATTCACTTTTGTAGATATTGACATTATCGATATTGTCTTATCGAAATGTCCTTAATAAGTTAAAAGTTCGCCTTACATGCCTTATTCAACTTATTTATATATATATTTTTAATTTTTAGGGCCCCGTAGCTAAATATTCTTCTAAGCGTATGAAAAAAATATTATTTTAATAGAAGTAGGTAGGGTGACAAACGAGCAAATAGTCCATCTGATAGTAAGTGGATACTGTGGCGGATTTTGACAAAATATTGATGTTCGACAATAATGTTTGAAAATTTATAATTAGAGAGGAATTCGAAGAAAAATTAATACATTTTTTAGCTTACTCTACACGGTGGGCGCGTCAATAAGTATTTTTTATTGACGTGCCCACCGTGTATAGTAAGCCAACCTCGGCTGTAAGGCATCGATCTCAGTCCGTAGACGTGACAATGATTTTCTTGTTTGAAGTTAGCTGCAACTTTCCATGGGCAGCACTAGCCACTTGGACTGTAATTTCGTTGGACTGATATATATATATATATATATATATATATATATATATATATATATATATATATATATATATAACAGTCACGCCTGTCACCTAGAGGTATAGGCAGGGACTACGGACTTCCATTTGGCACGATCCTGAGATCCTCCTAAGATCCTTTACATCCATATACCTACATACACGCTCGTCGGTTAAGGGGCCTAATGTGGCCCATTTTCAAAATATCGCCAATTTGGTCAATGAACGTTTTTCTAGGGCGTCCCTTCCCGACTCTGCCGTTCACACCTGCCATATAAATTTGCTTTGTCACTCTTCCCTCGTTCACTCTTTCTACATGACCATCACTGAAGCATTCCTTTCTTAATCCTTGTATCACCATGTCATTCAGGTTCAGCATTAACATACTCCTTAAAAGCCGCATTTCTGCAACATGTATTCTACTTTTGTGCTTCTTCTGCCATACCCAACAGTCACTACCCCAAATTAAAGTAGGGATTAACACAGCATCATGAATTACCATACGTGCCTTTTTGACACATTCTGATTCTTCATAAAGTGTCACTTCATAGAGTGTTCATCTTCTTTGTCATATCTACCGTCCCTGCTAAATATAAATAAAATATAATATAGTTAAATAAAGTTAATTTTCGAAATTTTGAGTACATTCTAAATTGCACCTTTTATTGGATACCAGACCCGATATTTCAATATTTGTTTAATTAATATACTCATTGAGCAAGGAAACTGAAGACTGTATAATAATTAAAGTTTTTAGTTTTAGTTTTTCTAATATATATTTTTATTACTGTATATATTTCAATGTTTTATTATATGTCCGCAATAAGCCACCATGTTAGTTTTAATGTGACTTCATGCAGCCTAAAACCCGCAAAAGGGCACAATGTTTTTCAATATATTAATTTGTCAGTATAATATAAATAGTTTCGAAGATTTGAGGGAACAGTTAAACATACACATACCCATAGCCTTCTAAAATTTCAACCATCCTTTTGGCTTCACCACAGTTGGGTTAAGTATTCACTTATATCATCTACCTAAAATCAGAATACACGAATATACTGCAATCGGTATCGATAATTCAAGTTGAAGCAGGCAATGCGTGGTGCAGCACTATCTGTCACCCACACATGCACATTACACCTACACTGGTACATTTTGATTTTAGGTTTCGCCTTAATCGCTTCATCGCCAATCTTTTCTACAACCGCTGCAATAGGTACAAAACAATATGCCACTTATTCACACACAGTTTTACACTGTCATGTAAAGATTAAAAAATAAAGCATCATAAACTGCAGATGCAATCGGTTATATTACTAATTAAAATATCATGAAATATGATTAACAATTTCTGTCGATTTGTAAAACTCTAATAATCAAGAATTTATTTTACAAGAAAAGTGAAATTAATGGAAAGAAAGTAAACTAGTTTAAGGAATAAGGAAGTCAGAAAGTTGCTCAATATCTCAGAAGTTTGGTTTCTCATATTTCGTCAGCAAAAGTAGGAAATGTTAATTAAAAACTATACGGTGTTTTAAAAGTTAGTACTAAGCTTTTCAACGTTTCAGTAAAATTGGCAACGAGTTTTTGTAAATTAATTAACAAGTTTTAACATCTTATATGAGATATATAAAACATGAGAAAGGAATATGTGCTTACTCAATTATTTAATATTTTCCCTGTCCGCAAATGTACACAATAGTAAAAAAAGAAAATTTCATATATAACTCATGGGACATGGAAATAGTTACACAATTAGATTTATCTTTATTAAATAATATCTCCATTCAAATTAAGATAATATTTTATTCACATAGAATAAAAACCGTGTCGTTGCGGCTTATCGTCCCGAGGGTGTCGTACGACGGACGGAGGGAAACAAAGCAGATGAGCAGCAGCGTATTCTTAATAATTGAATTTAAATCTGTTACATAATAACAGGTTAAATATTGTACATTATTTATTATGTATATAGCAATAATTAGATTTTTGAACTTTTAAGGATCTTGATGATAAAATATTAGTACGCAACGGATATTACGCACGCAGCCATCGAAGAAAATAAATCGTGACTTATTTGTTTATATTCTCCTTTTATAATTATTAAATTTAGTGTCATTAATAAAAGCAACATGAATCAGTGTAAAGTCCTTCGTGCTAATTTCGACCACGAAGGAAGTTTTCTTAGTGATCTTAAACGTCAACGCACAAATGCACAAATGTAGATGAATTTTTCTTACGAATCCCTATCATGTAAAGTTTTGTGGAACTAAGATTTTTTAAACAGTTATAGAAAAAGTAATATATATATATATATATATATATATATATATATATATATATATATATATATGTATATAAAGATTACACAATTGTAAGATTAGGTCTGGTAATGACTAATATTAGGTTGAAATATACATTTAGAGCGTTGACACAACTAATAGAGATCCGAAATTAATAATTTGTAATACATAATTTTCCTCTAAACCAAAATTTGATCATGGACTATTCATCTTTGTAAGATAGGATTATCTTGCCCAAGTGTATGCAGAAGTACAGGTGCACTCTCTATTTTCCAACTACCAAAATCGGGTGGCGTGGTTATACAACAGGACTGGAGAGAATCTAGATACGGGGTCTGAACAGCTCGACATACTTTCCGTGATAAAAGGTTTAAATAAACACTGCCGATTTCCTTACTTTAAGTTACTACTGAATATTTTATTGATAGAAAAACACAATAACCGATTTTGGTCCAACCAGGTAATTTATCTCAGGACGTCATGATCAGCAGACATATACTAATACTGTGACAAAATACAAAACAGGATCTCATTATCAATAATGTAACGACTCACGTGTTATAAAAAAAACAACATCACACCATAATAATAATAACTAATAAAAAACTAGGACGACCATATCCAAACACAAATATTTGCATCCTAAATCGACAATTGAACCACTTACGATAAAGAGTGGTTAGGAGTTAGGAGGGGTTAGAATCCTAATCGATCTCAAAAAGTTATGAACCAAATACTACTGCCGTACTATCAGTATACCCCTAAACCTGTTCTGGAGAGCATGAGTCACAGAATGTAATAGAGCTATTCTTACCGATGAAACAATTTATTACAATAGTCCGGATATAACTTTAATCGACAAATAAAATACAACAGTATACCTAGTTGATATAGCGATCTCAAATACTCATAATCTACAAAAAAAATTATTCCCGAAAAAATCATAAATACACAGAACTGAAAGAAGAAGTAACTAGAATTTGGAAAATGAACAAAGTATATATTGTGCCGCTGGTGCTCTCCAGTACTGGTTTGATCCCGAAATGTTTTTCTCACTCCCATAAACTATTAAATCTCTCTGAAAATAGTTATGTTACCATGCAAAAACCCCCAACACGTGTCGTATTGTGCGAAATTTTTTGGAAGAAGACACCCCAAATTTTGATTCCCGCACTTGGCTTAGGCCCGTGAGCATTTCTCGAAAACCAAGATTTTAGAAAATCTTGGGAACGAAATAATAAAAAAACATAGTGATAGTAGTAATAATAATTATTAGAATGTGGAATTAATATAAATCCATTATAGTCCCTATAGTCCTCTCTACAACTGGTGTAGTAACAAAAGCGCTTCATCAATCATTAAAACTCTAGATTAACTTAAACTAACATATATTAAATTGCCAAAAGCAGTTTTATTTAATACTTTTAGAACAGTTCGAAAATTTGCCTCAACAGAAAACTGTCCATAACCAAACAAGTGCGTGGTATAGTTTTCCCGTGGTAATAACCATTAATCCAGTTTTGTTAAAAAAAAACTGATAAAACGCAGAAACTATAATAATAATAAAAGCCTTTTATTCAGAAAAATATTTGTTGATACATTTTTCAGTTTTTATTAAAACTAATTTTGCCTCTACATCGGTGCCCGTGTGCCTCTTTAGACAAAGGACTCCTCCAACTGTAACCATTTTTCTACGTCACCAGCGACTCTTGTGAACAACTCGTGCCACCAGCAAAAGCCTTTATTTCATCGACCCATCTTATGGATGGTCTGCCTTGTCCTTTGCCTTTCCTTCTCTTGTTTCTTATGAACCAACCATTATTGTTTTTGACCATTTTTTTGCCCCTAATTGTATGCCCTGTCCATTTCTATTTCAGTTTTATTATGGTTACTGTTTTGTCTTTTGTTCCGGTGTGTTGCTTTATGTTTGTAGTTCTTATTTTTTCTGTCAGTTTTTGGCTCAACATACTCCTTTCCATTGCATTTAGGCACACTACAAGTTTTCTGTTGTGAGATTTGGTAAGTGCCCGGGTTTAGCAACCATATGTCAATACAGGTAATATACAAGTATCGAACAGTTTTCGCTTGATGTTCATACTTATTTTTTTTGTTTTTCATAATCTTTTGCAGACTCGAATATTGTTTCCATGCGTTCCAAATGCGTCTATCAATTTCTTCTGAAGTTGCATCTGTTGGCGAGATTGATTAATGACAGATATATAAATTTTCATAGTCAGTTTTGTTGTTGATAATACGTATAGGTTCTTTACTCCCATTTGTCATGACTTTCGTTTTTTGCTCATTCATGACTAATCCTACTTTATGACTTACTATGGCTAGGTCATTTACCATTGCCTGCAGTAATTCTGCCGATGGTGGGAAGATTATCAGATCGTCCGTGAATCTTAAATGCGACAGATTGATAGTCCACATTTCTGCTAATTTATGTGACGGAAAACATCCTCCAGGACAGCTGTAAAAAGTTTTGGTAACATGGGGTCGCCTTGGCGTATACCTCTTCCTATTTTTATTTCATTGCCTTCTCTTTCTAGTTCGATTATAGCTTTGCTGTTTTTATATATATTTTTAATTATTCTTATGTATTTATTTTCGATATCTTGGTTTTCAAGCGCTTGCCAGATTTCTTCACGTTCAAGTGAGTCAAAGGCCTTACTGTAATCTACTAAACCTCAGTAGAAGGTTATATTAAATTCCTTACTCTTTTCGAATAGTTGTTTCTGCCACATGTATATGGTCTAATTTCGAGTAACTAATTCTAAATCCCGCTTGTTCTCTCGGTTGATTTTCCTCTAGCGTCCTGGATATTCTCTTAAGAATTACCTTGGCGAAAAATATATATGTAGATATTTGACATTAAGCTAATAGATTTATAATTATTTACATTATTCCTATCTTTTTTCTTGTGTAGCAGTATTATGGCTGATATTGTTCAATGATCAGGTATTATCTCGCTCTGCAACACTTCATTAAATAGATATATCAGAATTGATAAAAGTTAATCTTTATTTTTGATAAGAAATTCGTTACTAATTCCGTCTCAACCGGGAGCTTTATATTTCTTTTGACTTTTTACAGCTTTATCCACTTGTGCGGGTATTATATCTAGTACTTCTTCCCTGCCCGATAGGTCTGTTGTTTGATTGGCGTTTTTATTTGCATACAACTTTCGGAAAAAGTTGGTGGCTATTTATATTTTTGTTTCGCAATTGCGGTTTCTAATTGTGATATTGATACTCAATTAAAAAATCGCAGCTTAATGCTGTTGAAAAATGCCAGCGAAGTTTACTCAAAGTAATGTACTTGACTTTTTGATTGTCTTCGATTGAGAGAATATCCTAATTACTGTCGGTCAGACAATTATATGTATTGTTAAAGACTATTAAACTACGAAAGAAACTAAAGGTTACACCAAAGAGGAACTAAAAGGAAGAAAACGGAAAAGAAGGGTTGCCCCTACACACTACATAAGTACGGCATTTGCTTCAAGGTAGCGCAGTCTGCCTACATCTACAATCAATTTAACAAATTGGCTTGACATGTATATATACATACCCGTTTGAATCTGACAGGGCCACAGAATCCACTTGCCATTAGGTGGACTACGTGCTCTTATATAAAAGCTTTTAAAAATCACTTGAAGTTATATCACCATATGCAAGCCATACGCAATGAAGCTGATTTGATATTACAGCAAAATAATCAGAATACCAAAAGATACAGCTACCAATGCAATTGTTTGTTTGGTAAAGTAGCAAAGCGATTAGCTATAGCACTTCAGGTTACGGCTTTGACTATCGCAAGTAAGAGGTACAAACATTTCTTACTCGTATATTTAAGCTAAAGCGTTATTGATAGTCACTAAACGGTATAAAAGTAAAAAAAATCCACGTTAATAGGTAATGTAAATTGGGTAAGAATCGAACCCACAAGCCCACAACAGTGCAGTAGATTTGAGTAATTAAGTGGTAATTTGTTCATTGGTTGAATACCGTTATAATAACAAACATTTTTATAACAATTTTAAATATACTCAATTAATATTGATTTTAATAAATATACGTACGTACATTTGCAGTCGTAATTGACTTTGCGCATTTAGTCCGCAGGAAGTAAGGAACTTTCCGGAGAGTTACGAAATCTTAGTCATAAAAATAAAATTTTGTTTATTGGTTATACAATAAACAATAAAGCAATTAACATAATGATTTAGTAGCGAACACCTACATATGAAATTAATATTCAAAATATGAGTCAGACTAGTACATTACTGATGTGTTGCATATAGACGCTTACGTATCCGCGTTTGTAAAGTAAATTAGTCTTTATATCGTGCTACAATACAGAAATACGTCTTACTTTTAACATTATACAAACACACACAAATTTACGCTGATATGCTAATATATTACGCCGTAAAATAAAAATGCGCTGTTTATTCGTCTTATCCGTACGTATGATATAATAAGTACGCACACGGATACATGCACATGTGGGACAGCCATTTATATACAGGATAGGATAGGATATTCACGCTGTCTCGGATGTCAAACTGGAAACGAATGATAGGACTTTGATCATCCGTGAGGACAAACTGTAGTAAAAAGGGTCTCCGGTTCTCTACACTCACCATACGAAACGCACCAGCATTAAGCTACTAATTTATGCTGGTATTCTGTGAGAGCGAGGTACTTCCTCGTTCGAGGCGACCCATTCGTGCTACAACTATACTACTAATATAACTGCAGCATGATTCTACGACGAATAAAAAAAGTATCAGAAAAATAAAATATTAAGTTAATTGTTTGTTTTTAAAAATTATAGGCATTTTAAAAAAATCGAGAAAATCCACTCTACATCCTTTTAGAGTATTTTAACTCCCGTCACAATAAATCTTAACGTCACGTAATCCTGAATAATGCTTCTGTAAGTTGTTGCCTAAAATTTAATACTAACTGCTTCAGCCTGGAAGAAAATGTCACTTGTAACTCAACTAAGTATTCAAAGTCAATACTTCGCCCAATTTTAAAAACTTCGTTCAATTTTAAAAACTTTGCCGAATTTTGAAAAACAGTGTACTACGCTAGTTTGGCAAGTAACTTTTAAAGTTGGCGCACTTGATAAGGATTCTAAAATGGTATAACACTTGCTAAATTATTTTTTTTCTTACTCATTTTTAAACAAATTTTTATTACTTAAATGATTCTAGTGTGCCAAATGATTTAAATTTAAGGCCGTAAATTTAAGAGTTTGAGTGACATGGAGAAGTGTGAGCGATACAGAAATCTTATTTCCAGATAGTTCTAGGGCACTACGGGCCATTTGTGACAAGTTTTTTTGCTTTTAGTTTGGCATTGGTTTCTTTCTTAGAAGAGTTTTAAATTAAACATTAATTATTTGATTCTAAAACTTATTAAAACAAATGTTAAAACTGTCTTCCTTCAGCCCCAAAACAAGCTTGACATCTTAAAAAAGTTCGAGTTATCAGACGGGCGAATCTTCCATTATTAACAAATTCAACTGCTTCCGTTATTTCTTGCCGTAGTTGAACAAAAATATAAGTAATAAAAATAATGTCCTTTAGACCGGATTTAAGTCACGCAAGTCAGTTTTAATGGAGACTAGCCATCTGGGCAGAACAGGATTATATGCACAAGTGTAGGCGCAAGCACAGGTGCACTCTCTATCCCCTCACTCTCTTTGTCCTATGGGACAGTATTCCACCTCGATCGGGGTAGATGATGACTTACGGCTTTACGTGTTTTCCGAGGCATGGGTGTGAAAATGAAAACCTCAAATTCCTGACTCTGGGCAGACAAACCCAATAACTGATTTCGGTCTTCCCTGTGATTTGAACTCGGGACCTCAGTAATTGCATTTTACGACCAATGAGGTAGTCATTAAAGTAATATATAGTACGTATAAGTACAATATAGTTCAATGACCGGATACGAGCAGCCTCTTCAAAAATGCAAGACGTTTAATACTACTGTGGTTATTAACACAAATCCTATCTACAACGGAAGAGGAGAGTTCAACAGTGAGCTTTTTTGCTTTATATCTAATATATAAAAACTAATGATTGTCTGTTTGTATTTTATGCACTGTTATGCCGTTCACTTACGTATCGTTACACTTACGCGTTATTTATAGGCATAGTACAATTAACTTACGGTAGGTGGCGCGTGTATAGTAACAACAAATTTATTTGAAAGTTATTTATCATTCAACTTCAATAATGTATTATCATTCCTAATTAAACAATACAACTCTTCCGAATTTAAAACGATATTTCTACAATTCGTCGCACAAACTCCAAAGGGAAGATCCTCAATATTTAAAAAAAATACACGTGAGCAAGAAAACATTAATTATTCTGCAATTACTAGCTTTTTTCATTAGAAAATTAAAAATATTAGATTTAATGGAAAAATACAAATACGAATTATGTCTTCTGTGGTAGCAATGCGCCATGAACCAGATAGTTCGTTAAAATTTTATGATAACTATTACATTTGAAGTTCACGAGTATGACTACCCTACATATATTTGTATGTAAAATATTAAGATTAAGGGGTCCTCTAGGTCCTCCATACTTGTTAGTGGTTATTGAAGGCTTCTATAAGTCTGATTAAATTTGAAATAAAGGACTTATGCATTGTACGTCATCAGTATAAGTACAGTAGAATCTCGATTATGCGAACATCGATTATCCAAACATCCAATTATCTGAACTTATACGTCACGACCGTAATTACCGATTTAAAAAAAATTGACGGCGCAACGAGACATGTTACGACAAGTTTACTCCATCTAATAATTCAATTATAGCGCACGACTATATCAAAGAAATAACAGAAGCAATGAATATTCTTATTATGAGATTAGTGAAGGGTGCGATAAAGATAATATCAAAGAGTGGTTGAACTGCAACAGTGAAAAGCCTGGGTTCCAAATATGATGATGAAGAAATTATTGACAAATTGAACATTAACGAGAGAGAAGATGAAGAAAAGATTAAAACTGGGGATGTACGTCAAGTACCATCTCGCGCAGAGGTTTTTAAAGCTCTAGATGTTGCTTTTAAGTGGTTTGAAAGACAGGACGAATCGGATCCTATACAGTTGTTACAACTGAAGCGCATCGGGGACTTGGCTGCAATGAAAAGATGTGATTTACATCAAAGGTCAATAACAAGTTATCTCCAATTAAAATTTTAAATTACATATGTAGTTACCTTTGATTATATACATGTCTATAATCAAAGGTAGGTACGTACTACGTACTTCATTATCGTTATACTCGTAGCTCATAATTTATTAAATCGTATTATCTACATGACGTATGTAATACCCATTACATAATAAAAATAGATTAAAATTTAAATATTGTTTGATTTGAATTTGAAATCGATTTTCGATTAAACGGAATACCCCTGGTTTTATTAGATCCGGATAATCGGCATTCTACTGTAGGTGCAATTGCTAAGTAGTGGCTGTGTTTATCGTCACCTAATTATTATGCGATATGCGTGTATTTTTAGATGACAATCGAAGCTAGTTACAAATAAAATAAAAGATAATACATTCGGTTTCATGGATGACCTTGTGTTAAAAATCTCGAGGAGGCACAAGCCTATTTAGATTATCAAGGATTGAATCTCCTGATTGACAAGACTGGTGCTTTGTTGGCCTAGGTAAAGATCTGAGGTTTGAGGAGGAAGAGGGATATGAGTTATCCTTTTACCGAAGAAGGGCTGCTGAAAAACACCCGGCATTGGTAAAGCCGCGACTGTGTGCGAATACGTTCCCGTGACCCTTCAGATGTGTATTCGTTGTATCTGTTGAGGCCAAGTTTGCCAAAAAACAATAAATGTTTTTTACTAAAATGTTAGCGTAGGTCCAGATGGGAAAGGATACGTACTCCACTGGCCATGTACTTTAACCAAATTAAGCCGTGAGATTATTAAACATAAGCAGTGGACAGCGAAAAAGGTATACTGTATATTTTTTAAACTTTACTTTACATAATCTGAAAAAAGTAGACAAGCAATCTTAGGTAAGCAGTGTTTAGACATCATAAGTGCGCTTATCGCGTAGCGATTTGTTTTCTTGATACTAGATGTCACCGCCGCTGCAATTATCAGAGACGAACAGAAGGGATTTTTGATGGAAAAGTAGCTTCCTATATATGTTAAATACTGTTAACCGTTACTATTTATTATGTACATGGTGTACAACAATACATTGTTTTTTTTTTAAATCGCGAACAGCGTTCAAATTGCTCGCCTGCACATGAGTAGGACAAGGCGGCTTACCCGTTGTTCTAGTTAGGCAATAAATTACGAAGAACATGAAACATTGGGTGCGTTTGGCAGAAAAAAGCGCTAGCAAGCGCTTACTAGCGCTAAAATAGTTTTCGGCCAGGACACGATTGCTACTTCAGTAGCGCTGACACAATCCGCCATTTTGCTTATTTAATTTGTTTGTTTTGAAGTAGAGTTTATAAGTTGTTTTTTGCAATATTAGTTTTAAGTATTATAATGACATGAATAGACATATACATGTTATTAAAAATTCATGATTGGTAAGTTTTTAATATTAATACGTCACAAATATATATTTAAATTAGGTTAGGTTCCCCGGTTAAAACTAATATCGTGTCCTAGAGGAAAATAGCTATTTACGATTTGACAGCGCTTACCGCTTACGATCGCCATTTTGCTTACAAGCGCTTGTTAGCGCTTTTTTCTGCCAAACGCACCCATTGTAATAATATAATAATAATAATATTATAACTTATTTAGTTCCCAATATAAATATACGAGAAACTCGTGAAAGCCGAAGTAGATAAGGAAACAAAATATCTGGATGTGGCTCACAAGGTGATCGACATTTGGGGTGGTCTGCCGACCCAAATTGTTCTTGTAGTAGTTTCTGCGAACAGAATAATCCCGGTCAGCCTTCCTGGTCATTTGATGCAACTGCGACTCCGTGACGGACCGCTACGAGCTCAAATGTAGCAGGTGGTTCTCCTCGATACTGCCGGAATCGTCCTTCTTTCCCTTTCCCCTTAACCCGTTCGGTCTCCGCTACCGAGAGCTTCCATCTAGTTTGGATTTTATTTATTTATGTAATATTTATTTATGTTAGTAAATTTAATATGTATTTATGTGTATCTATCATTTCCTTTAATATATTTATTTCGCTCAAATAAATAGAACCTAAATAAATATAAAGTAAAAAGTAAAGTAAAGTTACAGCCTATATTCGTCCCACTGCTGGGCACAGGCCTCCTCTCATTTCAGAGAAGGTTTTAGGACAAGGAAGTGTCCGCCGCGTCGCTCCGATGCGTGTTGACGAATTTCACATTTCTCTTCGAAATATTTTTTTTCTTATTCCTCAGACATGCAGGTTTCCTGACGATATTTTCCTTCACCGCCGAGCACGTGGTAAATCAGCACTTAAAATTGCAATTAACAATTTCATTGGTGCCGGTGGGGATTGAACCCGGGTCACTCGCGTTCTGTTATACTTACAGCGAGCGTTAACCATCTGAGCTACCACGACTCGGAAAATCAAGTAAGTATTGCTTGATTTTGTAATACATGTACAGGCAAAATATACTTCATAAGAAAGGTGTAATACTTCGACACAATAAACAAACACAAAAGCTATGTGA
Source organism: Parnassius apollo (assembly GCA_907164705.1). NCBI lineage: Eukaryota > Metazoa > Arthropoda > Insecta > Lepidoptera > Papilionidae > Parnassius > Parnassius apollo. The sequence goes on from CAJQZP010000132.1 coordinate 707,862, forward strand.
TATTACCTATAAAATCTTGACAATTCAGGGCAATAGTATATCGAAATGTCCAATTACTATTATTTTCTATTCTGTAATTGCGTCTTGTCATCGTTATTAGAATAGCACATTAGTCTTGTGACTCTATTAGACGTATTAGCAACTGAACACTGAACCATAATGTACCCCTACGGAGTCGTGCAAACATTCATTTGCCGTCATGTCTCTACGTAATTACGTCGTGGAAAAATGTGATATTGATTTTTATAACACGCACGACTTCGCACGGGGGATATCTGGATTCTACAAAAGCGCCATTTATCGGTTTCAACTATGCCTATAGCCTACGTGGAAGTGCAAGCAATAAGTTGACAAAGTTTTACCGCAATCTGATGAACGGTATGATAGCGTATAAAGTACGAACAAACAAATTTAAATTTCTATGTATTAGATGTGTGCATGAGGTTTCTATTTATTTTCTTCGATATTTTTCTGAAATTGTTATTATTATCTATTTATTAATGTTTACTGTCATATGGCTAAAATTGGTCATTTAAATTTGCCTCCCTAGCTTTTGTAACTTTGTCCTTACTTTTTGTTACCCTTCATATTAATTGATTGCATAACTTTTCGAGCTCAAAGGCTAAGATATTTGCTGTACTATTCAGAGAGGAAACGCTGCCAGCGTTCTTCACTTCACTGCGGAATGTAGTACTCTACGTTCTAGTATTAGTTTTCTTATATTTAATAAGAGTAAATAAAGTCATCAAATTTAAAAAGGACCTTAGTGTTATTACTTAATATAATTATCGCTCCGGAAAAGGTATGATAAGAGAGAATGAGCACTTTTGTGCGCAAGCACAAAGGTGCTCATTCTCTCTTATCAATAACAATGACGACTAAATAATGACTACAAATGAATAAAGTAATGACTACATATCTTACGTACTAAAACGGCTCAGGTGCCGAAAAATATTCTACTTTCGAAACTTTTTCAAGTAACAAATTGAACATTAAACAACCTGAAACTTAGGCAACGGTAGAAATGAATGGGTTTATACAAAATCATACGGGCTTCAAAAAGAGTCCTACTTAGTAGTAAGTAGTGCTATTAGTATTTTCAAAGTAAATTTGTTAAGACGCAATGCAAATGCAAAATCAATTTCAATTTCAATATTAGTGTGTGGAGATTAATTCTAAAGCTCAATTCGGTCTCATAATCAAAGAGCATGCAGACATGCTCTTTGATTATGACTGTATCTTTCATACCGGACAGATCTTGTATAAAAGGTACAGTCTAATCAACATTTAATTAAACGACATTCATAGCAACGTTGCCTCGTTTCAGTTATTAGTACGTATACCTACGTAATAAACGTAAAATCACTGTTTTAGTAGTTACTACTAAAACAGTGATTTTACAAGATAACTTACTTACAAGATAAACAATATGTTAATTTTTTATTTATTTATCTGAATAATGGAGGAAGCAAACATCGAATTCAACTGCATTATGTTGTTAATTGAGCGATTTTTTTTATTAATTTTATAGTTAAAATTAATAAGGGTAGAGCCATCGTACAGCTATTTTATAGTTGCATGAATGAGTTGGTTCAACCGAGGAGGGTCCAAGTCTCAGATCATATAAACAACAGGAGATATGGCAAGGAGGCGTGGCACTTGCGAACGCATCTGGCCGCAAAGCGGCCTGATGCCAGTTTCGGTAATTAGTCGAACTTGTGACGTTTTCACTGCTCGTGATTTTTGACAAAATGCCGCGTTGTTCAGTGATAGTTTGCAAAAATAATAGCTGTATTATGAATTACATGAAAGATGGCATCTCATTTCACACGTAAGTACTAAAATATTAATGTTTTTCTTATTCAATTTATTAAAACATTTACATTATTACTTCGTGGTACTAGAAACACGATGAATAACCAAATCAAATGTTTTCATTAGGAACAAAAACCATTGCTTGCTTAGTACAAATCGACTTGTGAATCAGCTGGTCTAATAGCGCAATGGATAAGTGTTTTACTGATACTCTCACTCACACGATAGTTTCGTGAAGCAGCCGCTGCCGGCTTTTGTGAGTTAGAGACACATGTTTTTGTGTGAATAAGTTTAACGGTGCATGGTAAATGCACGCTGCGTATGATGAGATAAGGTTTATAATTGGTTGTGTAGATCGTTCTGATTTATTAAATGCGTGTGTGTGCGCTACTGCGTATCTATCAATTTAATGAACTGCATGTGTAGTAGTTGGCGAGTGGCGGGGACGGTGCATGGTAAATGCACGCTGCGTATGATGAGATAAGGTTTATAATTGGTTGTGTAGATCGTTCTGATTTATTAAATGCGTGTGTGTGCGCTACTGCGTATCTATCAATTTAATGAACTGCATGTGTAGTAGTTGGCGAGTGGCGGGGACAAACTGGCGACAACAGGTTCCGATACATTTTAACTACCGGGCATATCTCCTTGCGCCCTCCTTTCTGCCAAGGAGGGTCGCGTTTGTATACGGATTAGAGATCTCTAGTCAGATCGTTAAGCCAATTCCTAAAAGGCGGTGTTTAGTGGGTAAAAGTCTCCACATAACCACGCAGCCGGCTGCGTGGTATGCTATGAGCATTCACCGCCTCCCTCCCCCGCTTTCCGGAGGGTTGCCCATATTTGCTTCGGGCTAAAAAAAAAGCATATCTCCTGTTGTTTATATGATCTGAGGTCCAAGTCCTCTCCAACTCCCAAATACAATCGTATAAAAGAAGCTTAATATTTGTAGCGTCTCATCATTTTTATATTTGCTAGAACCACACTGCAGCTATATTATGGTTGTAGCACGAGTGGGTTGGCATATGCAGGGCAACACGCTGACAGAATACCAGCGTAAAATAACAGCTTGATTTAGCTATTTTTCGTATGGTGAGTGTGTGTAGTGAGAACCGGAGACCCTTTTAACTGTAAAACATAAAAGTCCTTAGGGATGACAAAGCATTTGCATTCAGATTCATAATGGAGGATAAATGTAGTGTCTATGGGCCATGGTAAGGGTATCCACTTGCCGTCAGGTGGACTGTGCGCTCGTTTGTCACCTTACTCTTAGAGCTATTCTAAGATTAATTAATAATTATCATTTTCACTTTTAGGAGGCGTGCAAAACGTAACACCTTATCCATCTCCGTGACCACCTTATAAAAATACTAGCTTGCAAGGCAGACGTTGTTCTACCCATTTGGACGAAAATCTATCTTATCTCTCAAGTTGGACCAAACGGAGTGCAAATTTGATTAAAATCGGTTAAGTAGTTTAGGTGTGCATCGCGGACAATCAACGTGACACGTAATTTATTGTGATATATTGAATAGCTAGCTAGTGGTTTCTTCATAATGGTCCATCTTTGTAATAAGATATGAAGATATACCCGTAGCCTTCTTTGTTCTATTCGTTTGAGATTGGTTGCAAGTTTCTATTAGGTGCAGTGATCACTTAATATAACAGTAGATGGACTATTAGTAGGCCACTCTCGAAAGGGCTGAGTTTATATGTATAATAAGTACTAACCTGCCGAACTTGCCAAAGCCGATGGTTACCATAAATACATAAACATGAAAACATGTTGATAAAGAGGTATTTAAAAAAAATATTATATATTGTGATAAACTTCACATGTGAAGTCTAAAATATATCGGTAGAATATGTTATTAGCCGTAAAAATATTTCAAACACAAATCCTATACCTTTAAACGAGCAATTCTTGTATATATATATATATATATATATAATCGGGATATCGGAAACGGCTCCAACGATTTTCATAAAATTTAGTGTCCAGGGAGTTTCGGGGGTAATAAATCGATCTAGCTAGGATTTATTTTTAGAAAAAGTCCTTTTGTCCGTGTTTTCAGGCAATAAAAAAAAACTGCTACAATATAAGAAGGTAAATTTTGACAAGTTACCAACGATCGTAATAGCTCAGATAGAACGTTGTTCGAGCGTGATATCGGAGTTCCGTGGTTCGCGTCCCGTTTTGGATCCGACTTTTTTTTTCCTTTTTTTTTTCAAGTTCCTTTCTTTTGTGAGAAAATCTATTATTTCGAGCTCTTTTTTTAGTATTTTTTAAAAATACGAAAATTTTAATTAAACTAATTGCACTCATGATTTTTTATTCAAATAACCAGTTCAGTTTTTTCTATTATGTCAATAAGATCAAAAACTATTATTCATGTAATTTGTATATAAATTTAACTTAAAAAAACCGAGCAAATCTCGGTCATCCGGGTACTTTAATTAATGAGCCATACACATAAGCCGACATATTTGATATAACTACCAGAATCAAACTCATTTTTGACCAATCTCTCCCTATGTCTCGTTTAAATAGAAGGAGAGACTAGCTTAATTTGTACACACAGTATTGTTATTGTTTGACTTGTACTGAATGCATGATTGATTTTACATGTGATATTTGTTATAGCTTGCTAGAAACTGACTGGAATTGTTGTCTCAGAAGGTTTATGATTCGTGTTTGTGTTAAAGTTATGTCTTAAATATACAAGGCTAGAAACTACAAGCTTGCAATTCTATCCATATTTGCGAATGGAATATGTTCCAGGTAATATTAGTATAAGCAACGCCTTAGAATTCTGATAGATCGAACAGGATCACTATGTCACTAGAATGTTTAGTGTAAATAAAGTGTTTTAAAATAACGGAATTATTTTAAAACTAGCGATCCGCCCCGCATTTGCACGGGTGGTATCTGGATCTCGACAACGTCTCTACCTACCGGATCCAAATGAATCCTTATATAAACTATCTAGGAACCCATTCTAACACACACAAATATTTTCATCAAAATCAGTTGGAAGACTTCAAAGTCTATAACGAACATAGTTGACGCGGTAGAGCCATGCTGCAGTTATATTAGTAGTAGTTGTAGCACGAATGGGTCGGCTCGACCGGGGAAGGACCACGCTCTCACAGAATACCAGCGTAAAATAATAGCTTAATGCTGCTGTGTTTCGTATGGTGAGTGTAGAGAACCGGAGACCCTTTTTACTGAAAACGAGGCATTCCACCTTTTTTTTTAACATGTGGAAATGCCTACGCATACCCGCCTCGCAGGGGCAAGGACGGGTTATGTCGGACTCGCACCGACTAACACCCCACGGTGTTCCACCTTCGACGCATATTGGCAGGGCTACGGGAACGCTTTCGCACACTTCCGCGGCCCTACCAGCGACTGCCGCCCCATGGCGGCACCTCCTCGGGAGAGGAATATTCCTCCCCGTTCTCCTTCCCAAGTAAGGCGCACCAGAACACATGGCACGCCTTCCTCCACGGCCTCCAATTACATCTGCGCAACAGACGCCCCCGCATCCGATGCGCGAAGGCCATGGTGCCAGGAAAAATGAGCACTTAGAAGTACTAGCCTTCCCGACCCCAGCGGCTGATCTGGTCTATGGATCCGCCGCCAACCAAATGGCTGCGGAGGATAGGGAGAGCGGCGCCTCGCAATACCGACAATCCTCTCCCCCCGCAGCCCTATCACACCGCATCAACGGTGCAGCCCCGTTTGAGTCGCGGAGGATAGGGCGAGTGGCGCATCGCGATACCAACACTCCTCTTCCTCCGCGACTCCACCTCGGCTGCAGCGGTAGAGGGTGCGGAGTCCCCACTCGCTGCTGTCCACCAGCACACATCCGAAGTGGGCTCCCCAAGCCCACTCGGAGTGGCCACCTCAGGCCGGCACTTCACCTCGGGCCAGCCAAGTGGGTTCCTCTTTGTTCACCGCGGGAGACCAAGCCACGGCTACTAAGCCCCCCCGCCACGACAAGGCGGGAACCCGTTCGGGGGGGAGGCATTCCACCTAAGTCCTCACGGGTAACAACGCATCTGCATTTTGATTCGTAATCGAGGATAGATGTAGATGTCTATGGGCCACAGCAACCACTTACCATCAGGTGGACTGTGTGCTCGTTTGTCACCCTATCGTATAAAAAAAAGTTGGAAACATGTTTTGTGTTTTGTATAGATAGATGGCCGTGTGGTGGTGGCGTAAATGATCGCTATCATGATATTTCTTATAAGATTTGTACAGTTTTTTTCCAATCTTCCTTTAGAGGAAACATAAACTAAAACATGAAAGCCTAATGCCATGAAAGAATATATTCTTTTAAAGTCTGCTTCTTTTCAAATGTTTAAAATTGTTTAAGGAAACTCTTATTGCCAGTGTGTATGTATATTATTTGGAAACGGTTCACGACGTTACTTTTGTATATTTTTTAACAATTTAATAAAAATATAAGCTATAAATCAATTTATAGCAGTATTATAATACATGTCATTTCTTTTGCTGTTTTTCTCTTCAGTATAATATTTACGTTTTCTCCTATAAGACTTCAACTTTTTTGCAATGAATTGTTTTATCCTACCAGCAGCAGTTTAAAAACTAGGAAAAGATCAACTTTGCAATATTCAATTAATATAAAACTAATGAATATTTATATTAACTCATCTAGTAAAATAATAGTAAGTAAGGTATAAAAATAAAATAAATAACATAGACCATAGATATAATAATGAAGTAATATTTCTATCACATAGACGGAGAGCTGCACACACTTACTACTAAACTACTTAAACAATTCGCAACTAACAACGTGGTTTTGAGTGCCTATGGTTGAGTTCAGCTGTAACAGTAGACTTTTTAAAATTAAGAAAAGAAAAGCTGTTAAGAAGAAATAGGATGTGTTCTGTAGAAACACATCCTTTTTCCTCTTAACAGCTTCTTTTTTACAGGAATTATACCATAATTAAAAAAGTATACAATAATTAAAAAAAGCTGAAGGTACTCCGGGTTTAACAATGACATCGGGACGTCAGTCATCTCAGTCCCCCGTGACCATGGGTGCTGGAAAGCGCCCGAAACGTCGGGAATTAAAAATAAAAGTAAATAAAAAGTGAAAATAAACGCGATAAAATCTGTAAAAGTAGTTTTAATCATGTATAGTGTTCGCGTAAATATAAGAAATCATTAGGAATTATACCATGCTTATTAGATGTTTTCAATGTTCTCGGCGGTGAAAGTTAACGTCGCGAGGCAATCTTCATGAGTTAATTCACTAAGACTGTTTTACTTTTTTCTTTTACTTTATTTAATATGTTTACATTGTTGTGAAAGTTGTTTTATATTTTTTACTTAGCTAAGTATCGACGAACATTGTTTTTAATTTTTATATTTTAGATGCTAATGAGGCCTTTTTATTACGTTACGACTTATTCAACAGGTAAAGTATTTAATTAAAGGTATTTATTTTTTATTCAGTTTGCGAATATATAATAGCGAAAAGAAGAGAGGTGAGGAAGATTTTAATGTAACTATTTAGACGACATTCTAGTTGTATCTTAGAATTGTAGTGTTCCTACGTCCATACAAAAGAGTCAAATATTAAAGTTAAGTAAAGTTACAGCCTATATACGTCCCACTGCTGGGCACCGACCTCCTCTCATTTCTGAGAGGGTTTTAGGGCAAGGAAGTGTCCCCCGCGCCGCCCTAATGCGTATTGGCGAACTTCACATGTCATCGAAATATAATATTTTATTCTTATTTCTCAGACATGCAGATTTCCTCACGATGTTTTCCCTCAACGCCAAATACGTGGTAAACTTAAAATTGTAATTAACAATTTCATTTGTGCCGGCGAGAATCGAACTAGGTTTGCTCGCGTACTGTGAAATTTACAGCGAGCGAGCTAAACATCTGAACTACCACAGCTCAAGTCAATTTAAAAAAAATCACTTTTTTCACTTTAGTTCTTCTATTAGCACCAACTCCAGAAGCTGTTTTGTGAAATTATTTTTTTTAGTTCTATGACATCAGATTTTATTTTTGAAAGCTTTATATAATTACAATTCACTATATTATTTGATCTCCGTCTAAACACATATTGATTACAAACTTTGTTTATTATTGCATAACAACCAAAAAAGTACATGGTTTCAAAATATTAACGACAAATAACTCATAATAATTTTGTAACTTATTTGTTAGTATTTAGTTTATTTTTTATTTTAAAATAAGAAATTATATCTTAATATGCATGTATATGTATATATCCACTTTTATTTTTGCATATTTCTCGTAAACTATCACGGGGAAGAAGGTAACTTTAACTGATCATATATTAGATTTAATAGATCTTTCAAAACTGTAAAAATATTTTAGGAAAAATGCTTACACTATATAACAGAATAATTCACTTTTTCTGTACAAGCATGAATGTATCCTAATATGAGATATTTAGGGTTCCTAATCTAAAGTATATTTCATTTTGGGCAACTCCACTTTTGGGCTCATTTAAATGAAGAATACAATTAAGAAGTATACTTTTATTGACTTTAATTAAACGTTAGTGTAACAATCAGCGTCATATATTAAGAATAATAAGTCAGGTGTTTTTGAAACCATTAAATAGTTTGCATTAGTTGCTGATTTTTCATAAGCTTTTTTTAACAATCCTATTTTAAAACCATCCAGTTTGAAAAATCTTATGTTTTGTTGGTCAAAACATGTCCAAGATTATCGTGTAACCATGTGTATATTATTAGACCCCACTGAAGCACCATTCATTAAATAAGGTCCCATATTATCTCAACTAAAAGTTGGACACATAGGAGAAAATTTTATATTTACCTTTGCTGGTTGAATATGGATTGAAAAATGATTTTACGGCGTCTGTGGTAAATCATCCATTTATAAAAAATTTATGTTTAAAACGTAAGGCATAAAACCATTGCCATTGACAGTAGTTTTCAGTTCTGTTTCTATGGACTCCGACAGTGCAAGTGCAGGGCGTCTGTCTAAATGTGTATTTACTAAAGTGAAAAGCTTAATTTTTTGCCTAACATAAAGTTCTAAAGTAACAGAAACAGAAACAGAACAGAACTTTTTTATTCAATGTATAATTATTTGGGATACCACGGCAAAGCCAAACGAAGCACAAAGCGCGTAAATAAGATTTATGTTTGATAAAAAAATTACTTTTATCGTATTTTACGCTACATTCCACATTGATTTTAATACGTATAACAGAACAGAAACAGAAACAGAAACTTTTTTATTCAATGTAGATTATAACAATACTTATTGAAAGTCACTTTTTTCATTTACCACTGGTTCGCAAAAAAAAACCTCTGTCCTGGGAAGAACCAGCAAGAAACCCAGCGGGACTATTTTTTTTCCAATAATAGCTTACAATTATGTTTACAATAAACAACACAAGACAAATTAGAAATAGCTTGGTAGCGATCACCCTTCCCAGGGGTTATTATCATCCATAAATTCCTTAATATTATAATAACCCTTTTTATACAAACATTTTTGAACTTCGTGTATGACAAATTTTGTATATTTTCTGGGATTTTGTTGTAAAAGCGTATACATCGCCCCAAGAATAATTACTGACTCGGTGGAGTCGAGTAACTGGTACTACTAGCTTGTGTCTGTTCCTAGTATTTACAGAATGAATATCACTTATTTTCGCAAAATTACTTTTAAGCTATTGCATAGCTTCTATTGCCGGCCTTGAGCGCGGGGACCGAATCCAGAAATTCCGTAACGAAAAAAAAACCTCACGCTCCCCACTCCGACGGACACGGAGGTGTGGCGTTGAAAGCCGTGCATCGTCTAACGTCGTTTGAGTTCGGCAGACTTCGGCACTCGGCAGACTTCGGCACGGTGTTTGTGTGCATGTACACTAGCTGCTAACACAATGATAAAAATTCCTGAATAACCTACATGTAATGTAAGATATTAAAAATATTTTAAACAATATTAACTTCTCATTTATTCAATAAGAGAAAAAAAATTGTTTTCTTATCGGTCACCACGCTCAAAAAGTGTAACTTGATATAATATCAAAGACTTAACTGCATAAATAAAATAAATAAATAATTATAATTGCATAAGTTGATAAAAAATGCTATGCAATAGCTTTACCGCGGCAGTCACCGAGTGCAACACGTATTTTATATTTTTGTGTACGTACATTACATTTTCATAAATGTATTGAGAGGCCAGAGTTAATATATTAATTTCCTTAAATTTTTGTCTCAGTGATTCTTTTGGTTTTAAATTATATATTGCTCCAATGGCCCCCTTCTGTAAAATAAATATAATTTCAGTGTCAGTCGCAAAATACCATATGACATAATGCTATGGAAAAAACTAAAGTAAACTATTCTAGCTGTTTCAACACTGGTAAGAGTTCTAATCTTTTTCACAGCATATGCTGCAGAACTAAGTCTGCTAGCTAGTTTTGATATATGGGGGGAGCCATTGAAGCTTTGCGTCCAGTGTGATGCCAAGAAAAATGGTGGTATCAACAAGACTCAGTTCCCCCCAATTAAAATTACATTAGTGTTGACAAGTTTAACATTAAGAGTTACGAATTTCATACATTTAGTTTTAGTTCCATTCAAATGCAAATTATTAACATTATACCAATTGACTAACTTAGCTATAGCATTATTTACTTCGTCGTAATTTGATAGCTGTCGTTTTAATTTGAAAATTAATGAAGTATCATCAGCAAATAACACTATATCATGGTTATCCCCTACTATGTAAGGTAAGTCAATAATATATACTAGAAATAGAAAAGGGCCGAGAATTGAGCCCTGAGGCACGCCCATTTGTACAATCGACCCGGAAGAACTCATACTATTAATGACAACTTTTTGCGTTCTGTCACTTAAATATGAAATAATTAATTTAAGAGCATCGCTTCTTACACCGTAGTGTTGAAGTTTCCTGATTAATGTTTCATGGTGAACACAACAGAAGGCTTTGGATATGTCATAGAATACACCCAAAGCATCCTGTGAATTCTCCCACGCATCAAATATATATTTAATTAGCTCAACACCAGCATCAGTTGTCAAGCGACCCCTTGTGAAACCAAATTGATTTTTATGAAGTAAATTATTTACATTAAAAAAATTTAACATTTGATCAAGAATAATTTTTTCAAAAATTTTACTAAGTGTTGGCAGTACAGAAATAGGTCTAAAATTAGCGGAGTCCAATGTACTACTAGATTTAAATAAAGGTATTACTTTACTATGCTTCATTAAATAAGGAAAAACATCAGATTCAATACTAGTATTAAAAAAAATAGATAGTTGAGGTGCGACCGCATCTATTATAGACGCAATAACTTTAACAGAAATCCCCCACAGATCGGCGGTTCTCTTAATATTAATAGTCTTAAAATATTTTACAATATCTTTTGATGACACTTTATGAAATGTAAAATTCTTTGTACACACATTTATATTTTGTTTAAGTAATGATTCGGCGACGGCAGGAGAAGAATTCAGTGACTTAGTGGTTAAGATCGGAATATAAGTAAAATATTTCTCAAAAACCATTGCAACGTCCTGATCTCATTTATTTAATTTATTGTTGAAACTTAACTGGTAGTTTGAATTGCGAGAGTTGACCTTACCAGTTTCACTATTAATTATATTCCATGTCATTTTAATTTTATTAGAAGCAGTCTTTATTTTGTTGCTCAAATACAATAACTTGGCTAAGGAGCACACTCTTTTTAAATATTTTGGAATATTTTTTACATATTCCCTAAATTTGACGCTAGGATTATATGACCTTTCATTGTAAAGTTCATATAACCTTTGTCTAATGATTTTTTATATTTAAGCGAACACTACACATTGAAATAACCTTTGTCTACTCTTATGGACTCTATGTCGCCCATTCATTAAATGCTTTGCGATTGTTCAAGGAGAACGTTTTAGAAGTAAAAGTATTATTAAATTCATTGCAAATAAGCTTAAATAATGTTCCATACAAAAATTTGGATTATTTTGGTATGAAAGTAATGGAAGTTTCTTTACTATGTTACTTCTAAACTTCTCCAAGCGATGTGCATTTACTGGAACAAACACTACTTTTTTTATCTATTTGCTTTTTGTGAACATAAGGTAATGAAACTAATTGTCCACGGTGATCAGAGCTCAATTTTTGAATTATACATTTATTGAACGGCTTAACATTTGTAAAAATGTTATCTATACATGTTGCACTAGATTCAGCAATACGTGTTGGCTCCAAAAATAAATTAAAGAGACCATGAGATTTAAACAATGATCTAAATTGAATATTGGTGGAGGAAGCTTCTAGGAGATTTATATTAAAATCTCCATATATTACAACAGATTTATTCTGTTTATTAAGCTTAGCGAAAACTTCCTCCATATTTTTTTCGAAAGTATCATATAAAGAATATGGTGGTCTGTAAACGCTTACAACAATGAGGTGCTCTAACTCAACACATGCCATTTCTACAGTTCGCTCAACAGAGAGGCTCACAATATATTTACGTTCTATACATGATAATAATTTACTAGATAAAATTAAGAAGCCACCTCTTAAAGCCGTTTCTCTATTGAAAGAAATGACCACCTGGTGATTACTGAAGTTAAACATTAAATTATGAGCTTTTAACCAATGTTCAGTAATACATATAATATGAATATTGTTGCTATTTAAGAACAATTCAATTTCTAGTTATTTGCCTATCATACCTTGTATATTCTGATGAACCGGGTATAAACAATTTTTGTTATCATTTTGTGGAGTTATACAAATTCAAATTCAAAATTCAAATTCATTTATTTATTTGTGAATACAGTAAGTTAGGTGTTATAAAAATTTACAGTAGGTACCGTGTATTCTACCACAGTGTGGTGTACAAATATAATTCTTAACGTTATAGCCAATAACAGCAAAATGGAATACTATTAAAATTGATTGCAAATTATAAAAATACAATAATCATATTTGTAGGTGGTATTAAATATTCACAAAAATGTTATATATTATAAGTGAAAGCGTCTTGCAATGATACCCATGACACATAACACATTTCGTAATGGCGCCTTTACGTCTATATTGAAAAAAAAAGAAAAAAAAGGTGAAGTAAATAAAAATGTCATCTTTTCAAATTATTATTACTATTATTAAATACACGAGTCAACAATAAATACTGCATCTTAAGCTAATGTCACGTAAGTAAACTATATATATATATATACATAAAAAAAAAGAAATCAAAAATGTCGATGTCATCAGGTTATCATAATATCATGTCAAATGTATAATATGTGGTATGTCAAATCAAATATAAATATTATGCTATTATGTATACCAAAACAATCATTTAATTTCTATGTCATTAAGGTATTCATTAATAGAATAGTAAGATTTAGTAATTAATAATGTTTTTAATGATTTTTTGAAGCTTTGTATATTATTTATTTTCTTTATGTCATTAGGTATTTTATTATATATAGGTATGGATAGGTAAAATATACTTTTTCGCATTTTTGCTGACTTTGATTGTCGAACTTTTAATCTCAGAGGATACCTTCTATTATTTAAATTTTCAAACAGTGGCAGGTTTCTATGGACAAACAAAGCCGTCTCATAGATAAAAAGACAGGGAAAAGTTAGAATTTGCAGCTCTTTAAAATGTGGTTTACAGCTGTCTGTCCAGTGTAGATTTTTGATTGCTCGAATACACCTTTTTTTGAGCTTTGAATACCTTTTCCCGATCCACTGAGTTTCCCCAAAACATTACACCATACCTAAGTGTTGACTCAACGTATCCAAAATATGCTATACGAAGTGTTTGCGTATTTGCTCTTTTATTTAACTTATACAAGGCATATGAAAATTTATATAATTTACTGCAAACACTATCGACCTGTGCCTTCCAGTTCAGTTGGTTATCAATGATAATTCCTAAAAATTTAGTTTCTATCGTTTCATAGATTGGTGAACCTTTATAATTAATATTAAAACTTGATAAACTATCTTTTTGCCAATTAAATTTCATAATTTTAGTTTTTTTCTAAATTTATATTTAAGTTATTTTTTACGATCCAATCAATTATAAGACCAATGGAATTGTTAATCTCAATTTCATAGCTTTGGGTATTATTGCCTTCATAAACGACCGTACAATCATCCGCAAAAAGGACCATAGATTGTTGTATCACCGATGGAAGGTCATTAATGTACAAAAGAAACAGGAGTGGACCCAAAACGCTTCCTTGTGGAACGCCGTAGTACACAGCTCGGGGTGTCGATCGATAAACCTTTTCTGTCAACTTTATAGGACATATTCTCCTTATTTCAGTAATCTGCGTCCTGTGTGTAAGATATGACTCAAAAAGATCTAAAACTGTCCCTCGCAATCCATATTGATGTAATTTTCTTATTAATATTTTGTGATCCACAAAGTCAAAAGCCTTAGTCATGTCCATGTATAGCGCGGCCACAGGTATTTTTTTGTCTATACATGTTATAATTTTGTTGAGCAGGTCATAAATTGCCGCGTTTACAGATTTATTTTTACGAAATCCTTTTTGCTCATTTACGAGTATCTTATTATCTTCGAGATACAATTGCAACTATTCAGGATTTGTAAGCTCCATTCTAAATTATTTAAATTATTATAACTGCTAGAGATTACCTCTATTGTCTCATTTTCTAATTTAAATTACTTGGAACGGATTCCAAACTACATGTCAAATCATTATGCTGCCCAATAGGAGCAGATGTCTGGGTAGCCAAGTCCTTGGCTGAGTTAATATATAAATAATAAGATAGCACATTTGCTATCTGTCTTAAATTATATTCGGAGAGGTAATACCTATCTGTAGTCAATAATTTCTTAATTAAATTATTAATGTCTATTAAATTAATTCTATTGTTATAATTGTTACAATTAAATGTCAAAATTAAATTATTATTACATGATAAATTATTCATTAATAAATTTATATCATATCTTATTTTATTTTGTATGTAAGGCAATGTAAACAAGATTATTTTGTGTACATTTAAGGTATTGAGGTAATCAATATATTTTAATAATTAATTTTTGTTTACATTGCCTCTTCTCCCAACAAGAATTATTAATGTGCTATTAGGACAATACTTACTAGTTAAAACTTTATTCATTATATGACTAAAGGATGCTCCAGGCATACAATAATTACTAATCAGTTGTCCCTTTAAATTGTTATTTAACATCATGCCCAAATGTTTTCCTATGTCATCACAATACATAATAACTTTATGTTTTTTAATATTTAAACTACTTTTTAAGTTTTTATTCTTTGTTATGGCACCGTCATAGAGTGTTGGTGAACTAAGACAGTTACTATTTACACATATTGTACCCGATGAACATGGTATGGAGCGTTGATTCTCACTCTGATGTTTTATTAAGGAGTCAAAGCGCTCCTCATTGTATTTACATGACTTTACCAGATCATTCATGGCCAATATGTGTTCTTTAATCTCAACCTGAGCCGATGCATATTTATTGAAGATAATTTGTAAGGAGTTTTTAAGCGACAAAACTTCTGAATTGAGACACTCTATTTCAGTCTCATAACAGTTTTTCATATTTTCCACCTCAATTGAATATAATTTAAGTTTATTAATTAATTCATGCTTTTCCTTACACACACACACACACACACACACATATATATATATATATATATATATATATATATATATATATATATATATAAAAATATTTATTTATTAATTTTAGTTTTAATTAACTTTTGTACTTTCCTAACATATTTATTAATTTTTATGTATTTCTTTAACTTTCTTCTACTGCACGTAATCTTTTCCGCTGTTCTTGATGTGACAACATCATCACCAGTCAAATCGATTGTTGTAGTTTTCGAACCTTTTGGAACGCCATATCTTTTTTTGACTCTTTTTAATATCCTATTTCTTTACGTCGACTATATTTCAGTCAACTGTTCTATATATTATAGAAAAATAATAAAGTACGAAAAATACTACTTATATTTTTATACCTTATTCAACTGGCTTTTTTTATATTAACTTTGATTGGAAGTCTGGAACAACTATTGTTAGCGTCGCCAATTTAAAATTGGCATTAAATCATTGATTATATAGAAAGGCTAATCCCTGCATCTTAAGACATTGTGTGAATGTGCGAATGATATATGAATGTAGCTAGGGATGAACGAATTTTCATTTAATTTAGAATCATGTGTTATGTAACAATCAATTACGCAACAAGAATCAAGATATTAAATGATTAAAGAGAAATTTTACCAAAAATAATTCAAAATAAATTATTATAGGTTCCAACAGGATTCCACAGCTTTCGAAGGAAAGAAATAATATAATGTTAGAGTAGTAGAGATGTATGTTAAGAAAAACAAGGATAGCCATTGCTAGAGCGAGAGGAGGAGAACCTCTTATCAATTGACGCCATATCCTGTAGATAATTTTGCTTAAAACTTTGTTCAAAAGATGCGATTAAAGCTTTATTTTCTGTATTATTAGCTGTATATTTGTTTAAGATAAATGTTAATTATGATAAAACCTGTATAAATTGAACTATATTTGTTACTATAAGTTATAATAAAGCTTAATATTTAAGACTTTAACTGTACAAAACGTATGATAAGATGTAAATTACGTAATAAATTAATAATTCTTTGTATTTTATTAATATCGTGTAAAATGTGTGTTTTAATGTTTTTATTATGTAATCTTGTGTGTTCTTTTTGGGAAAACATAATTTTTGTACGTACCTTTATGAAAAATAAAGTTATTTTACCAAATAGAGAAATGTGATAATAAAAAATACGCGCGAAATATGAGGCTTTTTGAACACAGCCCACTTTGCGGTATAGCCAGAAAAGTATACCCCTATGGCGAATTGTTCGCTATTCGCAAAAAAGGATCTCTTAGGTGTGCGTTATTCGTAGTTAGCAGTGGCTGCAAATAACCGCCGGTACGACATACTCCGCCGATCGTCGAGTCCCGTGATTCCGTGAGGCGTCGAGGTCACCGGCCCCTAGGTGAATCTTGGCATTTTATGCGTTACGTGCATTCTTTGCCCAGTCGCGTTATAAAGTGCCACCATCGCACTTGCCCCAACCCTTTTGTTTGCAAAAGGGGTAGGCAGTGCCCCAAGTGAGGATAGTCACTATTTTTATACCATCATATTTTAGACAGGGCCTAAATCTAGAATCTAGATTACCTGACTGACATAGGTAGGTCATCATGTCCGACAAGAAAAAGGGGGAGCCTCCCCCGCCAATAAGAAAACCACCGGACCGAAAAGGTGTGTTGGAACGACCACTGATTGTGAGGGATCTGGCGAATCCGGAGCGCACTAGAATAGTGTCATCCTTTTCACAGATCCCCCAAAGAAAACCCGTCTCGCCACGGAAGAAGCCCGCACCGGGCGTTGCGCTCACGCCAGCCGTGTTTGAGCACACGGTCAGGCGGGAACCGTCGCCCCAGCAGCAGCGGGCAATGAAAACGGCAAGACGACATACTCCACCAGAAACCGAAGCCTCCTTATACGAGAAGAGGCAACAGATTGGCTCCCAACTTTCTTCCGATGAAGCACCATCTACATCGGAAGAGGATGAAGATTACCACCAGGTGACGTCGAAGAAGGTGCATAGATCGCCACCCAAGTCACCCTCTCCACCGCAAACCCCCCCCCCCCACTCAATATCGCCGGATCGGCGAAGCCAAGATTCGGCCCAATATGAGCAGGGGGGTGAAGAATCTTACAGTTGGGGGTCAACCATGTATGCCATCCTCGCAGCATCCGCCGGCCGATCATCGCCGGTGGCAACATCCAACCCGTCCGGGCTCCCGCAGGACGATGGCCAACGGCCATCTACCAGCTATGCCCATATGGTAGCTGCACCAGCAGTACCACGACCACCACCGGCGGCAGTGCCTATTGATAAGCCTGCCGACCAGGAGAAAGCCCGATATCCGCCCATAGTGACTGAATGCCTACCGGACTGGACGAGGCATTTTAAGGAGCTCAACAGAATGTTGGGCCACCCTTTAAATGCCCGTCCGTTCGGGAAAGGCGTACGGTTTACACCGCAAAGCGCCAACGAATTTCGTACAGTGCAGCGCTACATGGTCGAGTTAACCAAGGACACCAACATTGTCGTGGTATTGTTATACCCCAGAGGAGGACAAGCCCACTAAAGTGGGCATCCGGCGTCTACCAATGGGCACGGATACCAAAATAATCGAGGAGGCTATAAGGGCAAAAGGCTTCCCAGTAAAATAAAAATATGTGAAGGCAATCCCACCTCGTAGGAGCAGACCTGGCTGCATCTACTTTGCCCAACTTGACCACCTGAGCCTGGAGCAGCTCCAGGATCTCTATAAAATCGACGAACTCCTCTATATGAGAGGGGTCGTCATCGAGGCCTGGCAGAGAAAAGCAGGACCAGCTCAATGCCATCGACGCCAGGCCTTCGGGCACGCCTCTGCCAACTGCTTCAGGCCAGTGAGGTGCGTGCGCTGTGCCGGGGAGCACATTGCAAGCCTTTGCCCTCGGGGTAGAGAGGAAGAACCGAAGTGTGCCAACTGTGGCAAAAACCACACGGCAAATGACCGCCGCTGCCCAGTCCTGAGGAGGACTGCTAGGAGGCAGGGGATAACTTTGCCGGGGCTACTCCCGGAGGACCCTAAAAAGATCCCCCAGAGTCACCCAAAAGCTGTCACCATTCATAAAGACGGATGGGTTACCATCACTGGGAGGGCAGGCAACCAGCCCCCCCCCCCACTCGTAACATCTCAAGGAGAAGTAGGAAGAAGTCGCAGCCTCCTCAGGCTGTTACCTCTACCCCGACACCAACTGTACCAGTAGCCTCACAGGCGCAGATTACTCGGGAGACAACCAAAAGCGTGGGTAGAGTGCCAGAAAGGGCTTTACCTGAACATAGAGCCCGCTCTACTGGTAGAGCGCGCTCTACCCACAAGCAAAGAGAGCAAAACCAGGAATTCCAACACCCGAGACAATTGCCAACGCCTTTTTATAGGAGAACACCTACCGCCGGCCTCGAAACAGCAGACGCAATCCAACGTCTGGTTGGTATTGCCATTGAGCATAAGAATGGAGGCGGCGGGCGAGGAACTTAGGATCTACGCAGCATACCGCCCGCCAGGGACTCCATTCTGCTCTTCAGACATCCGGACGGTGATGGAAGGTGAAACACCCACAATCATCGCCGGGGACCTAAACGCTAAACACCCGGCGTGGGGGTCCAGAGTGATCACCCCGCCGGGTCTTGAACTCTATGATGACGCTGAAAAGAACAATTATGACGTATTAGGTCCCGAGGAACCAACTCACGTTCCTACTGACCCACGGAGACATCCGGATGTATTAGACATCGTGCTCACTAGGAACGTCAACTACCCGACAGTGGTAGAAGTGCTGTACGACCTCTCCTCACAGCACCTCCCGATTCTGATAACCCTTGGCCTAAAGCCTACCCGCCAAAGCTAAGACACCTTCTTCAACATCTGCAGCAGAGACCTCCAGCACATCAGCCTATAAGCACAGCGGACGACGTAGAGGCCGCTGCTACTAGA
This sequence comes from Parnassius apollo, assembly GCA_907164705.1. Classification (NCBI taxonomy): domain Eukaryota; kingdom Metazoa; phylum Arthropoda; class Insecta; order Lepidoptera; family Papilionidae; genus Parnassius; species Parnassius apollo. The sequence goes on from CAJQZP010000132.1 coordinate 727,357, forward strand.
ATTACCAAGAGCATCAAGGAGGCCCTCCACGCGGCCTCTACGATCGTCCCGATCACAGCAAGGCGAGACGATCTGCCGCGTGAGATATGCGTGCAGATCAAACGCAAAAGAGCGCTGAGAAAGCTCTGGGCGCGTACTCGCTGCCCTAGACTAAAGACCCAGCTTAACACCTTATCGGAGGAACTGTCGGTTGCAGTCCAGGCCTTCAGAGGGGGAGGCTTGGGATCGGCGCATCTGGAAGGCGAATGAGTATGATGCGTCGGTCTACAAACTGAACCGGCAGTTGACCAAAACCAAACCTCCCGTTTGCCCGCTGACCAACAACGCGGGCGAACGCTGCTACGATGCCAAGGGCAGAGCGGATATCCTAGTCGAGCACTTCGAGGAGCAATTTATGCCGAACCCAGCAAGTGCGGAGTTCATGGAGCTTCATGCCCGGAAGGAAAGTCGCGTACAGGAGTTCCTGTCGTCGCCCGCGCCGCCTCTTGCAGGAGAGTGGTTCATCTCCCCCGCTGAACTGCGGAGGACAGTAGTTTGCCTGCAACCGAGGAAGGCGCCGGGGCACGATGGGATTACCAACGCAGCACTCCGACAGCTGCCTAATAAAGTCCTAGTAGAGCTTGGTCGACTCTACAATGGGATATTGCGGACATCCCACTTCCCGGAAGACTGGAAGAAAGGCAAAGTCATCGTCTTGCCGAAACCCGGGAAGGACAGGCGTAGAGCTGCCAGCTACAGGCCGATCACGCTATTACCGCACATAGCTAAACTGTTTGAAAGATTGCTGCTGAGACGTCTCCGTCCGTGCATCCAACTTCGGGTAGAGCAGCACGGATTCAGGAGTGGTCACTCTACAGTCACACAATTGACTAGAGTGCTGCACCTGCTTGCGGCAGAGTATAATCGTGGCCGCATATCGTTGGGCGTCTTTCTCGATATAGAGAAGGCGTTCGACCGGGTGTGGCACATAGGATTACTTTATAAGCTGAACGAACAGACCAGTGTCCCTCTTGCTATGTTGCAGCTAATGGCGTCTTTCCTGGAAGACAGGAAGTTCTACGTCTGCGTAGAGGACGCCGAGTCCGCAACCAGACCCATCAGAGCCGGCATTCCACAGGGCAGCTGTTTGTCTCCAGTCCTGTACGCGGCTTACACTAACGGTATACCTATACTGGCAGGCAGGATTCAAGAGTGGGAGGACGACGTTGAGCTGGCGCTATATGCGGACGATAGCGCCTATTTCACCTCGTCCAGAAGAGCCCACATAGCCACTGCCAAGATGCAGCGTCTGCTGGATCTGCTGCCACCATGCCTGGACGAGTGGAGGATGGTCGTCAACGTTGGTAAGACGACCGCTCTGCTCACTCGCCGTCTCAGGAAATTTCCACCTCCGCTGACTCTCAACGGCCAGAAGATTGCGTACCAGTAGGCCGTAACCTACCTTGGGTGCAGGATCGACAGGACGCTGCGCATGACCGCGCACGTCGACTTCGTCGTCCGCAGGGCCCGATGTGTGCGGGCGACGCTCTTGCCGGAGCTTGCTAAACCAAGCTCCGGATATAAAAGATGTATATTCGGACTATCATCACCTACGCTGCTCTGGCCTGGTACGCACTTCTAAGCGACCCTCTGAGGTGGCGACTGCAGGCCCAGCAAAATCTGACATTAAGGACGATCGTCGGAGCAGGTCGCTACGTCCGGAATGACGTCATAGCGGCCGATCTGAAAGTCCAGAACATCACCAACTTCGTGGCCCGGATGGCGCGCGGCATGTTCGACCGCGACGACAACGGGCCACATGAACACCTCAACGACTTTGCGCCGTTGCACGCTCGGCCCCCGGACGGGCGACCTCTTCCAAGAGAACTCCTCTCTATAGCGATTAGAGAGTCGAGTAACAACCCTCAATGCCGCTGAAAGGCCAACTTTGACTTTTACTGGACAACCTCCCTTTTTCCCGTAGTTAACCGACTATGGGTAAAACTTTACCCGGCTACGGATTATAACGTAACGACTATTTATGCCTAGAATAGGCTCCAAGGACTGGCCCATAGTGATGGGCCATGAGAATTATCCGGGCAATGGGGTATACCCCGAGGCCCGATACCTGCATTGCACCTAGGTGCATGTAGGCGACATTCAACGCTATTCGCAAAGTGGGCTGTGTGCAAAAAACCTCCTATTTTGCGCGTATTTTTTATTATCATATTTCTATATTTGGTAAAATCACTTTATTTTTCATAGCTATGGCGAATTGTTCGCAATTTGCACACTTTCGTTCCAAGTAGTGTATTGTAACCGATCACATCACTTAATACACACATAACCTGTCAGCCGACGAACGTCGCTGACCGCTCCTGGAATTGAGGATTGCTGAGTATAGTGAAGACTATCGTTATCGCCGTGCCCGCTTCATGAAAATCAGGATCAAATATTGAGCATCCTTCTTGTTTAAGAAGGATACTACAGTGTGAATACGCCCCTATCTGAGCCTCACACACCGCGCCCTGCTTGCGGGCGCCTCGCTGGGCCTTCCCCAAGGGTCTCACCCGGTGTGGTTGCACGCGTTGACGGACGTAAGGTGTGTGATTGTTCAAGGGCTGTGCACCAGAATCATCAAGTAAAACGTCGGACAAGAGAGAACCCGCCCCCCCACCACCACAGGGGTTTCGGACAGGCCTCTCATGGAGCGGAACCTCTTCACTTCATTTCCCGGTCAGGCAAATACCGAGAAGAATAAGGAGTCCACCGCTTAGCCCCGCACCCGTCGATAGCCGGGCTGAACGGTTGTTAAGCCTCGAACTGGCAACAAAATCTCACCTAGCGGTAAAAAGAGCACCAAGAAAGAGCCAAGCCAAAATCAACGAACTCCTGGATGGAGATGGAGACTCAAATCAGGGTCTCGCACGTTATCTTCAGACTCGGAATCCACGTTATCTGCACCCTCACTAACACCAGGGCGGGAGATAGACCAATGACAAGGCCAATAGTCAACCCCACCAAAGTCGCCGTTTCCAACAAAATCCTCGACTGGCATCTCAACCATAACGTAAGAAATGGACAGCGTACGACACATATGCGCGCATAGCGGCTGCTACAACAGGACCACCACTACCCACCGAGATGCCGACAGCGGCGAAATACCCTCCTATAATAGTGGAGTGCTTCCCAAACTGGGCGAAGCACTTTAAAGTACTACACCAAATCAACGGACACACCCCGAATGCTCGCCCGGGAAGGTGGTTCGCTTCCGGCCCCAAACAGAAGATGAGTATAGAAAGATACAAAAATATCTTGTTGAAAAAAGCAGAGAGGACACCACAATCGCGTGGTATTGCTACGCGCCGCGCGAGGAGCAACCAACATGTATATATTTATTAGGGATAACAACAGCCTTCATTCTGTGAAAAAAAATCTTATATAATATATTTTATATAGGGCCAATAATAGTCATCCACTTTTTACAATTTAGCACAAATCAGAAGTATGAAAAGTTGAAAAAAAAAAATAATATTAAAAAACCTTAAATCAAAAACAATACTTAATTTAAAATGTTTGTCATGGCTGACCTAGAAAATTATTTATACTTCAATGGGATAATATTAACACACGTATACACATATACATATAACCATATTATAATTAAACACTTATACATATAGGCCAGTATATACATATACTAACATTTTAATAAAAATTTAAATAAATATACATACATAGAATATACTCGTGTCAATACACTCATACACATTCACATACATACATAATATTAAATTCTTTTTGTGTCAATTAGCGAATTGAAGACATATAACTTGAGATATTACTACGGATTTACAAAACTACAGAGGCTACCAACATAAACAATAAAGGTTAATTGTCTAGTCCTGTCAAAGCCTGTACTACCTTTCGCTTAAATAAATTTTTTGAATGGATAAATGTGTGTCAATATGAGAAAATTTACTGTTAAAAATTCTAACCATTCTGGTGAGGACACAATTCTTGCCATAGTTAGTACGATGTAAGGGAACACCGAGTAAAGGTGTATGTCTAGTCCTAATATATGATTGATACGGATGACAGTAATAAAAAAATTATATATATATATATACTACCCGTATAAAATCATAATAACCAGACACACACACACACACATGAGCAAACACACACACACACACACATTTTACATGCTCCTCTCCCATAACTGCTCATACACATTACACTCATAACACAATTACTTCTTACAGTCATACATTACACATCTTATGAGAGAGGAACGACGTAAGTAGTATAAATTATTATCTTGTTTGTACCTTGGTATAAGTAATAAGTGGTAACGTAGTATATAAACATAATAGGTGATCCAATTAATTTCATTGTAACTTTAATTTTTGCTTGCATTTAACTTTTGCTTGCATCCTAATATTTTTATAAATTAACGGTGGGGATATGGCGCTGACAACTGATGCACAGGTCTCCTAGTTCGCCTGCAGATGCTATGTTTTCAGGTATATGTACCAACGTAGCTTTATTAAATGATAAGCAAATATCTTGATGTACAACCTCTTGGAAATAAAGAACTTATTATTATTATTATTATTTTTGTACATGCCGAGGATCACCATAGACGACTGGCAGGGCAGAATTACCCATGCACAAAGACATAGGTGGGACCAAACGTAGGACCCGTAATTTCAGGCATCAACCACTTTTTTAAGATCAGGCGTGTGAGTTTCTAAAACAGACGTTATCAAAGGATACGCCCATTGCGTTATTTCCAACTCAACGTAGTGGGTCTTAGGCAAGGGGATCGATCTGATCGAGTTAAGAACTGGAATACTCGCCAGATTACTACAGTGACAATTAGATCATGTTCAATGGTCCTTCGGAGTGAAGGTTCACCGATTTAGAAACGCCCACGATCCTGTTGTTAGTAGTATAGTAAGTATGTTTTGCGGAAAGAATATTTCCATCATGTCATGAGTTTAAAATTGAAAGAAGAAAGAGAAAGAGCATTTATTAATTTAATTAAAAATTAGTTTTTAATTTATTTTAATATGAATCCAAATTGCTCAGACTCTTATTATTATTTTAAAAGTAAGGTATGTAATTTGTTATAGCAATGCGCAATAACAAATAAATATGGAAAAATACATTCATTTTTGTATTGAGTACATACAGACATAAATATTAAAAATAAATGCGGGTTTTCCCAAAAGTACTATAATTTTGCATCCTTTTTGGAAAAGATACCATATTTGTTCAAAAAAAAAAAGGTTGCAACCCTACTACCGACAAGGCAATCATAACAACAAAATATAACCTCACTTTATCCGACATCACAGAGAACGTAGGTACAAGAAGAAATCTGACATTAACAGTTCGACCGTTGCGTTGTTCCGTTAACTAGACATTCCCACTTTTGCACATGTACAGGGTTTTGAAATATTGAGGATTTGAAGGATTATAATAGTTTCTACGCTTTTTATACAATACTACATACTACAAATGCGCGCGAAAACCTAAGTGTTGTTAATGTATATTTGAACTTTTTGTGATATTCCTGGTTTAGCCCCTTGTACCCTTCAGATGTTGTAGTGTTATGCTACTTACATATCATTTTACACTATTTTAAATTTATTTTTTATTCTGTTTTTGATTTTTTGCATTCACCTCAAAACTGGATATTTTGCATCACCTTTATTTCCATAGGATCCTGTAACTTTTTTAAACCATAAGAACACAATAACAAATCATTTTCACTTCGTATTTTCACGCTATCAGCACTTTTTAAATCGGTGTCAATGGAGTCTACCTTTTTCGATCTTTTATTTAGTTCTCCGTAACTCTGCAATTTCGGGCTTCGTGCGCGCTGTTTCGCTACCTTTTTTCCTATATCAATAATATCTCATTTTTCACTTAAATCTTGCCGTTTCTCTATTACGAGCCTGAAACCAAAATTTGACATGTTTTGACATCGTTGTTTATCTGGTTGTCATGGCAATTTTTATTCAAATTCGTTACCGGTCTGATGTTTTTACTTCAAAACTTCCACAAAAATACTCTTTTCTTCTTGGCCATTTACAAAAATTTGCTTTTAATTTAAATAATTTCCCGTTCTTTTCACAAATCCGTCGTCGAGCGCGGAGCTCTCTAAAAAAGTATAAAAGCCGAACAATCGGCCAATAAAGGCAGTCTCGCTTCAGCTTTCAAACTAGAAGTATGTCCTAAAGGCCTTATCCCGGGGCCGCACTGCCCCGGGATCCTGCAAGCCTCTGCCTTCACCTGAAGTTGTCGCCTAGCCACGCTTACGCCTCCACCAACTAGTGCCCGCGCTATCTTTAGCCGCTGTGCGTGCTTGCTTCAAGCGCTGCGTGTGCCTACTCCGGGCGCTGCGTGTGCCTACTCCGGGCGCTGTGTGTGCCGACACCGGGCACTGTGTGTGTGCCTACTTCAAGCGCTGCGTGTACCTACTCCAGACGCTGCGTGTGCCTACTCCGGGCGTTGTGTGTGCCTAGTCCGGGCGCTGTGTGTGCCTACTTCAAGCGCTGCGTGTGCCTACTCCAAACGCTGCGTGTGCCTAGATCAAGCGCTGTGCACCTACCACAGGCATAGCCTGTGCATACTCCGTGAGCGGTGAGCACCACTGCCAAGCGCGGTGTGCCATCTTGGTCTTCGGGCTCCGTTTCAGTACTCATTTATCTTTGTTATTTAAAAAAAAATAATTGTAATTCGCGTCACCCATCATCATCATCATATTTTTTATATAAAACTGTAAATATCTTTTAAAATTTTAAATAAAATATTCGTTTTTGTTCTATTTTTGTTGTTTCGTTGTTGTTAGGTTAGGTTCTTTAGTTTTTTAATTGTCGCTTCACGACAATGTATAGATATATGTATATATCTCATTTTTATTTAGAAGGAGACACATGTCTATTTAGCATATTCATGTATTTTTATTTCAAGGTAGTTATAAGCGCCTACAATGATCTTATTGATTCTTACTCCCACAATATTTTCAGACTTCACTGAACAAAAACTTAAATTGCAAATTAAAACAAATCCCGAAACAAAAAGAGCTAATGGTCTTCAAACGGCTGAATAAATTTTGTTAAAACCTATGAGTATTAAACCAATGAATACTCAAAAGTTAAAAAATAAATAAGAACACTTTTGATTAAGATACTTTTTAAACGAATTTTTTTTTATCTAATACCTAAACAGATAACGCAGGTAACTATTAAAATAGGTTCATCATCATCATCATCATCATCATCACAGCCCTTCACAAGTCCACTGCTGAACATAGGCCTCCCCCAAGTAATGCCACAAAGCACACACGTACACAACACACAACGTACTCGTCAACAACTTCGAGCATAGTGCTCCCAACAACTACCGGCATAGGTGTGACATGGACATTAAACATGATCTTTGTTTTGTCCATGTTCATCTTAAGACCTATCCGTTGGGAGGCACTATTGAGGTCATTGAGCATAGTGCTTAAGTCCTCCAGCGATTCTGCCATAAGAACTATATCGTCGGCAAATCGAAGGTGAGTGATGTACTCGCCATTGATGTTAATACCGTATCCTTTCCAGTCCAGTAGCTTGAAAACGTCTTCCAAAGCAGCGGTGAAGAATTTCGGGGATATGACGTCACCCTGTCTTACACCTCTCTGCAGTTGGATAGGTTTCGTACTCTGGTTCTGTACTCGGATAGCCATCGTAGCCCTACAGTACAAACACTTCAGCACTTCGATATACCGACGGTCAACTTGGCACCGCTGAAGGGACTGCAGCACCGCCCAAATTTCGACGGAATCAAAGGCTTTCTCATAGTCCACATACGCCAGGCATAGTGGCAAATTGTACTCTTCAGTCTTCTGTACAATCTGCCGCAGAGTATGTATGTGGTCTATGGTACTGAAGCCTTTTCGGAAACCGGCTTGTTCGGGAGGCTGGAAGTCGTCGAGTCTGCGTGCGAGACGATTCGTAATGACTCTCGAAAACAGCACGTAGACGCGGCTCAGAAGGGAAATCGGTCCGTAGTTCTTCAAGAGAGCGTTGTCGCCTTTCTTAAAGAACAAGACCACCGCACTTCTGCTCCACGCCTCTGGAGTAGTGCCACCATGGAGGACGGAATTGAAGAGCTTCTGAAGGACCTTCAAGTACCGGTGTTCCACCCGCTTTCAGAAGCTCCGCTGTAATTCCATCCTAGCCTGGGGCCCTGCCGTTTTTAAGGTGCTGGAGAGCCATTCTAATCTCGCTTAGACTGACGTCCGGGATATCATCGGAATAGTGTCGGATAAGACTTGCTCTTGGATCGTTACTCACACTTGCGTGTGGCTCCAACGATGATGTGTACAGCTGCCCATAGAACCTCTCAATCTCACTCAAAATCTCAGGTGTCCCGGAAACGATGCTGCCACACTCAGTCTTCAGCCTTGACAGTTGGCTCTTACGGGCAGACAGATCTCTGGCAAAGACTTTGGAGCCCTGGTTCCGCTCGATCGCTTCTTTAATACGAGCAGTATTAAAGTTGCGTAAGTCTCGCCGCATGCATTTGGAGATCTGTCTGTTCAGTTGCCTGTATGCTGTCAAATCTGTTGACGATTGCAGCCTCATCTCCCGTCTAACAGCCATGAGATTAAGAGTGTGATCGGAGAGTTTTTGTGTTCTTCTGCGGCGGGTCTTGCAGAACTTAGCTCCGACCGCATGGACAGTTTCCACGAGCTTGTCATTCACATCGTCCACTGCATTGCAATCTTGTAGGCACTGAAAGCGGTTGTGTAACTCGAGCTGAAAGTTTTCGGGATTTTGAATTAGAGCACGAGGGGGACGGAGCGTTGACTTCATTAGACGAGACCTCTCCAACTTAACGTTTAGGTTCAGTGTGCCTCTAACCATTCGGTGATCGCTGCCAGTTTTCACCCTGCGATCACTGAGACATCACTGAACAGTTGGCGTCTGGTCGTCATAATGAAGTCAATCTCATTTTTTGTCGAACCGTCGGGGCTCGACCAGATCCACTTCCTGTGGGGCCGCTTCTGGAAGAAAGAGTTCATCATAAAGAGTCCCTCTTTCTCCATAAAGTCGGCCAGCTGCTGGCCCCTTCGGTTCCGTTGCCCTACTCCAAATTTCCCTAACTTCAGCTCACCGTTTTCTCTTGTGCCTAGTTTTGCGTTGAAGTCTCCCATCAACACCGTGTAATGGGTATTAAAACATACATTTCCTCCACCTCCTCATCGGAATGTGCCGAGGTTGGTGCGTAAACCTGTATGACCTTCAGCGAATACCGTTTGGTGATTCTGAGTATCAGGTACGCGACCCTCGTCGACACACTCCCAATCTTTACAACGTTGTTGACGAGAGACTTGTGGACGATAAATCCGACACCTCCTTGGGACAGATGGTCGCCCTCCCGGTAATAGAGCAAGTTGCCGGATTCGAGAATCACCGTGTCCTCCCCCTCTCTTCGGACCTCGGATAATCCTATAATACTCCAGCGCAACTTATCTATCTCTTCTTCCAGCACCAGGATCTTCTCGTCAGTCCTCAGTGTGCGTGCGTTAAATGTTGCCAGGGCAAGTCGTCGTAGGTGGCAACCGAACCTCCACCGGAGATTCTTAGCACCCACTGCCCCGCCGTTACCATGGTCGCCACCGTAGCCAGGAATAGCGGGGCCGCCGGGGGACTGGGGGCCGTCTATTTGTGTAATTGTTCATGGGGGGTATATTGCCATAGTTGCCACGCTTGGCGAGCGGGTTGGCAACCGCAGTTTTTTTTTTTCGTACAGTTGCTGTTATCAGGAAGATGCTGCTGCCCATCTCCTGCCTGTTTCCCTCTGTCGCCTTTTACGACACCCACGGGAAGATATGGGGTAGTGGATATTCTTAACCGCCTCTACACGGCACTTAAAATAGGTTAATAATAGGTAATTATATTCTACTATAGATTTAAAAAAATTTCAATTTCAAAATCCTAATTCTGCCTTATATATGAAAGTTGAAAACTGCAGCTAGTCATGTAATAAATAATAATATTATATTTGCATATACCTCATAAAATCGCCGAAGCAAATTCACTAACAAACTTGTACATTAGTTGTTCAGATTTCACTGACATACCTTTGTATAAAGGTCTCTGCAACCAGGGTGGCTTGATATTTGGAATTAATTAAGGAATGTAAAACTTTATAGTTTATTGTACCTTGGCAGGTATATTTATGTTGTATTTATAACTTTTTTATAGAATAAATGTTACAAACAAGAGGACAGTCCACCTGATTGTAAATGGATGCTGTGACTTATAAAAATCTTTACCTTGGAGACTTTACCTTGAGGACTCTTTTTTTCCTCAGTTTTTTTTACACATGTTAACGATACCAAACACAGGAGCATCTGGTATTTTACGCCGGTATTCTGTAAAAGGAGCACTCTGTCACTCTTGCAACATGCGTGAAATAATTACCTATAACTGCGAGACACCCAGGGTATACACAGTTGGGGCTAGCGCGTTGTAGGCAATTGAATGTTAAAGTTTTTTAACGCTGTTTATGTAAATAGTTTTTTGTGAAACCTTATTGAAATAGATTTTGCTTAGTTTTTAGTCTATTTAATTGTAGGATAAAAAAGGTGAAAAAGTTTTAATGTAATTTAAAATTATATATATTGTGTATAATAAATGAGGAGAAGCCTGTGCCCAGCAGTGGGACGTGTATATAGGCTGTAACTTTACTATTGTGTATATTACCTATTAGATCAATTGTAATGGCTAAAAGTCGTTCCTACAAAAACTGCTGCATGGATAGATGCTAAATGACCAACAAAAGTTTTCAAATACATATATCATTCTATAAGTTACCGAAGGATTTTAGTAGGATGTTATGAAAGGTGAATTTATTTCATTTTTGGGTACTTATAACAAAAAAGAATTAAGTAATAATTTATCTACAGAAGCAGTACCTACGTAATTTATTACAAAAATTAGTTGTAATTTACTTCGCTATCCAATAATATACTTACGTACCTATACTTGTATTTTGTAATAAACATAAATTTTAAGTTATGATAACACAAAATACTGATATTAAACTTTTGTTTACTAACGAGTTTTTTAACGAAGTAGAATACGATCACATTTCTGTTAGGAACTGTATTACAGGTTTATTTGTTATTTCTTCCGAGCTAAGCATCGCGATTCCCCACTAATGGTCTTGCAAGTTGCATGCGTTGGGCATCGCAGAATTCACATAAATGCGAAAATGTGGTCAGTCGATCATAGTCAGAATAGGTACCTCACCTAAGTAACTTAATTAACATTTCGCAATTCGTAGGTAGGCTATTAAACGTCGACAAGCAGTCAACATCAAAGGAGTGCTCTGTACGTACGTAGTACTATTACTTATTCTGTGGTAAAAGCATGGTCCTTCCCGGTCGAGCCGACTTATTCTTGTTACTACCATAATATAGCGTTACTACCACGTTTATCATCCCCTCTGACTCATTCGTTTTAACCAGAGCGATAGGACTGCCTGTTATATGACTTGGTTTACAATAAAGAATATATAGATCACTGATTAAAAACCGTTTAACCGATTAAACTGTAAAAAAAGTTTACAATTTTAGGTATAAAAGCTTTCGGCCTCTATTATTTTTAATTCTTTAACTATTCTTTAACTCTTTATTCGCTTAGGGTTGGAGTATACAAAACCTGTAATGGCATTGTATAAATAAGTTTATAATAGTGTAATCAAATATATAAATAAAACATTGCAAAATTGCACAACCTTGTCAAAAAATTTCATCGTTATATCGAGGTCCTCCTTGAGGTGGATATTCCAAAAATCCTAAACCAGGTAGCCTCACATCGAAACGCTTATCCGTTGCTCAACCAAGTCTAATACTAAATAAAAGCAGTTTTAATACCATATTATAATAAATACTAAAAACAATACCATAACTTTCATATAATAGCTTCTAAGTCGGGGCTTATATGTCGAAGAATTAGAGTTACTTTTTAGTTACTCAAAGTCAGTTTTATTTATTACAAACCACTCGCCACTGCTCCGCCTGGATAAGATCTATTAACATAGAATTATTTAGATTTAAATAATACTAGTTTTTTCACAGATTATATCAAGGATCCCGTGACCATGTGTGCTGTAAAGTGCTCGAAACGTCGGGTATATAAAAAAGTTAACATACGCGATATAATCCGTAAAAGTAAGTATTATTATATCCGTAGTAGTAAGTATTATTTAAAAGCGTAGTGTTCGCGTAAATGATATTCTTTTAAATTAAAAAAAATGGTTCAGCCATTTTGAAGTTTTGCCCGGACAGACAGATACACAAACAGACGAACATTTAAAAAACTTTTTTTTATGTTTTAAAATCACGTAAATAATTATGATTTCTTATATTTACGCAAACACTACACATTGATTAAAACTACTTTTACGGATTTTATCGCGTTTAATTTGAATTTGAATATTTTTTTTAATTCCCGACGTTTCGGGTGCTTTCCAGCACCCATGGTCACGGGGGACTAAGGTAACTGACGTTCCGATGTCATTGTTAAACCCGGAGTACCTTCAGCTTTTTAATTATTGTTTATGGTCCGATCTATGCAAAATGCAAATATTAATTTATTGTGTAATGAAATGAGTTTCTTTGACGTAAGAAAATAAAATTTCGTTTATCAAATGTAATTTTTTGCATCTACTGTTTCAAAATGAGATTCCACTGACTGGAGAAGAAATGCCGAAATAAACTTCGGTGATATCCGATTTTTTGTAATTTTTTTTTAAATTAAATATCTTATTAGCATTTTATAATTAATATATAAGTTGGATAGAATACAATAAACTCATCGATAACTGGAATATATTCTATAATAAACTCAAAAAAAAAATATTTGAAGCTCATCATTGCTAAACTGAGTAAACCAGCCTCTACTAGCAGCACCTGTTCACAACTATGGCGCACGTCGATCAAATTTATTTTGTTTATAGTACGTCTGTTAATATTTCTATATTGCATCTGTAGTGCATACTTTATCTGATGAGTTGCTTCTCATTTATCAACGTTTTGAGGTGGTAGAATTAAACTGTAGCGTATTATGCCTGCAACGCAAATGGGTTGGCTTGACCACAGAAATACAGCGTGAAATAGCTGCATAATTTTATTGTGTTTCATACGGTTTAGATAAGATTATGATAGATTATGATTCCAGTTCTAAGTTTATATTAATTACTTACCTTATTTGGTAGATGATAACCATGATATAGTTTTATTTATTGATGATACTTACTTAGTAGATTTTCAGACTTAAAAGGTAATTATAAAATTTGATGAAGTGAATAATGCTATATTGAAATTAGTACACTAGTTGAACGTTAACGTAACGATGCTTTTATACGAATACAGTAAACGATAATAAAATATAATGTATTAATATTGCAACACCAAAAGTTAAACCAGTGTTTTTAAGTGAAGAGGGCAGAGTATTGTTGAATCCACAGTTTTTCTCGGAACTATAGTTGAAGCGATGCTTAGTTCTGCAGCATTTGCTATAATTTTTTAGAGTAGTTATTTAAATATGTATAAAATGACTACTCTCTTTAATATTAGTTTATTTTAGTTTTTTTTTATAGAATAATGTCATATGGAATTTTGCTATGGGGTAATGCTGACATTAAAACTTTTTTGATATTGGCTTTATAACCTGGGTCCGAAGGAGTTCCTTGGAGAAAATTTTAAAGAAATTAATTTAATAACTTTAACCTCTCAGTATATTTACGAAGATTTAATGTATGTACACAAAATCAATAATAGTTTTATTAAAAATAATGTACATTATGTAAATACTATGAACAGGTATAAGCTAGTTATACAGGTTTCTGTACTACGAACATCAGTAATTTCTTCATGGGGCAACGTATACGCTTTTACAACAAAGTCTCAGAAACTATGCAGGACATTTCTAACAAAAAGTTTATTTTTTTTATAAAAAGTACATCATTTATAATGATCCCTGAGAATGAGGCGATCGCTACTATAATCTTTTTTTTTCTAAATATTTTCATACTAATTGTATAAAATATTACATTGTAAACTAATGTTTAAAAAAGTCCCACTGAGTTTCTGGCCGGTTGTTCCTAGGACGGATGTTTTTTTCCTAACCTGTGGTAAAACTTAAATGACTTCCAATAATTATTCATGCTGACGGTTGTAGCATCAGACTTCTTGTACCTTTGACTGCTGCTGCCCGTATCTTATATATGGCATGAACAAATTTGTTCGTGTTTGACGAAACCCACGGCACATAAAGATAACATTAGGGTTGATTTACACACAGTAACCGGCTCGAAATTTCAGTCAAGCCGGTGCCGACCCGATACTGACATAGTGTAATGTGATGTGGAGTCAGTACAGCACTGTCGCGACATTGCTAACTTCAATATTCCTGCTTGTATATTTTGAAATTGATGCACTCCCTGCGTCACCTGCGCCAGCGGTGTTGACATTGTCTAAACGAACAAGTCAGTACTTGGTTTGGTTAGTCGCTGGGGCCGCATTGTAGGGTGACATCACGTCTTATCATAAATTCAAGCAATAATGACGCGAAATTTCAGTCAAGTCGGTGCCGACCCGATACTGACATAGTGTAATGTGATGTGGAGTCAGTACAGCACTGTCGCGACATTGCTAACTTCAATATTCCTGCTTGTATATTTTGAAATCGGTGCACTCCCTGCGTCACCTGCGCCAGCGGTGTTGACATTGTCTAAACGAACAAGTCAGTACTTGGTTTGGTTAGTCGCCGGGGCCGCATTGTAGGGTGACATCACGTCTTATCATAAATTCAAGCAATAATGACGCGAAAATTAAATGACAACGAAAACTTAAGATTGCTACAGTTGTATGGCGACAATGAATGCGATATTAAATTCCAAAATTACTGTAATAAGGAATACGAGCAAAAACATTGTAAAATATTTCTTTGTAAATCAGCCTTTATATTACCCTATGCACTTTTTTTAACTAATCTTGACGTATCCTTTACAGTGTTTGGTGACGCAATCAATTCAGAGCAACAGTTCAAAGAGAATTCAGCTCGAGCACTCCTGGGACTTCTGAAGGGGTTCATTCTTACCACTACGTACAAAGGCTTGGTAGTAGTTGTCTCAGAAAATGTTCAACAGTATCTTGGATATACTGAGGTAAGTAATATTTCTTATCTCATCGACGTCGTGTTAGGGTTTATTTTTACTCTGAGATATCTTCAAAGATCTTAGTCTAAAAAGCATGGCTTTGGCTTTTTACACGACGAGATTGCACTGATTAGGTATGCTATCTACAAATTTGACAGACAACCTTTTTTTAATATAAGAGAGAGAACCAAAGATAAGAGAGCTCAGAACAATTTTTTTTATTTTTTTTATGTGAGTTGTATAAATAAAATCCTAAAAATTTTATTAGAATTAGTATGGTTACTAAATTACGCTTCTTTAAATTAAAAGAACTTACTTTAAATGACGAGTTTCCGCTTTTGCCTCCGCGTCGCGTTTACTTCATACTTCAGTCTACTTCCTTCGCCGCGCAACGCGCCGTGCACTCAGCAAGAGGCGACAAGAAATAAAATAATAAATAAGTGGGTACAAAAGAAAATTTGTTGTTAGTCTTTATCTAAAAGTTAAGTAATTACACTGTCTTTAAAAGTTATATACTAATATTTTGTCTCGTAACAATTTTATACATTCACGAAATAAAGCAACTGAGACACATATTCGTTAGATTTGCCTTACTTGTAGAAGTGACATATAATATTCGATATTTTTCTTTTCAGTAAACTTTTTTAGTCTTGTTATTTATTACTGTTTTAACCATAGAATACTATAATATATACATAATAGAACGGGGGAGTGCGCGGAGCCCGTGTAGCCACTTAAATGTCACTAACACGTCAATTCACACGTATAAATGTCAACAAGAGATGTGTTTTGATGTTATAATCGTTTCCAAATTTCCCATGCAAATTATTTAGAAAATGCCAAATTGCACGCTATTTACAAATAAATATGTATTGAAAAATTGACAGACATCAACCGGGTTTGTAGTAGTGATAATACGACGTTATTGCTTGTATGTGTGCTCCCGGCGACGCCTATCGGTGTACAAAATAAGGTTGACAGCCATTATATTGTGTATATAGTATTTTATGGTTTTAACCATTGAACTTATATATGGAACTTTTGTGTAACAACTTGTTTGATGTTGATTTTTGATTACTTTTTTTACACACAAAATATTTTATCAAATAATAAAATTCCCCCTCTCTCCAACTACGTTCACATTATAATTGTTCCTTCGCGCCGCCATCATACTATTTTCTCCGTTACTCCTGTCGGTGTTTTAACTAAACAAAAGGAAACTAATACTAAAAGGAACTACGCCTACCTTGTTACTGTGTAACAAGGTACGTGTACCGTGTGCTGGAACGGTACACTGACTGATCGGCTAGGTTGAGTGAAATTCGTATATTTCAAAAATAATAATTAGAATGGTACTTATAATATAGCCACGTTCCTAGCTTAGGTAAGGAAGGTAATAAAAATCGACTATTGAAATTAAACCTAATTCTAAATCTAAAATGCATATTTAAAGTCACGTTATAAGTCGTTCTAATGTTCCAAGTTAATTTTTCACTGCGACTTTTT
Source organism: Parnassius apollo (assembly GCA_907164705.1). Taxonomy (NCBI): domain Eukaryota; kingdom Metazoa; phylum Arthropoda; class Insecta; order Lepidoptera; family Papilionidae; genus Parnassius; species Parnassius apollo. The sequence continues at coordinate 744,076 of CAJQZP010000132.1, forward strand.
TCTAACCGGAACGACGGTCACGTTTATTTGAAAATAACAAGTCCAAGTTCCCCAAGTCTTCGCCTCTTACGAGTCTCATGGGATGATAACATGGATATTCATAGGCTACTACTACACGGTAATTGATAACTTATCAAAACATTTTATTTATCGCCAATGTCTTGCAGTCGTCGTTTCTCTAGCGCTCACTTGACCTTCATACAAACAATTCCATATTTTAATTGTTGATAATTGTTTATTTTTGAATAAGAAAATAGTAATGACTCTATTTATTTATTAAAATGTTACACTAATACATATACTTAATTCTAAGAAGGTAATATAAACTAAGTGCTCATTCAATAATGGGTAAACACCGTGTGTTTAGTGCTCTAAGTTATATTTATTATAATTTTTATAGGAGGGTGTAAGCGGTAAATATAAATTTTTAAGGCAGTAAAAATAATTATCTAGTAGAATTATAATTAGAACTTCAAATCTGAATCGTGAACAGCACCACCCACCATTACAAACCGCAATATTTTTGCTTAAACATTTGGCTAAGCAATGGCTAGATCTCTTCCTTAAGCTTACTGATTCGCTTTAGCGATTTGCATGGGCATTACAAGTATTTAAACATTTATATATTTTCAAAGGCTATTTTGTTTATTAATACGTATATTAATTGGAAGTTTTGTAATGGATTCGATTTTTAAAACTTCAAATCACAAATCACTTTGTTTGTATTACTTTTCAAATATGATGGTATGCGTGCATGCGCACATTTTTCCACCCACACATACATCACAGCCTATAAAAGTACACTGCTAAATATAGGCATCCCTCATAGATTTTTAAGCTATTGTGATAGAAAGAAAACGCCAATATTTATTTATTTAACGTTACATTTTAATAATTTTGTGTCATTTCAATATTAATATTCATTGATGTTCATAAAAACATCTTACGCCTGTAGATGCTGCAATTAGGTATCGTTCGATTTAAATAAAACAAGTAGAAAGAACTTGACGGAAAAATATTCTGGTTTAACAATATACATACAAAGGAAGTAGATCACTGCCGGATAAGTCGGACTGGTGGTTAAATTTGCTGTCGTAAAAAAATTAACATAATTCAATCTCTATTTGAGTGTAAATAAAAAAGAAAATTGCCAACGTTTGCACAATAATTTATTTAAAGAAACTACCTTTTGTTTTGAATTTTACATAATAGGATATTATGGAAAAAAAAAACAAAATGAATCCAATAGTTATTGCAATACTATAAATTTGATGTACCTATTAATTATAGCCATAGTAAGTTTTTGCTTTTATTGAATAATAGTGACAAGTTGGTAAGCCTGCGGCCATAATCCATACATCCTGCGGCTAAAGGGATCTCTTAAAGATCTAATCTATCTAATAAATATATAAATAAATCTATGTTTTAAAACCTACTTAAATTTTGTATTTATAAATTCAGTCGCTGGCTAGTCGACTTGTATATGCTCGAAACTTTGCTTGTCGAAAATGTCTCATTATTATATACGTGAATAAAAATTCAAACGGTAGGCATTATGTAGCAAATGTAAATGTCTTTGCGAATTCTTATGTATGCCATAAACTATATATAAAAAACAACGTTTACACTTACTTAGGGATGTTTTCTTGAATAATGGAGGCGTTTCACACATTTAATTGCATAGGCAAACCTTCAGACTCGTAATAACTATTGAAATTATTTACATGATTTGAACACGCAGCCAAAACTTTTATTATAAAATGTACCTAAACATTAATAATATTCACGATAAACCTGCAGAATGGTTATGCGAGCGTAACATCCTAACACCAAAAAACGAACAAGCCTCAGTCATAAATGAAATACTTTTGAGATCATTCGGAGGGGTCGAATGTCAATATAAATCCGTCAACTCATTGATAAACACCGATGATGCTATTCATTATCCGGTCGAGTTCCTGAATACACTGAACCCTTCCGGTCTCACAACTCACATATTAAAATTGCGAGTTGGCGCGCCAATTTTTTTTTTTTTTTTGCGCCCGAAGCAATTGGAAAAGGGCTACCCTTTATGTAGGGAGGCGGAAAATGCATTACGCATACCACGACAGCCGGTCTATCGTGGTTATGAGGGACTCACTGCCTACCGGGGGAACCTAAGTGATACCCTCTAAAAACCGCCTTTGGGGACTGGCAACCAGCTGTATAAGCTTCTTATGCCGTATCGGAAGCGACCCTCTTTTGGGAAAAGAGGGCGCAGGCGGCTACGAGCCGCTGAGGGAGTGCCTACGAAGGCAAATTAATTATGAATAATTTAATTAGAGTCGGCCTGAGCCGCCAGGAGGCAGTTCAGGTCGTTTGACAGTTTATTAGGCGGGTCCGAGTGAGAGTTTCTCGGCCTGCGGACTCGATAGCGAGACTCGATAGTGGGGGTGGGGCTGCATAAGTAGCTGCCTCACGAATAAGATGATTGAAGTGCGACTCTGAGGCTTTAAAGAAGTTCTCAGAGATTTTTTTAAGAAATTGTTGAATTGTAGGGAGCTCTAGGTCCCGATGAAGGTCGGCATTACGGACGTACCAAGGTGCGTTCGCAGCTCGACGACAGAAAAGGTTTTGAACTGAATAATTTTAGGGTCAGCGTGGGCAAAAATGGGGCCCGCGTAGGACATGACTGGTCGTATACAGACCTTATAAAGGGTACGCTTGTTTCTGAGGGACATTTTACTGTGTCGGCCCAACATACTGTTGAGCCTACTCAGGTAAAAACGTGCGTGACGGGTTACTCTTTTGACGTGGGGCCTGAAAGTGAGCCTTGTGTCTAGAGTGACACCTAAATATTTGGCAGACGTATGCCAGGGGACAGGGGCCCCTAGCATACGTATTGGTTGAGTGTTTTTGAGACGGCGTCGTTTATAATCGAAGTGAACGGCGTAGCTCTTCTGCGGGATCACATCGATGCGCCATTTTTTGAACCAAGCTCCTAGGTCGTCAACTGACTTTTGAACCTTGTTCCGTATGAAAGGTAGCGAGATACCTTTACAGTAGAGAGCAATGTCGTCTGCGAAGAGGGACAGCTGAACACCTTTCGACGGGATGGGAATGTCGTTGTTGAACAGGATGTACAGCAGAGGAGCAAGTACTGAGCCCTGAGGGACACCAGCTTTGATAGGGCGCTGTGAAGATAGCGTGCCTTCGAGTCTAAAACGTAAGATACGATGCTTTAGATAAGAGGCCACGAGACGTTCTAGATGATCGGGGAGGCCTATTTTGTATAACTTGTAGATAAGGCCTGTATGCCATACTCTATCAAAGGCTTTGGCTATGTCGAAAAAGACCGCGATGGTCTTATGACGACGAGGATAAAAACCGCTGAGGATATATTCCACAATACAGTGAACTTGTTGAGGACATGAGTGTTTCGATCGGAAACCGAATTGATGGAGAATGATAAGACGGTCATCGTCTGTGGGAAACAGATGGCGCCTCATGCGAGGTTGTATGACTCTTTCGAAGAGCTTGCCCATGGCCTTGACGAGGCTAATGGGGCGATGACTGGAGAGGAGGTAGAGAGGCTTGCCTGGCTTGGGAATACCAATCACAGTTGCCTCTTTTCACGTAGTGGGAAAGTAACTAAGGTTGAAGCAGGCGTTAAAGATAATAGATAAAAAGGTTAACACCTGCTCAGGAAAGTGTTTTAGGGCTTGGTTGGAGACGCCATCCGCGCCCGGAGCCTTTTTGGGCTTAAGTCCTTTGATGAGGGATGAAATCTCAAAATTGGACACAAAGATAGGTTCGGAGACTGCAGGGGGTGAATTCCGGCGGCGGACCTCATCCTCCACTGCCTGGACGTGTGAGGGGTCGACGGGTTGAGAGCTTGGAGAGCATTGTGCGGCAATGCTGTCTGCAAGGCACTCAGCCTTTTCCTCGTCCTCGAAGGCAACCGTACCGTCGGGACGGGAGAGAGGGGGAGTGTGGGTGATAGCGTCTATGCGGAGGGCTCTAGCCATCTGATAGTACGCTGTATGAGATGGAGAGATATTCTGCATGAGTTTACTCTTTTCGAGGTCTCGAAATTCAGAGAGGCGGAAACGGAGTTCTCGTTGAAGACGATTGGCCGTGCGCCTATATTTGGGGATGGGTTATTTTGCTGCTTTCCGAAAGCAGTTTTCTTGGCTTTTAATAGGTTGCTAATATGTAGGGGAAGTCCACTATTGTTAGCAACCGGGACGAACCTTTCGTTCTCCTTAAGAGAGGATTTAATAAGAGTGGAGAGTGAATCGAACACGGTGTCGATTTTTTCGGGTCTGTCTAAGTCCGACGATAGGGAGATGGTAGAGTCCTGTGAGTCCAGAGCTTTAGCTAGGGACTCCTTGAATCCCTTGCAATTAGTGAAGGTTATCGTGTGTGTTGGGGGAGGCGGCTGATAGCCAAGAATGAGGGAGGCCGGTCGGTGATCGAATCCTAGATCGTCTAGTGTCTCGATTGCCCTGAGGGTGAGAGAAACTCCTTTGAGTAACGCAAAATCTAGTATATCGGGGGCGTGGTCGGTGTTATCGGGAAAGTGAGTAACATCGAGGGGACTGTGGACGGTAATATCAAGAGACTGCGTGATATCGAGCAGTATCTTGCCTATATATTCAGTATGCTTGGAGTTAAAATCTCCAAACATAATAACTGAATTGCCTAAAGATAAAATAGCCTCAAAATCTTTTTTGAGGGGATGGGTTCCTGAAGGGATGTAACAGGAGGCAATGAGGATGGACTGATGTCCAGTCATAGCTAGCCTGCATACCGTGGCTTCCATGTTGGTAAGCTGCGGAGTAGAAATGGGCGAGCAGTGAAGTGTCTTCTTGTAATAGATGGCCGTTCCACCGCCTCGGCGGTCGGGTCTGTCATTAAGAAGAAGAGAAAAGTTTTTAATAGAAAGGCTTTTAGTGTCCTTATTTTTGAGATTAGTTTCCTGTAGGAGGAGGAAATCGGCTTCACGATTTCGAAGAAAGAGCTTAAGCTCTGGGAGGTTATTTCGCAAACCGCGAATATTAAAGGATACAAGCGATAAACCCTTAGGTTTGATACGACCGTGAGACTTTGGTAGAGCAAACTGCTCTGTCATTGTGAATGCTCTGTAAGAGTGAGGAGACGGTCCTGAGGGGACCTTGCAGCGCGCAATTTGCGTGCTAACACAGCGATTTCACCAACGTTTATATTTCTAATAGTAGAATACACCGTTTTTAGGTCATCAATTGAGGCTATGATTGTTGTGGGGCGGAGGTAGGTTGTCCGCGTTGGGTCTGACTTTTTGGGGCCCCAGGGAAAGACTGGAGGCTGCATAGGCTTAGAGAAGCCCGGAGAATGCCGAATAATGCCTTGAGGAGGCCTAGGGGGACCCTGAGAGGGGCGAGAGAAGTCCTGGATGGGCTGAGAAAGGCCCTGACGGGGCTATTGGTAAAGAGCCGGGAATGAGCGGTCATTGACCGGCGGTGGAGCTTGCCTACTGGGGAGAGGATAAGGTGCGCAAGGGCAGCCTCTGTAGTTAGCCGGGTGGCCTGTTTGTTTACACAGGAAACATGCGGGTGGGGATTCGGCGTCTTTGGGCCGAGGACACTCTTTGGTGTTGTGGGGTTCAAGGCACTTAACGCACCTGGGTGAGGCGCAGCAGTTGGCCGCCGCATGACTATATAGCTGGCAGCGGTGGCACTGCGCCGGGAACCCGCGCCTATGTGGGGGCTCAACCCTCACTCTCGATAGGCCACATACTGTGCGTACCTGCCGGAAGATAGCTTTTGCCTCCGGCACGTTGGTTAAAATGACTAGGGCAAGATTGAACCTCTGGCCCATTCTGCTGTGCATTTTGTGCACAGCTTCTACGGGGAAACCTTGGGACTTAAGGCCCTCAAGGATTTCCTCGTTGGAAAATTCGAAAGGGACGCCTCGGATGACGGCCCTGCCTTTACGCTCTTCCGAAAGAGCGTACGTATAATATGAAACTAGTTCGGCTGTGAATAGCCTGATGAGTTGACGGAAGCCATCGATCGAATTGGGGATGATTTTAATAGTCTCCCCGAGGTTGATGGCGTAGTCATATTTAATGCCTGCGTCGTAGCAGGTTTTCGATAATTTGGTGAATCTTGCCTTGTCTCTTAGGAAGACAGGGGGCGGGACTTGCTTCTTGGCAAGGAATTTAGCACAGCGAGAGGCTGGCTTGGTCGAAGCGGGGATGTCGAGTGACATAAGTGGGGCCGAGTTAGCGGCGGGGGCTGCGGGGGCAGAGGCGGCAGCGGGAGCTGCGGAGTTTGTAGGAGCGGCAGGGTCCGCGGAGACAGGGAGGGTGCGTTTTTTCGCGGCACGTTTACCGTTGCGCTTGGAGTTCACCGTGGTGAATGAAGACTCCCCGGTTCCGTCGGAGTCACAGGACTCCGATGAACCGGTGCCAGAATTGGTGGCGGGCCTCTTCCGGGAGGCCGACGCAGAGGACTCGGAGCATGCGTACTCCATCTCTAAGGGGGCAAAAGAGTTCTTAGTCTCTAGGTATATCGCGATTACAGGCGGGGTTGGAGTGCCTGAGGGGCAGAGGGAGTAACATGGGCGGCGAGGGCCGTCCATCGAGGTTAAGGCCCAGACCAAGAGTTTGGTTTAGGGCGGCGACGAGGGGCTTAATTAGGCTAACTGTGGACATGTTGGGGGCAGTAATTCTACGAACAGTAAGGTTTGGGACGTCCCTGTTCTCAGTAGAACAGGGACTTGAACACGAGACGTACTACGATACAATATACACGTATAAAAATACAAGAAAAACAAAGAATAACGGAGAAATAACAAAATCCTAACAATAACAATAAAGTAAACAACGGAGTCAGTCAAACCCCCGCCCGAAGACAGGGGGGCAAGAACTGTTAGCGTAAATGACTCACCAATGGGTCGGCGCTGTACAGCGCGAGCAGGACAGCGGAGGCGCGAGAGCGAGATAGCACTACCGTACGGTGACGAGAGCGCGGACTACCTGGACACGACCGCTCGAGAGCGGTGCAACAGGCGCCAATTTTGTTGCTACGCAATATATATATATATCCAACAAAATTATGCAATGGCACCAGATTGCAAGTGAAAATATTGCATTGCAATGTAATCGAAGCAACTATATCTACTGACAGGTTGTTCTCAAAGAGAGTCTGTATTTATTCCTAGGATTCCCCTAACACCATCAAATTACTCCTTTTCATTTTCACGTTTTTCGGTTTCACGTGAGTGCAGTTTCCTATCAAAGTCTACTTCGCCATAACCATAAACAAAGCTCAAAGTCAAACTCTTAAGGTAGAGGGAGTAGACTTGAGAGAAAGCTGCTTCTCCCACGGTCAATTGTTTGTGGCATGCTCCAGAGTAAGCGTCAGAGAGAGAGTGCCTGGTGATTCTAGTACCCGAAGGAAAAAAAATTGTTTACAAATAAATACTTCGGTAGGTGTAGTACTTCGATTTCATTGTAAAAAGATAATACTGCCTGTAATAAACCTGTCACCTTCACCAGATCAAAGGCCGAGCTTCGTGTTTACAAAATATAACATAAGTTTATTTTATTTTTGTGTTTATTTAACCTTTAAATCTCTACATTATAATAAAAATTGTTATATTTATTAGGTATTCAAACATTTTAACATAATAATTTATATGTTATAACAAAATTAATAACGTAAAAAATCAATTAAAAATCCTATTAGAATCGTTTATTTCCACGCGGACAAAGTCGCGGCCAAAAGCTAGTTAAAATATAATGGAGGACGCAAGAAATACTATTTTACTTAATTACTATCTTATTTACATATATCTTGTCTTTATAAATGCATAAACGGACTATAAAATATCTCAACAATACTTCTGCTCCGAAAAAGATCTGACTTAACCTCAAATCATGCGTTAAGAAGATTCACTTCGAGAAATAAGAACCATATCCTTTAAACTGTTCGGCAAAGGCAACCTCCCATTTCTGAGAAGATAACGAAACAATTGTCTACGTGAAACACTTAGTATGCCACGCTGCTCCAATGTATATTGACGGACTTTACATATCCTCTATAGTATTGTTTTTGTTAGTTATGCAAGTTTCCTCACGATATTTTTCTTGACCACTGCGTCCATGGTAAATCAGCTCTTAAATTTGCAAGTCACAATTCAATTGGTGCAGTCGGGAACCAGATCTGAGTTGGTCGCGTTTTGTAAATAAATAGTAAGCACTTAGCTTCTGAGTTTTCAACCACGGCTAATTAAAATCAAATATAAAGAAACCCTCCATGAATGAATGTTCGAAAAAGGCAAATAAATAGAGCTAACTGGAACTGTTCCACGAAACTTGCGAAATTTACTTTGTGGATTTCGCAAGCCCAAGGAAAAAAGTCGCTGCCACAAATAGATGCAATACTGTAACTCGTCAAAAAAGCGCAAGAAATTTTTTATGTAAAGCACAAATTTAAGAGCAACGCCATATAAAAATATTAATGTCAACCTAACCGATGTTGAAATAACGAAAGCGAAATCGAGTGTTAACAAAAAGTAATGTTATGTTGCCTCTCCTCGTAACACATTAGCGCATCTTTTGAATCTGAATGTGTGTTAAGATGGCTGAAAGTAACTATAGTTTAGAGGGTCGTCAGAATTTCAAAAATATTACAAAGTGTTGGCTGTACAATAAGTCTATGGAACTAATTAGTGGGGCCCAATGCACTATCAGGTATAAGATTGCTTTACTCTGTTTCATTAACTCAGTAAACACACCTGACGAGATTCGATACTAGTATTAAAAATACGTGTTGGGGTGCAATTGTATCTATTATAGACGCAACAATTTATATGGAAGTCACCCATTTATTTGCTTTTTTTTTAAATATTAGTAGTTTTAAAATATTTAACAATATCATCTGATAATATGCTCCGAAATGCAAATTCTTTTGTACAAGCATTTACATTTTGTGTGAGTAATGACACGGCTACAAAACGGAAAGAATTCAGTGACTACAAAAGTGAGGATATGAATATGTTGCAATATCTTGATCAGATTTTGTTAAATTACTGTCAAAATTCCATTGATGTTTTAATAATTCTCTATATTTTTAATAATTCTCTATATTCTCGTTTCTGCCCCAATTAATTTTATAATCCAGTAGTGGTGCCCCGCGGTGTAATCCGTGTATGGTCACCCGTCTGAGGCGCGCGACATGACACCTAGTTCAAGCATTTTGGCAAAATACATAGTGACAGAGAGAAACAAATTAGAAAATGGGCAGCAGAGTCTTCCTAAGAACGTCTAAACATAAGGAACAGTGGTTGACCGGCTTGTCAAGCTTGGCAACTATGGCAAATATCCCCCCTACGAGGCAATCTATGAGGGAGGCCTATGTTCAGCTGTGGGCTTTAATAGGCTGTAACGGTAGCCATTTTCAATAAGCAAACCAATTAATCTACAAATAATGTCGAAAGAATGTAAGTTGAAAATCCTTTATGTGATCGCAAAAGGCCTTTTAGCTCCGTGACGATTTTAGTATGGTTTTCGTCAGAAACCCTCACTTTACACACTGTATCGTGTAAGTACCGTTTTATTTAAAACTGGAAAAAAACAGCGATTCGGGACACTTTGTGTCAGAGTGGTGATGCCCCCTCGGGAGGGTAAGGGTGAGTGGATAAAATGTAATTTTGCTCTATAACGTATATGTACGTTAGATAAAAGCCAATCCTGTAGCTAAAATACAAATATTCATATTTCGCTGAATGGCCGCATCCATTAAAAATTTCAAAATAGCATAGCAACTCTTCTTAAAGATCATATTCTATTCTTTACTTTACTCATACAAATCTTGACGATAAAATGAGAAATTTTTGAGAAAAATAAATTTTGAGAAAAAAAATCGATTTCATATTTCGTGGCAGTTTGAGCGAAAATTGATGCGCGGGGATAGGAGACGCTAACCTGGGACAACACGTATATATTGTACTGATAGATAAAAGTAATTCATTAATTTTGACAGTTTTTTAGACAAAATTCTTGAACTAACCTCGCTTGTTCTCTGCTGGTTTTTCTCGGGTGTCATCAGGCGATTGGGATTTATGCGTCGTTCGTGCGCCGAGCCGAGTGTTGAATTATTTTAATTTTTCATTATCTCATATACTATGCATCCAAATAAAATGCTTTATAGAGCAAAGTTTATCTTCATAAAATTGTTCTGATGATGAAGTAACGTGCCTAATAATAACGCTCATAAATCACTTTTTAATTTTCAATAGTTTGTGTCACAAAATACCTTATTGTAGTTTGCGAATAAGAAAAAGATATATGGTATCCCGGACTTTTTTAGATGGAGTATAGATCTATATTATTATAAAACATTTACGTATACTATTTTCTTACGCCAGCGCATGTGGTTGAATCATTTCAGCAGCGCTTTTTCTACCGAATTGCTTAACAAAAATCAATATTTAATGCTATCTGAGAGGTGTAAATGTGCTACATATAAAGTCTATATGTGGCGAACCAATGGCACGCGTGTCATCGATGGCACGCGACACAATATTTTGAGCACGACACTGATCACAAATTTCACTAAGAAGTTGGTCGGGACTCATTTGGATTCTGCCGACATTTTAAATGATCTCCAGACTCCCAAATAACTCAAAATCTCCAGACAAACAGCTTCTATTCACATCACAGCTGCCTTTGATTTCATAAAATCTGAATTAGTAATTATACTAAACTTTGAAGTAAATTGTTTGGATTTTAATTTTTTTCTGAATGCTAGTAATGGATCCAAATTGGTGGACCCAGTAAAGACAAACCAAAAAATGTATTTTCCAATGTATAATATACTAATAACAAATGTCTCAACTCAAAACTCTTTATTTCTATGACCTCATCAAACATTTCTTTAGAAAAATGGCACCCATGGTCACGGGGGGGACTGAGGTGTTCAACGTCCAAATGTCATAGTTAAAAACTTTTAACCATGGGTTACTTTGACTTTGACCATGGGTGCTGTAAAGCGCTCGAAACGTCGGGTATTTATAGTTAAATATACGCGATAAAATCCGTAAAAACTAGTATTATTTCAAAACACATTAGTTTTTTACCAATAAACTAATACTGAAATTATTGAAAAACTATCATTATCCTTATAGTTTAAACAAAGATATTTTAAATATGTATATGCCAGAATTAAGAATATCATAAAGTAGTCGATCGTTGCGTGAGATGGTAGTATTTCATAAAATTTTACACTGTTTGTTGACGTTATCGTGATATAGCTTGACCAAATCAACGAATGGAGATTTCGTAAAATATTAGAAGCGCTAATAGCGCATTTTTGACAAAAGCAAAAAATTTAATAGAATCTACATCACTTTATGTCTAATTTATGTATTATATAAATATTTGCGGCTTTGTTGTGCAATCGGGCCAACCCCAAATAATTTCCGCTGAGTAGGTACTAGAGGGTACAGTTTTGGTTTTCACAGTTTTACTCTAATAAGAGCACCATGTACTTACTGCTAATAAACTAATAAGAGCACCATGTACTTACTGCTAAATAAACTAATAAGAGCACCATGTACTTACTGCTAAATAAACTAATAACCAATCAATCCAAACGTAAATTTCATAGTACCTAATCAACCACCACCATTATACACCATTTTAACCACAATTCGAAGTGTCAATTTACCACGTTCTCGGTGGTGAAGGAAAAGATCGCGAAGAAACCATATGCATATCTGAGCAATTAAAAAATAATGTAAAATATTTTTAGGTATATGTGAAATCGTTCATCCCGCGTTGGAGTCAACACAATCAACTGCTGCTATGTACGTTACTACCTATTAATTTTAGTATTGCTATCCACTGCTGCTGATGCGCATGGGCTAAACTATGTTGTTATCAGGAAGGTGCTGCCACCCATCTCCTGTTTCAGTTTCATTTAGTCGCCTCTTACGACACCCACGGAACAAAATGGAGTATTGGTTTCTCTTTCTTAATAGATAGCCGCATCAATTAGATTTCCTCTATATATTCCAAAATAAGGTGGGTATTTACCGTAGTTGCCACGTTTGGCCACTGCATAGTTTTGTTATTATGAGCTGTAATCAGAAAGACGTTGCTGCCCATCTTCTGTATATTTCTACTCCCGTTGATAAATAATAGTTCTTCTCACACGTGTAACGTTTAATATAGAATTATGAATTTTCTGTCTTCTCGAACCAATTAAACAAACGTAAAAAATACTGGCATATTATGTCTTATGTTGCTAATCAACGATCAATGGGGTCAATGATTTGAATCGAATATCGCAAAAGAAAAAACATTATGCCGTGTATTAAAAAAAGACCATGAAATTTAACATTATTTCGTCGAAAATTTATGTATGTAAATCACGCATTTTTTCATTTTAGACACATCGGAAGACATGCCCGATATAATAAATGATAGATAGCTAGACGTATGATATTAATACAATTCTAATTAACTCATTTATGTGTTTCTGTAGCATATTATATTGCAAAATTTCAATAGTTTACGTTCAATATAGACACAGATACACATACATACAGATAGTACATAATATAATTAAGATATTTCTTAAAATAAACGAAACATATTCTTAATATACCATTTGTTACAGATGGACTTAATCGGTGAGAGTATTTTTAACTTTATTCACGAAGAAGATCATCAAATGCTTAGGGAACAACTCATGCCAAAGAGCTGCCTTTTGAGACCTAACGGTGAACTTCTTATTCCTGAATCGCCTGACGCAGAACAAAAGGTTGCTGATATACTTGCTAAAGAAAGGAGAAGATTTATTATTAGGTATGAACGTTTTGACAAAAGCAAAAAATTTACTTTGCTATAAATTAAGTCTTCGAATTTTCTTAGATTTAATTAATTTACTTACATTTAATTCATTTAATTGTATAATATATAAAGGTGTATATTTTCTTAAATCTTATATTCACTACTATAAGTTTCATGCTGGCAAACGTAATATGATTTAAACTATTTTAGACATAATAAACATACGTTCTATTGCGTGTAATATTTATTAGGTACATAAAGAAAAGTCTAAATCTTACTTGGTTGCTAAATGCAAATATTAATGAAACTCTTCATTACATTAGTAAGTGTACATAGCGATTGATGCCAGCGAAATTTGACTACTGTTAGTGCACTTGCTCCTACTGATATTGTATACACAGATTTGGATTTTATACACCTCGTATCTTTATTACGTGGCTTAATCTTTCTATACGTGATAGAGTCATACTGCAGCTATATTTGTATGGCTGTAGCACCACGAGGAAAAACCACGCTGTCATAGAATACCAGCGTAAAATATCAGATAAATGATGCTGTGTTTCGTATGGTGAGTGTAGAGAACCGGAGACCCTTTTTACTGGAAACGAGGCATTCCATCTTAGTCCTCACGGGTGGCAATGCATCTGCATTTTGATTTATAATCGAAGATAGATGTATATGTTTATGGGCCACAGCATACACTTTCCATAAGGTGGTGTACTCGTTTGTTACTCATATTCTATAAAAAAATTAACTAAACATGAATTAGATAATGATTAAAACTACTTTTACTGATTTTATCGCGTTAATTTTACTATTATTTTTAATTCCCGACGTTTCGGGCGCTTTCCAACACCCATGGTCACGGGGGACTGAGATGACTGACGTCCCGATGTCATTGTTAAACCCATACCTTACACAATAATTAAAAAAGCTGAAGGTACTCCGGGTTTAACAATGACATCGGGACGTCAGTCATCTCAGTCCCCCGTGACCATGGGTGCTGGAAAGCGCCCTAAACGTCGGGAATTAAAAATAATAGTAAAATTAACGCGATAAAATCAGTAAAAGTAGTTTTAATCAATGTGTAGTGTTCGCGTAAATATAAGAAATCATTATGAATTAGATAACTTTGAATTGTTTAGTATGAAGCGTATTTAAAAATGCTAGTGCTGCGCTGTGCGTTTGTTTTAACTATAGTCGCATTTGGCTGTACATACTGTCAATTAATACTAATTCGATACCTGCTGAAGCCAACAAAAAAAGTATAATAAATTCAAATGTTCGAAAGTTTTATAACATGTTAAATTTCCTTTTTTGAGACAATTAATTTCTATAAGTCCACTTCTGAACATAACACATTTGCCATAGTTGCCACGCTTGGTTGGCAACCTCGGTTTTTCATCATTTTAGCAGTCATTAGGAAGATGCTGCTAACCATTTTTTTTTAAATATCTCTCTGTCGCCTCTTATACCTAAAGGATGATATTGTACAGTTGGTTTTTGACGTGTTCATGTTCTTTTAACAAAACTTAAATTCATCAGGTTTAAAAAACTTGGTCAACGTTCAGAGCCAAGAAAATATGTCACGTGTCATGTTGAGGGTACAATGAGGAAATCGGACAAGGCCTGCCGTAACAACAAGCAATGCTGTCGGACGGTGCGACGCATTAGGGCGAGAAGGGGCAATCCTTGCTCCAGTGGAAACGATGTGGTAATTGGAATTTGTGACAAGTTTTTTTTTTTTGTGATTGGCTTTTCGATGATATGTTGTATATCGATGAGTTGTACTATATTCTAATAGTTTCTTTTATTGGCTAATGATGTGAAGTTAATGATACGGTCTAATAAGTACATTATCTAATTAGTTTACTAAGAAAATCGTACAATATAAGAGCGAGTAGGTCTCGCGCCCTAAGGACTCTGCTTGAACTTAAATATGTATGAAGATAGTTCATCCTTCCCGTGAATCACAGGTAAATGAAGCACTGAACCGAAAAACAAGTCAGATAGAAGGACAAATATAACTTTGTAGTGGAAAAAATGTTCTTCCATAAATCTGTCTACCCGTACATCACGATCGATGCTGTAACTGCAAAATGTAAATTAGTAATTACAAAAGAATGTTATATGATATAGCTATAATTTATAATGTTACTATCCATCCCTGTGAAAAATTGATTTATAAGTTGGACAGACATACAGTAAAATAATCCTGATAAAAATTACACGTGCATGCAAACTGTTATATTGTACAATGTGTACTTAATATAAGGTCTGAAAAACACTTACCTGGATAGCTTCTTCAGCGTAGTTCGCGCCCAGTGTGATGTATGTTCTCGCCAAATACCTCCACTATTTTCTATTGTCCACGGTTTAGGTATTAAAGACTCCTTGTTCTTCGGATGAGCGGAGAAAACAGCTTTATTGACGACAGCGTAACGCGAACGTAATGTGTACCGTCTAAGCGTTATTGCTTGAGATGACGAAGAAATTGCTTGTTACTAGTGGCCGTTGTGGGTGTAGTTAAAAAAAATTGATCATATCAAAGTTTAGGTAAAATATATTAATTAGAATCAGTTAGAGGAAAGTTTCCTTTCTAGCTGTGATATTTTTACCGTAACGATATTTTAAATTAATACAAATACACCCTGTAAGGGAAATACATTCACAGTAACTATATAATACAAAGTGTCCGAAATCTACGTAACAATCAATTTCTACTCTGTTCTATCACCTCTTTATTTTTGTAACAATTATTTACTTTATATTGAGACCTTGTAGCCCAGGATTCATAATTGAATTTAACAAAAAAAAAAAAAGGTCTGAAAAGAAATTGTAGTTTATATTATCCATGTGTTTGGAATCGCTTGTCATGACTCTACAACGTACTTTTGGCTAAAGCGGTTTTTTAAATTCCTTAACCTAATTTCTTTGTTACGACAAAGAAATTAGGCTAAGGCTAAGGCTAAGCGACATTTTAGTTCTATTTAATTTTGACGTTTAGGAGAAAATTGACATTTTGAAACCGGGACTTTATTTTGAGTTTTAAACATTTTCCTGTTCATTTGTTAAATATTTTTAATTTAAGCTTCTTTAAATAACACTCGTAATAAAGTACTCTGAAGCAATTTCGCTGCATTTAAGTGATTCATTATCTTAGACCGACTTCGTAAGGGCTTTTTACTGTTCTGAATGACGTCAACGGCTATTACAATATATTTTTTATAATTCGCTTTGTTATCTGATTTTCCATTACACCTCCCTTATTGTCTCCTACCCATAGCAAACTACTACGCTTTAGAGTTAAAACACAATATTTCCTCATTTAAATAGAAAAATATTTATTTTAAACTACGATCGTTGTAAACTTTTGTGATTCAATATTTTTTATGGATTGAGACGTAAGGGAACTAATAAAGGGGTATTAGCATTTCATCATAATCATCATCATCATGATCACAACCCATCACAAGTCTATTGCTGAACATAAGCTCCCTCCAATGAATGCCACAAAGCACGGTTCTAAGCCACCTGCATCCATAGACTTACTGCATCTACTACCATATCAGTTGCCGGTTCTCTAAGCTACATGAACGATAAATTGCCATATAAGCAGGAGATATTTTCTTAGTGAACGCACGTGAGTGAAAGATTGGTAGCTCAGGGACGTAGCGCTCGTCGCAAATTTCACTGAACCCAAGCAACTCGCGTTCAGACCTCGATAAAACTAATTGAAATTACGAATTGCAATCAAAAGTGCTTATTTATATCGGCTTGAAGATTATAGAAACACCGCGGGAAAGCTGTTTGTCTGCGGAATAAAATAATTCCAAGTCATGTAAAGTCGGGTAAGAACTTGAAAATGGGGTCGTTACCCCATAAAATTTATAAAAAAGGCCTATATACAGCAATAATTACCGTAACATTACAAAATTACAGTTTATATAAAAGACGTATAAGTATGTAATTTTACTTCTTCTTCCTGCCCATATCCCAATTAATTTAGGGTCGGCATGTCGTGTCTTCCCTTCCTTTCTCCTTGTTGTGAACCTTTGGTGGCTGGTGTATCTTGTCTACTTTTGTAGGGAGGAAAACCATGAAACTGTTCACATCAGTTGTAGTCGCTTTATTTTTTACATCAGAGATGCGTGTTCACATCCAAAAAGGAGCTGTACTACTGACTAACAGACTGCTGTCCCGCCGGTTGCGGTCGTTATCATATTTTACAAGAATCACAAAGACATTGACCCGGGAGACGCACGTGTGTGTTGTGTGAGCAGCACTCACAGTGCTCCCCCTTATTAAAAATGAATTTAATACATCATTTAGCAAAAAGTTTGATCTAAAACGATACAGCCTTACTTCTAACTAAAACTAAGCAGGTTGTGCGTAGAGTCTATTAAGTTGCTAGCAAACAATGCTCTTTCCTGCTACGTCGCTCGACCTATTTATTTTCAATGATAATAATACAGCGAAGCAGGGATCTAAAAATAGTCACGGGTACATTACATTGAATTGGTTAGCACTATGCCATAAAATGTCGTGCCGTGTAGTGGCGGTTAGGAAAATCCACTACCACATATCTTCCCGGGGGTGCCGTAAAAAACGACAGAGGGAAACAGGCAGGAGATGGGCAGCAGCATATTCCTGATAGCAGCAATTGTACAACAAAAAAACTGCGGTTGTCAAGTCGCTCACAAAGCGTGGCAACTATGGCTATATACCCTCCATAAGAAACGACGCAAATAGAAGGCCCCAGCCCCCGGTGGCCCCGCTATTCCTGGCTACGGTGGCGAACATGGTAATGGCGGGGCAGGGGGTGCTAAGATCTCTGGTGTGGATGTTCGGTTGCTACCTACGACGACTCGACCTGGTAACACGCGCCCTGAGGACTGACGAGAAGATCCTGGAGCTGGAAGAAGAGATGGATAAGTTGCGCTGGAATATTACAGGATTATCCGAGGTCCGAAGAGAGGGGCAGGACACGGTTATTCTCGAATCCGGCAACTTGTTCTATCACCGGGAGGGCGACCATCCGTCCCAAGGAGGTGTTGGATTTATCGTCCACAAGTCTCTCGTTAACTACGTTGCAAAGATTGGGAGTGCGTCGACGAGGGTTGCGTACCTTATACTCAGAATCACCAAACGGTATTCGCTGAAGGTCATACAGGTTTACGCGCCAACATCGGCACATCCCGATGAGGAAGGCGGAGGAAATATATGAGGATATTTCTAGAACCATGCATTCCTCCAATACTAACTATACGGTGGTAATGGGAGACTTCAACGCAAAATTAGGTACAAGAGAGAATGGTGAGCTGAAGGTAGGGAAATTTGGGATAGGGCAATGGAACCCAGGGGCACAGCAGCTGGCTAACTT
Organism: Parnassius apollo; assembly: GCA_907164705.1. Lineage (NCBI taxonomy): Eukaryota > Metazoa > Arthropoda > Insecta > Lepidoptera > Papilionidae > Parnassius > Parnassius apollo. Next base: position 762,282 of record CAJQZP010000132.1, read on the forward strand.
CATGGAGAAAGAGGAACTCTTTATGATGAACTCTTTCTTCCAGAAGCGGCCCCACAGAAAGTGGACCCGGTTAAGCCCGACGGTTCGACAAAAAATGAGATTGACTTCATTATGTCGACCAAACGTCAACTGTTCGGTGATGTCTCAGTGATTGCAAGGGTGAAAACTGGCAGCAATCACTGAATCTTTACAGGCATACCGAACCTAAACGATAAGTTGGAGAGGTCTCGTCCAATGAAGTCAACGCTCCGTCCCGCTCGCGCTCTAATCCGAAATCCTGAAAACTTTCAGCTCAAGTTGCAAAACCGTTTTCAGTTCCTACAAGATTGCAATACAGTGGACAATATTCATGACAAGCTCGTTGAAACTGTCCATGCAGTCGCAGCTAAGTTCTGCAGGACCCGGAGCAGAAAAACACAAAAACTCTCCGATCACACTCTTAATCTCATGGATTTTAGACAGAAGATGAAGCTGCAATCGTAAACAGATTTGACAGCATACAGTTAACTGAACAGACAGATCTCCAAATGCATGCGGTGGGACCTACGCATCTACAATACGGCTCGTATTGAAGAAGCGATTGAGCGGAACCAAAGCTCCAAAGTCTTTGTCAGAGACCTGTCTGCCAGAAAGAGTAAACTATTGAAGCTGAAGACTGAGTGTAGCAGCATCGTTTCTGAGACACCTGAGATTTTGAGTGAGATTTAGAGGTTCTATGGGTACATATCATCGTTGGAGCCACATGCAAGTGTGAGTAACGATCCAAGAGCAAGTCTTATCCGACAATATTCCAATGATATCCCGGACTGTCCCGGACTATATATGCTGGTTTCAACCTTTCAATTGAAATATCTTATTATTTCTACTCAAGACGCTGTAGGGGCCATCGTAAGTAGGTGTCAAAGGTTTTTTAACCGCATCATTTCTTATGAAAACATGACTGCAATTACTCAAGTCCTTATAGACAAATAATTTCTGCGAATTGCTTTGATATTACCACCCGCGACGTCACAATATATGCTTTTATTAACTTTGGGAATACTGTACTTTGTTCGACACGCCGGTGTCCTGCGAAATTTGAACGTCGGCTTCCTGCGTTGTCCGTAATTCCTCGTAATTTATGACCGTTACACAAAACATTGTTGCAATACGCGATAGCGCATCTGCGACTGGATTTTTCTTAACATTGACATGTCGTATACTGCTGATGAACTCGCTAATGTGTAACAACTGTCAAACTCTAATTCGTTGAGGGGTCTCTTTACTGGAATTCACAGTCAGAGACTTGTGGTCTATGTAAGCGGTCATTTCCTGTCCTTCTATCGTGTTTTCGAAGTGAATGTTGTACACAGCCAACAACTCTCTATCATATGAACTGTATTTTTGTTGAGCATCTGATAGTTTTTTGAAAAATATCCGAGCGGTCTCCAAATACCGTTGACCTTTTGTTGCAGTACTGCGCCTACATCGGCGATCAGTTGTAGTCGATTTATTTTATACATTAGAGATGCGTGTTCACATTATACATTCAAAAAGGATCTGTACTGTTGACTTACAGACTACTGTCCCGCCGATGGTAGTCGTTATAATATTTCACGAGAATAACATACACATTGATACGGGTGACGTATGTGTGTGCTATGTCAGCGCCGGCCACAACACTCCTCCTTTATTAAAAAATAATTTAATACGTTATTTAGCAAAAAGTTTGATCTAAAACGACACAGCCTTACTTCTAACTAAAACTAACAGGATGTGCATAGAGCCTATTAAGTTGCAAGCAAACTCTTCCTCTCCATCCATCCATCCATCCTCTTCCTCCGAAATCTGGATAAAATTACAGCGGAGCTTCTGAAAGCGGGTGGGACACCGATACTTAATGTCCTTCAGAAGCTCTTCAATTCCGTCCTCCATGGTGGCACTACTCCGGAGGCGTGGAGCAGAAGTGGTGTGGTCTTGTTCTTCAAGAAAGGCGACAACGCTCTTTTGAAGAACTACAGACCGATTTCCCTTCTGAGCCGCGTCTACGTGCTGCTTCCTTCCAATTCCACCTTTTTTGACTGTTGCTTGCCCATGTTTATAAAAATCTCCTTACTCACTCCTTTGTTACACATATCATCCCTGACACAATCCCTCCATCTTTTCTTAGGCCTCCTACTACTCTTATATCCTTCATCTCCGATTGATATAGCTTTTATATAGCTCTATTTTAAATTGTCCTCCATGGTGGCACTACTCCGGAGGCGTGGAGCAGAAGTGTGGTGGTCTTGTCCTTCAAGAAAGGCGACAACGCTCTCTTGAAGAACTACAGACCGATTTCCCTTCTGAGCCGCGTCTATGTGCTGCTTCCTTCTAATTCCACCTTCTTTGACTGTTGCTTGCTCATGTTTATAAAAATAGTCGAGTCTCTACTACTCGAACGAAATTACTCTGACTTGCAATCTGTATTTAATATTTATAACAATAAATTAAGATGTCGGATGGTATTTAGAAGTTAGAGTAATAACATATATTTCCGAGGAATTTATTAGATATAGCTGGGGTGGTTTGCACAAAATTTTCTTGAAAATAAACACTGTTATGATCAAATTAAAATACTATGGAAAAATGCATGTATGTAACCTCTACAACTGTGCGATGTTAGATTCGATAGTCTAGATTTTTTTGTGTCCTTTACACTATAAAGGAAAATCGAGAAACAATCTCGACACAACCATTTATGTTTTTAAACATATTCTGCTTCGACTGGAATTACAACTCAAGATACATGATGTGGTAACCAGGTACTGTTATCTCTACGCCGAACTATCCCTTACTATCCATTGCTGAGCATCTCACATAGACTGCCTTATATTTGCCATTTGCTGCATATTTGACATATTTGCCATGCTTGCCAAAAGCAGGCTATTCATATGTTATCCATGATGCTGCTGCCCATCTCCTAGATTAGATTTCCTCTGCCACCCCTTACGACACCTTATTGCTGTGGACACCTATGATATGGTATAAAGGACACTTATGATATGGTATAAAGGATATTCTTTCACAAACACTACACGGTTACTAACCCTACCTTACTAAATTATCTTACACATAGCAAAACATGATACAATTTAAAATTTCTTAATAATTATTAATTATATGACAAAAAATTACTAAATTAATTACTATATACTTAAAATTAATTAATTGCATAAACCATTTTAGCATCAACAACGCTGCTGGCAAAAAACTTTATTTCATTTCGTACTATCGTTGACGTTTCCATTTTATCTTGTACAACAAATAACAAATAATGGAAAGAGGAACAGTATTTGAAACTATAATCAACAACATATTTACTGCCTCATTGGTCTAGAGGTTGTATTAGTGTGACTGCTGATCCTGGCTTGGAATCCCGGGTCGGATTAAAAAAATCGGTTTTTGAGTTTTTCCGTTAAGAAATTCTCAGTAGCTGCCGGGAGTCAAGAAAGTTGGCTGTGTTTCACCTCCGTGCCTCGGATTTACCATCCCATCGGATTAAGAGAGTGAGGGAATTGAGAGTGCACCTATGCTTGCGCATACACTTCGGCACTATAATCCTGTCCTGCGCTGATGACTAGTCTTCGTTGAGGCAAGCCACCGTGACCGAAATTCGGTCTAGATGACTTTATTATTACTATATTATTGTATTTTCATTGAAATTACATAAACTCAAGATTTAACTATAAAGGATTCTCTCACAATAGTAAAGCGGTTAGACCAGGGATTTTCAAAGTGAGTGCCACTCAGAGGGAGAAGTGCTGAGACCTGCAAAGGAGGGCACGTGCTATCTGTTTAGTTAGGGACCTTACGACCAAGAAATGTCCTTATTCACCTACCGTCTGTTGTATATACAACAAAAAATTTGGTGAAACCATGGTTTTGGTTCAAATATTTCACAATTTATACCAAAATTACAGAGGAAACACTTCAGTTGTATTTAAACTTTTCCTGTACATATTTGTGCCGTTGTAGTAATATAATCCAAGTACAGAAATAAACTGACTCGTAACATCGGCATGCTGAACTTTTTGCAATTTTTGTGGTAAGCCGTGAATCGAAAACTTCGTTAAAACCATGCAAGCTCTAATAATATAATATAAATTACATAATTAAGTAGTTTTTGTATGATATTGTGTAGCTTTTAAGTATTAAAAATTTTATGTTATTGAACGGAACTATTTTTTCCTAACCTGATAGTAATCTAAACTTAGCTGAGCAAGGGGGCGCGGAAAATTTTTTTGTAGAAAGGAGGCGCGTAGACACTATCTACTTGTCCCGAAAAACATTGTTTTTAGCCATCTCGATAAGTACTAATAATTTACTCCAGACCGAATTTCGGTTAATGCAGAATTATAGAGTGCACGAGTGTATGCGTAAGCACAGGTGAATTTCCAATTGCCTCAGTTTCATCAGATGAGACGGCGATCCGACACGACCAGAGAGATATGGTGCAGGATCAACTGTTTTGACCTGACTCCGAGATTCGAACCTAAGACCTCGTAATTAGCAGTTGAGCTTACGACCATTAGATCAGCGAGCAACCCACCCAACACAACGCATGCACTTGCATGGTACATGGTACCATGCTGAAGATTATTATGGAGCCACGCTGGAATGTAAGACTGCAGCTCAAATGAGTCGGCCCGTTAAAGTACGACCACGCTTTTACATAATAGCAGTGATTAGATATATTATATAGACATACACCATATCCACGTTATTTGCAACAATGGCTCATACACCCTATAAAAAAGCATAAATTGTGCTTAAGAATCAGTTCACACCGAGAGGTCACGCGACGCAATGAGGCGCGTTCTTTTTACGATATTTATACCACATATAATTTTATTTACTACACAAAAATACATACATTTTATTGAGATAATACGAAAATACCACCCAGCGTATCGCTACGTCGCGATCCGTCTTTCGACGGCGCGCTGCGTGGTACGAAACCACTGGCCTCTTCCAGTATCGTCGCGTCGCGTCTCTGTAAACTGACCCTAAGAAGTTACTGAACATCTTTTATGAAATTATAACTAGTCAGGTCATAAAATAATGTTACTATTCAAGAGTTCTTCTTTGTTTTTTTTTCTGAATTCAAATTTCGAAAGTGTTCCTCAAGTGAAAATTTCGACTGGTTTGCCGCCATTTCACTTATTACAATATACGTGGTGAAGGTACGCTGCAGTTTTATTAATTTTACTTTGAAAGGGTTGGCTCGACCGGGGCGGGTGGAACCACGCTTGCACAGAGTACAAGCATACAATAGCAGATTAAATCCTACTGTGTTTCGTATGTGTAGCGTAGACAACCGGAGACACTTTTTACTGGACTTTCGGGGGTAACAACGCATTATCATTTTGATTCTTAATCTAAATCTAAAATGCAGATGTCTACGGGCCACAGCATCCACTTACCATCAGATGGTCTGTGCGCTCGTTTGTCACCCTTATTCTTTAAAAAAAAACATTAAGGAGCGTAGGACGCTAAAGAAAACAGAATTAAAATTTTATTTCTCTAAGACCATAAATATAGGGGCAACTCTGTACTGTTAGAACCAGACAGGTTATGAACTATGTCAATACCATAATTTGGCGAAACCCTATAATAAAACAAATAATATTATCAGGATCATTGTCGCCAATTATTGGCCACGACTTAAAGATATGTGCTTAACGTCGATACATAGTCTTTCGAGTCTTGTATCATCCGACACTCGATTCGAAAGGCTCGTGCACGATATCCCAGACTTTAAAAGAGTTGAAGAATAATCCCATCTAGTTTAGTCTATATTCTTTGAACTACAAATTGTGGTTGATATTAAGTACATGGCCAGCTCAAAACGTATCTCCAACACTAAGTCCACCGAGACATCTTTAGAGCTAAAATTAGCTAAATTTCCCATCGATGGCAGTGCGTAATTCTTTTGATTATGTGTTGTAAAAATTATACGCCTTTATCAAAGATCAAGCCAAAGGCGGCCGCGTTGAATATTTAAATAATTGTTTTATTAAATTGTTTAGATTTTGATTATATATATATATATATATATATATATATATATATATATATATATATATATATATATATATATATATATATACACACACACAAATTATTCATATAAAATACCAGCTGTGCTCACGACTTCGTTCGAGTAGAATTATACTTTTGTTATGATATTGATCAAAACCTGCAGTTAGTCAGTTTTTCAGACAAATTAACGAACGAACAAAAAGATGCGTCCACAAACGAACTAATGTATGGACTCACAAAAGGACTTGTGTTTCATATTGTAAATAAGCTATAAAATGACCGCAATAACGTAATTCACCATTTGATCCCTAAATTGATCCCTATTTTTTCTAGACAAAACTGGATTCTCAAACATCGGAAGTGACTACCCTAATTAAGCATGCTTCATCACCAATTATTGGACTGTCGTACGAGTTACCATATTGCCAGTAATGCTAAAAATATCTGTAATGAAAACTATAATTCAATGTCAACCTAAAATTAAGAACCTAATCACACTAACAAAACGAATGAATTTAGGTACCTATATTACATCTCATCCTGCAAACAAATGAAAAATAAAACTAAAAGCAACCGAGAAAAGCCTTTCGAAACGAGCCTAAAACTAGTTTTAGGGTTTTCTATCACGAAATTCCGAGTAGCAGTAGCAGTAATTTTTTGACATGGTAGAACTCTGCAGCAGTTATATTAGTAGTAAATTTGTAGCACGACTGGCTCGGCTCGACCAGGGAAGGATCACGCTCTCACAGAATACCAGCGTCAAATAGTAGCTTAATGCTGCTGTGTTTCGTATGGTGAGTGTAAAGAACCGGAGACCTTTTTTAATGGAAACGAGGCATTCTATCTTAGTCCTCACGTGTGACAACGCATCTGCATTTTGATTCGTGATCGAGGATAGGTGTAGATGTCTATGGACCACAGCAACTACTTACCAACAGCATGTGCTCATTTGTCACCCTATCCTATAAAAAAGCAGCCGGGAGTCCAGATTTTAGCGATGTTTCATTCCTGTGCCTTATAAAGTGCGTAAAGCCGTTGGATCTGCGTCCGATATCTTTATGTGAGCCGGATTACTGTCCTATCGGACTATGAGAGTGAGTGAATAGATAGTGCACCTGTGCTTGTGCATGCACTCATGATCCATAATTCTGTCCTGCATCATTAACAAAGCAAGGCGAAATTACGTTGGTACTTACGTACGTATTATAGAACAATATTACTCTTTACCGAAAGGTTCGTACATAATATCACAACGTCCTGGATAAATGGCTAATCTCCGTTGAGACAGGTCGCCATGACCAAAATTCTGCTAAAGGACATTTTTGATGTGCATTGGAAACAGTAAGAAAATAAAAAAAAATTAATGCATTCAGCGGTCAATACACTTAACACTCAAATACTGAATACTGATATACTAAAAACATTTATTTAATATTAATAACTTAAAATATAAATACAACACATATAAAAATGTAGGAAATGTCTTTTACTATATAACCTATGGTCGTTACGAAACCTTCTTTTATTTCAGCGTTAACGCCATCTAGTTGCGAATTGCAATAATACAAACCACAATGATATTATATAGACAAATTAACTGGAATTTCCTTTTAAATAAATTTAATTGAAAATAGGGCAAGTTGTGGATACTAAAATATGTGTAATTCATAATTATCTTAATTTCGTTTTACGAATTTGCCCGTCGCCATACAATTATAACACATTAAGGTAAGATTTTCGGAAAATGAAAATGAAATGTATTTTAATCCAAATGTGCGTACTAATTTTCAAGTTAAATAAATTATTTTATAATTTTTCACCATCAAATATGAAATCGACCCTTAAAAAACTTCTTAAAATCTACAACACCATTAATTCAGGGTGAACTAAGGATTTGAACTTTTTTATAATCCTTTCTTAGTGGATGGCTACATAATAGAAGGAAGTTATTGTCCTAATTTCAAGGGTTTGTACAATATTTTTACTGTACAAAGTACACATATATATAAATAAATGTCGCAAAACATTTTCTCTACAGAAAATTGCACACACTCTGTCCCTCCTCGCTCGCTTAAGGTTATTTTGAGAAATCGCAAAATGAGTAGATATCCATTATTACACAGTACTTTCAGTAAGTATTGAGTCAATCACCCCATAAAATAAAAAGTTTCATACAGACTGTTACACCTTATAACTCTTTTAGGGGAAATCGAATTTACCAAAATCTTTTCTTAGTGGCCTACGCCATAAAAGGTAGTTACGGTCCAATTTTCAGATTTCTATATCAAGCGCTTTGCGTTGTGCGTTCATAGATGAGTCGGTCACTTAAAAAATACGTCCTTTTTAGGGTTCCGTAGTCAACTAGGAACCCTTATAGTTTCGCCATGTCTGTCTGTCCGTCTGTCCGTCCTCGCTTAATCTCTGTGACCGTTAGCACTAGAAAGCTGAAATTTGGTACCAATATGTGTATCAATCACGCCGACAAAGTGCTAAAATAAAAATTGGAAAAAAATGTTTTATTAGGGTAGCTCCCCTATATGTAAAGTGGGAAGTGATTTTTTTTTTTAATTTCAACCCTAACGTGTGATATATTGTTGGAAAGGTATTTAAAAATGAATAGGGGTTTACTAAAATCATTTTTTGATAATGTTAATAATTTCGGAAATAATCGCTCCAAAAGTAAAAAACAATGTGTCCCCCCCCCTCTAACTTTTGAACCATAAGTTAAAAAAAATATGAAAAAAATCTGGAAAGTAGAACTTTATAAGGACTTTCTAGGAAAATTATTTTGAACTTGGATGGAAAGAACAGTTTTTGTACAAACTCATAAGTGGGAACACTTACTGTGACGGACGGGAAACTACGGAACCCTACACTGAGCGTGGCCCGACACGCTCTTGGCCGCTTTTTTATATATAAAAGTATAGAGTAGATAAACAGCGAACAGTGAGTGACACCTATCGGTAAATGGCAAAACTTATCAACGGCTAACTAAGTTTTTTTTTCTCATTTATAAAGATTTAAGTAAATCCAATATAAATAATATTTCAGTTTCTCTAATTTTATGAATTTTAAGAATACACATTTCAAAAATGCAGTTCATACATGAATTGTGTCGGGACAGCGCTTCAAAGGCTGCTCGATGGACTTTAATCTGCTTCAAGAAAACCCTCAGAAACAAGAGAGTTCAGAATGCCTATACCCAGCAGTGGGTGGTGGGCCACATATGCCTATATATGTTATTCTGCTTTTTAATTGAAGGGAAAAGGGAATATTTATGTATTTGAAAGAAAAACGCCTTTATAAGAGTGTGTAGGCCGCGAGTTAACTTGAAGTATTGGATGTGTCATAAGTCATAACTTGTAAGTGTGTAAAACCATACCGTGTTTTAAAATACTTTTAGCGTCATCTCGTTACCTAGTAGAATAGTAACTTTATTAATAATAATGTCCTCCAGACCGAATTCCGGCCACGGCGGCCTGCCTCAACGGAGGCCAGCCATCGACGCAGGATAGGATTATAGTGCCCAAGTGTATGCGCAAGCACAGGTGCACTCTCTATTCCCTCAGCCTCATAATCCGGTGGGACGGTAAACCGACACGACCGGAGAGAGATCAGGCGCAGGACCAAGGGCTTTACGTGCTTTCCGATGCACGGGGGAGAGACACCGCCAATTTCCTGACTCCGGGGCAATTACTGAGAATTTCTTGACGGAAAAACTCAATAACTAATTTATTGGCCCGACCCGGGATTTGAACCCAAGACCCCATGATCAACAGTCGCACTAATACAACCACTAGACCAACGAGACAGTCAGTTACTTTATTACTAAAATAAACTATGATATTTAGAAAATAACGGGAAGGAATAATATAAGAACAACTCAAAATGAAATGAAATTAATTTTTTGAGTACAATCTTTCTCTCTTTGTAGCTGCAAAAGGTTACTTTATGCCTAGTGTACAACTGGTATGTTAGATAGCGTGGTCATATATATTTATTATTTTCTTATCCTTACGTAATACTGTAGTGTAAGTCCCATCCAATCTGTTCACAGGTATTGACGTGATGCTTGTGCAGACAGACATACAACGTTTCCAATAAATTTTTGTTTTGGCTTCGTTATCGATAACATAATTTCAAAATGATATCCAATGTTCAGAAGTCGTCTTGTTAGAGTTTTATTATTAGTATAGATATACATTCTAATGTGTAACAGGACTTATGGCCATACTAAATGTTCATAAACTCATTATCACTCCCTTTGAGAGATCTCCCTGAAAAATTTACTTATATTCACTTTTTTAAATAAAAATAAATCGATGTTTTTGTCCAAGGGCGTCGCCAAGGGGGGGGGGGTAGGGAGGGGCAGCTTCCCCCCCCCCTAGAGATTCTAAAAAAGTTACCAAATATAATGCAACCAAAGTCCTATTGATTTGCTTGAAGTTCAAGCCTTGAACAATCATTCCCGTGCGTCGAAACTCGAATGAATTCACCAATTCCACTCTTAATATTCCGTACTACGCTGCGCTCTGCTCTACTCTATCGTTGAAGCGGGAGAGAGGGAGTAGGGAAGCAAAGCAACTTGTAACCGCGTGGCGCCCGCGCCCCCCACACAGCCGCCTTTGTTTTATCGTCTGTCTGTCATTTATTCGTGCGTTAGCGTTGCCACTGCCCGCTTTTACTTTGTTTTGTGCGCTATTATCACATCTAAATAGTTGCTGTGACCACATAATCAATATGGACATCAGAAAATTTTTTGGTGAGTATCACTTGCGTTTAGCTTTTGTATTTTCCGTACGTAAAATAACGTCAATTGATTTGATTACAAATGCTGATTTTGCATCGGTTTTTAAAATCGCAAAGATCCGTTTCTAGGCACGATGTCCGATTCTTAAGGGTCGTCAGTTTAAACCAAAAGGAAAATTGCTCAATTTAATGGTTCAATCGAAAATAGGACCGTATTAACATAGCTCAAAGTAGAAAATTGTATGAATGAATATCGGCAGTGCCGATTCGGCACAGTCGGCTCGCGTATGCTTGAGACTCCGGTGCGTGCGTGTCGTCGCGCCCGCTCTAGAGTGCTCGAGCGAGGATGCCCGAGACCGCGCGAGCATAGCCGCGGCGGTTAAGCCGCTCGAAATAGCTAGGACTGTTGATATAAAAAATATCGTTGACGCTAGTCCTTGCGCGGGCTCGAGCGTGCCGCCGTCTTGAAGGGCATTTATGCTTTCAATGTGAATTGCGGACCAGAAGAAGTTGTTGCTATTTCAAATATTTTATTTTGCAGTTTTAAAAAGAAAGAAACCTGAAGGAGCAAGCAGTGACAGCGATGATTCCGTGGGTGACCTGGCGAGACCTAGCACATCCAAAGAACCGAAACTTAGTTCCCGACTCTTCGATAAATGACTGCAATGAAAATGACATCGGTAAATTTATTGGACAAGCATCAATGTTATCGACTGAAATGAAGAAAGAATTGCTTGAAAGCACTTGGTCTCCGTCTGCGACGTATGACTTTGCGGAAGACGCTAAACATTTGAAGAGGAAATTTAATTATTCATGGTTGGAAACGTACTCTCCATGGTTGGCCTATTCCAGGCACCAAAAAGGAGCCTTTTGTAAATATTGTACATTGTTCCCGCCAAATCCAAATTCTTTTAGAGGCGTATTAGGGTAATTTATCATAAGGCCGTTTTGTAAGTTCAAAGATATTCACGAGAATTACAAAAAGCACATGGAAACCCACTTCCATAAGATGGCACTGGAAGCCGCTAAATCATTTCTTGGAAGTGTGCCTGTAGATTTACAACTCAACAAATACTCCTGGGGTATTATTGAAGAAAACCGAAAAATTATATAACATCTATTATTTCCTGCATTACGTTTTGCGGGTCGCACGACTTAGCTCTGAGAGGAAAACATTATGGCGAAGGTATTCTCGAGGACTTATACAAGCTACGAATTGACGCGGGAGATTTAGTTTTGAAGAAACACATTGAGCATGGGAAAAAGAATGCAAGCTATCGATCGATTGCTATTCAAAATTAAATTATCGCAATTTGTGGAGATGTTATTAAGGCAGACATTGTGAAAAAAGTAAAAGAAGCAGAAGCTTATAGGTGTTTTAGCAGACGAAACAGGCTGATATTTCCGGTACTGAACAGTTATCGATTGGGCTGCGATATTTTGACGAGGAAGCCAATGAGGTCCAAGAAATGTTCGTCGGATTTGTTGGCTGAACGGTCTGGATGCGAAATCTATTGCATATTGCATCGATGAGTTTCTGACAAAAGAAGACCTTAATCCTGCTGATAAATGCGTTGGTTTTGGATTTGACGGTTGTTTGACGATGTCCGGAAAAGACGGTAGAGTACAAGCGATCCTTCGCAAAAAATATACCAAAGCACTGTTCTTTCATTGCTCGTCCCATAAATTGAATCTGGTAATAAATGATCTCAATATTCTTCCTGAAATTCGAAACACCATGGGAACCACTAAAGATATTATTAATTTTTTTCGGGAATCTGTTTTGAGAAGAAAATTGGTACCTTAATATTGCCAGGCTCTGCGAAACAAGATGGAGTGAGAAACATAAAACTATCAGAGTATTTAAGGAGAATTTTCCTGTTATATTGGAAGCCTTAGAAAACTTATCGCGTGAAGGAAACAGTGCTACTCGAAAAAATGCCTTTCAACTCCATGCGGCTGCTTTCAAAATTTCGTTTATACTTTGTATTACTTTGATAGCTAAATACTCTGCTTTGTTAGAACCTGTTGTCAACGCACTCCAATCCATAGCTTTGGATGTGGTTAAGGCCTCGCAACACGTCAAACGCATTTTGCAATTGCTTAAGAGCCACCGAGATAATCCCGAAAGAGTCACAGATGAAATTATAAAGGATGCTACTGTTGTTGCGGAGAAAGTCGGCCTGGAGGAGGATATCACTTCAATGCCGCGCATTGTTGGGAAACAACGTCATCGAAGCAATCACCCAGCAGAAAACCCTTCAGAATTCTGGAAAAGATCATTAATAATACCATACTTGGACTCCGTTATTACATCGCTTGAAACACGCTTTGCTGAAGAAAATACTCCATCATTTGCTTTATCTAAATTACACCCCGCACAAATGCAAACGATGTCAGTCGAAAATCTCACAGACTTGTGAAACTATCGCTCAGTTTTATAATTTACCAAACATAAAAATTGAAGTCGAGCTTTGGCAGCAATTCTGGCATAATAAACCAAACTCAACAGATCAAACCTTTGTTGATATCCTAAAAGAAGCAAAAACCTTCTTTCCCGACACGGAAAAAGCGTTGAAAATCTTGATCGCTCTTCCATGCACGACGTGTACGGTTGAGCGATCGTTTAGCAGCCTCAGGAGACTAAAAACCTGGCTAAGAAGCACTATGAGTGAAAATCGCCTTAATGGTTTGGCCATGATGAGAGTGCACCGGAAACTTATACATGGAAACTTACAAGATTTTAATAATAAAGTGGTCGAGAAGTTTACAATGAATCCCCGAAAATTATATTTTAATTAACCTAATATAAACAAACAACGACCATTATAATATTAAAATCTGATAATTAAAAAAAATACGCTGTACGCTGTACACTTATTCAAATTCAAACTCCTTTTTATTCTATTTTTCTAATAAATGTTATTATAACTTATTTACAAGTTTTTTATTGCATAGTCAAGAGCTCGTGCTCGTGTAGCTTTACACATTGGACTCTGTACTGTCACAGAATACCTACAATTCATACCTACTTTAGGGCGTCGCCAGCCGATATATTACTCTACTCTATGCTTTATGCGCTGTTATTTAGTTCATCAGATTGCGGTAAAACTTTGTCAACATATTGCTTGCATTTCCGCGATGGTTATAGACATAGTTGTACCCGGTAGGTGGCGCTATTCTTGATATTTCCGGTGCGGAGTTAAGACAAATAGCTAGTTTATTATAAGTATTTCTAATGTCCATGTCTCTGAAACTACAACCGAATATTTATATTGAGTCGCTCGCATCTCGCCACTTAAACTAAATCTACCAAGGAAGTTGAGATAGTTGACGATTACTCCTTATACATTAAATAACATATTCTACATATAGAACACCAATTACAATGCAGTTTTCGAAATATTGTGCAGCAGTCAAAACATAAATAATATACAATTGTATAATTGTAGCGTGTTCAAAAAGCTTATCTACATTTACAAGGTAAAAATACATACGCGACATACGAATATTTATATTGGATTACATTTATTTACCACCATCAGAAGTTATATATTGTTTTAGTATGCTAATTTTTCTTTAGTGACGAACAATAAATAAAGAGCTAGTGAGAATCCTATTCTAATATAATTATAATACCTTATATAATTACAGGTTTTTGTAGGATTGGTACGCCCTACGAGCGAGACATTTATCAGCGACAACATCCTTGAATCTTTCCGAATGGAGTACCGCACCAGGCACTCCATTGACGGCGAGATCATCGATTGTGATTCACGTATTTCCCTCGTGACTGGCTATATGAAGCATGAAGTAAAAGGAGTCAACGCGATGAATTTTATGCATCGAGATAATGTTCGATGGGTTGTAATAGCGCTGCGAGAAAGTAAGTAAAGAGGTAATCCTATACTTTAACCCCTTCACTAAAAAAAGTTAATTACTTTACGGCAAGAATAGCGTTGAATTATCTTGAGCTATATTTTAAGCCAAACAATAATTTCAATTCTAAATTATAGTCGCAGTAGTTCCTAGCTGTAATATTATTCAGGTAACCGCTCTTGTGCATAACAACGCTGTCAATAATTAGCGATAGACAGCAACGTCAAATATACCAGATGTTTGGCATTACGATAGCCCTTCGCCATTCATCATTCACCATTCGCCTGATAAATGAGACGATTAAGGCTAATCCTACAACGTGGGAGGCCCGTGAAGACTTTTACTAACTGCTAATGACGAAAAAGAACAAATATATACGTTTAATTTGTTAAAATAGTAACTTCCTTCTGCAAAAAGAAATAATCTCGTTTTTAATGAAATTGATATTTATTGCCTTCGATCAACAATACCAACTAGATGTCGGGTCGGCGCAAGAAATCCATCTCAGTAAATAAGAGCGCACATGAGACGTGAGCTCTTGGACGTGAGAGTGTAGCTCGCAAGGCAATAACGGGAAAAAGAAATTTAATTGTTATAACTTAAGGTTGATCTCACACTAAATGTTATTTAATTTATGTCTTTTCATAGTTACGAGTATATTCATGCGGACAGTATTTAGCTATGATTTTGTACGTGACCCGTTATCTAGTTGGTATTGTTGATAGAAGTTTATTGCAATTAAAATAAAATACTTGTACAGTGCAATAGGCAAACATTTATCATCAATTGACTCATGTAACCTTGACTTATTGACTTATCTATGTTTGAAAATCCATCAATAATCATAATCGTACCTATCCGGATTCCATTGCACTTGTTTACCAGCAAGCAGTCTGAGTATCCGTTGCCTTAATTGTTATTGCTTTTGATAACAACTTTCCCCGCGACAAATGTGTAGATATGTAATATACTAATTCTTTTTCTAGAAGATCTAGAGTAAGGGTGGCAAATGCACACAGTCTCATGATAAGTGGATGCTGTGGTCCATATACACCTACATCTATCAGAAATGCAGATGCGTTGTCACCCATGAGGACTTTTATACGTTTTCATACGTGGTAGATCCACGCTGCAGCTATTTAATGGTTGTAGCACGAATGCGTCCGCGCGACCGGGGAAGGACCATGCTCTCACAGTATACCAGCGTAAATAGCAGCTTAATACGGCTATGTTTCGTATGGTGAGTGTAGAGATCCAGAGACCCTTTTTACCGGAAACGAAGCGTTTCATCTCAGCCCTCAGGGGTGACATCGCGTTGCGTTTTAATTCTTAATCGAGGATAGATGTAGATATCTATGGGTCACAGCATCCTTTTACCATCAGATGGATTGTGTGCAAGTTTTTCATCCTTATTCAATAAAAAAAGGATTAAGATTGAATGTCTCGTTTTCATTAAAAGGGGTCTCCGGTTCTCTACACTCACCATACGAAACAGTAGTAGCTGCTATTTTACTTCAGTTGATCAGACCCATTTCCCACCCATTCGTGTTACAACCATAATATCGGCATGGCCTAATTTACAATTTCCAATAATGATTAAAAATAAAATGAATCTTAGGTCATGAATTAGCTTTTTATTTAATGTTGTTGTATTGAGTATAATGTGATATTATAGATATTAGATGTATGATTTACAATCTGTGTTTTGATCTGTAGGTCAACTCAGTAAATAACTATTTAAAATTGTGAACATATGATTTATTATAATGCTAGTGAAACTCGATATATTTATGAAATATTTAGAATTAGACTTTAACTTTTAAGCGGATTTCATATTCACCATTTATAAAACACCTTGAAACTGTGTGTTGGTTATATCCCTTTATACTTTATATATTATACTTTATACGGAGGAACGAAGGAAAGTATCCATTGCGTTTTGTATGATACAGAATTGTCTACAATTTTTGCAGCGGAAAATTTACGCACACAAAAACAATCGTCTGTCAAACTCACACATAACAATTAAAACAATAAACTACGAGTAATATTTTCACACACACATAATTACATAGATTTAGTATTAACTGTTAACGCTTGGTAACAGTGACAATTAGGATCAGTCTCTCGACTGATCCGCTTATTGTATGGGAGCGAGCGGCCTGTGTTCCTAAGCAAATTTAAAACAACACCGTTATTATTGTTAGTTATAAGTTTAATAGAAGTTAATAGCAATAATGTGATTAAAAGGACTTATATTTGAAAGACCCATTGAAAATAGACCAAACTAGGAGTAATCGAACATGTACGCGTAGGTATCTCTGTCTACCCCTCTGAGTAACAGGCGTGAGTGTTTATGTATGTATGTATGTATATTTGAAAGGTAATGACATCTTTTTGTAAATTTAACGTGGCAAACCTCTTATTGCAGCAAAAAAAACTGAACAATTCGGTATTTTTGTAGGAAGTCGATTCGATTTCGATCTAGCCACCCAACTAGATTAATTTAGTCTAGTGAGCAGTGCGGCTGCAACTTTTTTTTTTGTAGTACGCATAGAACCGCGTGCACTTATACTTCGACAGGGCGGAACCCCTACGTATGGCTACTCCCCTCCGGTCCACCGGTGGGGCGTGTTGCATTGTATATCCCTTTATACATATTCAAATTTAAAAGAATAAGTTTAGCGTGAACTCATGTTTGCATCATACAGTGGCAGTGTGAGTACATCCACTACCCCACATTATTAGGTGGGTGTCTTAAGAGAGGACGGAGCGAAAGAAGCCATGCGATGAACATCAACGTTCTAATTACATCTAGAAAATAAAAACCTGCGATTGCCAATCAGTCTGCCAAACGTGACAACTGTAACAGATATTCGCCATGAGGCGATCAGCTTTTAGGTTCAGACAACCGGGGATAAATGTTTTGATTCTTCTAATTTTTAAATAGTATCGTTGATACCATCAGTAATCAATTACTTCGTCAAATTATAATCTAAATGGTTTTTCGTTTCAAGTTATAAATATTTATTTCAATTATTAAAAAATACACGCACCATATAATGTTTATTAATTGCAAGGAACGTGACATCACAACTACTCTTGTTCAATTATATAAAAGGTCATTTAATTGAGTTGAACTACTCAATTGGTAAAATAATTTTTGATTTTAATATTGTATTCGTGCCATTCATCTCACTTGATGAAATTTAATCTTTAAAGACTGCTTGCGAACTGCATAAAAACTCTTTTGTGATTCATATTTTCTATGCAAAACTCACCGAAAGATTTTGAGTTCCGATACGAAGCAAAAATTGAAAAAGTTTGCAATTCCTTGAGATTATTTGATCTCAAGGAATTGCAGTTTTTTTCTTAATAGTATAAAGCTGACGTGAGTAATGTATGTGTAGTAATGACGTAAGTGAATGCTTTGGCCCGTGGCCGTTTCCTCGATTAAGAATAAAAGTGTAGATGCGTTGTCAATTCTGAGGACTCCTGAGGGTCTCCGGTTTTCTATACTCAACACAGCAAAATTAAGTTGCCATTTTATGCTGGTTTTCTATGAGAACGTGGTCCTTCCATCCTCTTCAGTCAGTCAGTCAGTCCTTTCGATCAGACCCATTGTGCCACAACGATAATATAGTTGCAGCGTGACTCCACGTGGTAGAATCGTGGCACGACGCTGTGTTATGGTCACATATAATTTTACAGTTTTTTTTAATAAAGATGTTAGCTCAATTTCAACCACAATAGATTTATAATATTTGTTACGAAATCTCTTAATACCCTGTAGTCTACAAATATAGTTTTTATAGTTATCTAAAATAAACGATAATAAACTGTTCAGTGAAATGAGAAACGGACGTTCTTAGTTATCGACAGGATATTGAAGTGAAACAA
The DNA here is from genome assembly GCA_907164705.1 of Parnassius apollo. Taxonomy (NCBI): domain Eukaryota; kingdom Metazoa; phylum Arthropoda; class Insecta; order Lepidoptera; family Papilionidae; genus Parnassius; species Parnassius apollo. Next base: position 780,873 of record CAJQZP010000132.1, read on the forward strand.
AAGCATTTTCTATTCCTAGGAAATGCAATACCTGTTTATTAGTAAAGGAAATCATTAAAAAGCTTAATATAGCACAGGCTTTTAGAGATAAATCATAATATACACACAGGCTGCTATTAGGTTCCATACAATAAATGATACAACTGAATTCTTACAGCATTTTACAACGTATGCGAAAATCAAACTAACACATTTACTAATTTAGCGACAATAACTTCATTATTTTGCTTTAGTAATTTTAAACATGGTGTAGTCAAATCACTAGGCGAATGTCGACGGACTATGGATGACTGGTTCATTAAGATGTGCCTAAAGAAAACAACGTTGCCGCTCTTAATGAAAATTAAATTTACTTAATACATAATATGTGTTTGCAATTTGCCTAAAAAATAGAATATATTTATTTCGTTTTAAGAACAAAAGCCTTTTTAAAAGTTGTTTTGGGTGAGTTCCATCTTCTTATCTATGTGTGCCGGCATGCAGCATGTCTGCATCGTGAACCAAGCTGCGTTTTTACTACCAAAGCCACATGCCTCATCTAAACATGTCCTTTGGTGAGGAGGGTCACCATTATTTGCACCATATTTTTAAAAACTCGTGCTACGACATCGGTTAATTTCTGCTTTTTTAATCTCAGTCTCAGCTGGATTTACATGTATGTAAATATGATAGGTCTGTTCGCCTTGTTCTGAAAGCTTGATAGTCTGCCAAACCAGAATCAACAAAAACCTATGTGAATAGCTAATATATCAAGCCCGGTTAGCAAACAACCTTTAAATAAACTAAATTGATAAAATCGAGTTTTTCCTGGTAAGCGTCAAAGAAAAAAATTTCTTTCAAACTGGTTTCTTCAGAAACTGTACTCGGTTCAATTCGGACTTTGCTTTTTGTTCCTGATCCAAATCGAAATAGATGTACGTACATAATTCATATTTTTTAATACTTAATGTTTCGTTTCAGTGTACGATAACCACCGACTGGTTGGAGAATCCTGTTACCGTTTGATGACTAAGAATGGAGATTTCATATACATGCAGACCAAAGGATTTCTAGACGTTGACCAAGACTCACGTGCTGTTAGAAGCTTCGTTTGCACTAACACAGTTGTTGATGAGCAAACAGGAAAACGTCTAATTAAGTTGATGAAAAAGAGATTCATGCTTATTGTGAACAATAGTGAAGAAAACATACCTGATGATGATGAGACGGGAAAGGTGAGTTTATTTTATTTGTAATGATATACAAAAACACGTACAAATGCGTTTGTTAAATTATTATAAAAATAAGATACGACGAAAAAAAACCAATTGCATACATTTGTTATATTTTTGAATCATTCTTGATATATTCCTAAAAACACAACTGTGAGGTACTAAAAATGCCGTCTTTTTATATTCGAATCTATTCAGAAACGAATGACAGCATTAGTACAACAGATTTTTGTTGTAATTTTATATTTTATAATAGGAAACACCTTCGAATTCTGCTATAAAAATATTATGGGGTGGTGTAGGATGATGAATTATTTACCCACACATCGACTTTTTACACATCGATGTTTCTACGCGTATAGGTAACAAAGTATAATATAGTTAAATTAATGAAAATCATTTCAATTCCTTTTTTTTTATCATTTTTTTTCATTCGTCTAACAAGTCCCACTACAACCGTTTCCATATTAAATTGAAATTCTCTATCATCTTCTCTATCCGTATTAAATTGGTTTTAATTAACGACGCTTTCTATGCAGTAAATAATCATTCTTCATTTAACTAAAATTTATTTTGACAAAATATAACGAATAACTAAAAAAAGAGTCGGTACGGCTTTCTTTTTTAGTTTAATAATAACATTTTGAGATAGTTTTAATGAGAACATTGCTAAATTATAACGTTAATAATGCTGATGGTGGATGGAGCTGGTGGTCAGTCAGCACTAGGTGTGCTAGTGTTTTTTGTTAAAATATATTTTGAAGAGTTAACTTAATAGCTAATAAATTGCTAGCGTTAAATAAATCATACAATATGTTTTACTAACCATATATGTATACTGGCGAATTGCGGAATTGCTATATATATATATATATATATATATATATATATATATATATATATATATACGAAGCTATGAAGGTAGATTTTGTATTTTATGTTACAAAAAAAGTTACATATAAGAAATATCGGCCGCATAAATCGAACAACACAAAAATGTTATTATCAAAAAACTCCAAACGTCTATGTCACGTATAAAGAAACCAAAAAGTCCCAAAAACCATGTTAACTTACGTGTATTACAATTTTTTCATCAAAGGTTTTGTCTGTGAATTGGTACAAGGGCATCATATGTGAGTGTATTATCAAAAATTTACAATTATGTCGGTTTTAAGGATATAAAATTTTGATTTAAGTTCGCAATTTGCCCACGCCACAGTAAGTAGTGGGATTCAAAGTATATATGGTTTGTAAACCATATTATATCATTTATTTTCTTACGCTAGCACGTGCAAGCTTTGGGCATCGATATCCTCGATCAACCAACATACAGCTAACTACTAAATAATCGACTGTAAATTATGGAATACCCAAATTAATTTTCATCACTTGCAAAGTGACTTATTGATGGTTGTTATAATTTATAAAGGCTATCTTTATCGAGAATCGTAACATTTTATTTAAACATTTACATAACTAAATGCACATTAACTTTAATCTGCTCCAATCAAAATACTGGCCTTATTTATCCAAGTTCTGTGATGCGCAGCCTAACAATCTCGGTGCAGGGACGCCAAATTTTCAGGTCTCCAGCTTATGAGAAGGAACGCCATACATATACATAACTTCAAGGAGTATAGAAACTCAACTGAGTAGAAAATACTAACGTCATTATAGTACCATTCGAGTAGTGAGTAAATATTTGAATCACCAACATGAATTTTTTAACATAATAGTTTTTTCGTCCTTATTGGCGAAGCACTCTCATCATCTCTCATCTCCCATTTTTTAAATTTGGGAAAGTATGTGCAATAAGTGCAACACATACACGCAAACATGTAATTTGAATAAAATTCGGCTAATTTTAAATCACACAGGAACTATGAACTTTCCTGGATAAAATATATAATATGTTAGGTCACCAAATTGCATTAAGTCTGTTCAGCCGTTTTAATGAGAGTAGCGAGTTATAGAAGTATGCTTATTATAGAATTATGCTTAAAGGCTTAATAGCTATCTTAACGTAATGCATTTTTGCGGATTAAAAATTTCCTGTGTTTTATTCCAAGACCTAAGATACCATACTAAATTTTATCATAATTCTTTCAGCCAACAGACGCGGGAATCGTGTATTTTTTTTTCAAAAACTATCCTATGTCACTCTTAGGTCCTAACCCAACTAAGTTTATCTCTTCCAAAAAATATAATAATACTAGCTTACCAGGCAAACGTTGTTTTGTATTTTCCCACGACAATTTGTCTTGTCTTATTAAAAATCCTTAAATTCGCAAAAAAAATTATGGGTCACTCATGAGCAAAAAAACTATCGTATCTCTCAAGTTGGACCAAACTGCACACGGTGGGCAAATTTGATTAAAATCGATTAAGTAGTTTAGGTGTCATCGCGGACAAAACGTGACACGTAATTTATATATATTAAGATGTCGATCCATTGCCCCCTTGCTGTGAGATGAAGGACAATCCCACATGCACACTCACATTTATATAATTAAGACGAAACTCAAGGTGACCGCATTATTTACACGCTGTTAATGCCAACGTTTTTTTTTTAATATAACCAAAACAGTAATGACTAAAATTACAAAGTATACATGTCATCCATCTATCTTTTACAGCCTACGAAAGGCCACTGAACATTGGTCTCCCCATAGATAATCTCACAAGTGGGATATTTGGCACAGTTGTCACTCTTAGCAGTCGAGTTGGCAACCTTATTTACTAGTTGTTATTAGAAAGATGTTGCATCCCATCACCCGGTATGTTTCCCTCCTGTCGGCTCTTACAACAACCACGGTCTTACGATACCCACGATAAATGTTCTCCAGACCGAACTTCGGCCACAGCAGCCTGCCTCAACGGACTCTAACCATCGGCGCAGGACAGGATTAGTATGCGCAAGCACAGGTGCACTCTCTATTCCCTCACTCTCGTAAACCGATGGGACGGTAAACCGAGACGACCGGAGAGAGATCAGGCGCAAGACCAACGGTATTACGTGCTTTCCGAGGCACGGGGGTGAGACATCGCCAACTTCCTGACTCCGGGCAACTACTGAGAACTTCTTGACGGAAAAACTCAATAATCAATTTTTTGTCTCGATCCGGGATTCGAACCCAGGACCTCATGATCAGCAGTCGCACTACTATAACCACTAGACGGACGAGGTAGTCAAACCAACGATATGGGGTGGTGGATATTCTGACACCACCATTACAGCACGGTTTAATTATTTAATATGATTATTTCAATTTTAAATGATCGTATTAAATAATTAATGATTTCATCAATCAAATTTATATTTTATTAACATTGTGTTACTAGTACGAATCTTAACATTGTGTATCTAGTAATCTTGCTACTTATAGCAAGATCGATCGAAACGTGACGGAAAATTTCACTAAATAATTATAAATACGAGGAAAACTCAATATTGAATCTAAATATATTAGCACTTTGGATCTATGTGTTGTCAACCATGAAAAAATATACGGCATCAATGCACAAATCTATGCTTATTATAACGTCATATCACGTTTTTCCTGATCTTCAACTTGCAACCTTAAAACAGAGAGCAATGGGCGAGATTTAGACGTCCCTATGCGAATTTATCCTCACAAAATGCAATGGGAATAGAATAGATGCTTTATAACTGCCTGGATTTTGTAACTAGCCTTTCCACAGGGCCCATTTTCAGTCTCGTCTCAACTTACGCGGAGAAAGCACGTGTGCTTCAAAATGCTTCTAGCTAACTTATAAAAACTTTCGACATTTTGAATGTTTCTTCCATAAACCGTACGTATAATTAATGTTTAAACGTTTTTATTTAAAAATGATTCAATCGCAATCGGTGTTATCCGTCAGTTTATATTTTTTTAATTAGTTGTTATCAGTAAAAATCATTAAACACATGGTTCAAGACCGTGTTTGGTGACATTACTTGCAACGGGGATGCCTCTGTTTAGCAGTGGAATTGTGAGGAGCTGTAGGATGATGAGGAAAAATATTAAGGGATAGTATTACGCCCTAAAGTAAACAAATATTTAGAGAACTAACTGGTAACCTTTTACCGTGGTCGATGAAAACTAGTTCATTTTGATGTTATCTGTTACACTGTTTCCGCTTTGCCTTTAGTGTTTTACATAAGATAGGTTTAAATATATTTCCTTCAATTTTAACTCAATTTTCACATTATTTATGTTTGCGTTGCAATTAACTTGCGTTAATAAATTGTTTTGTACTTAATATTTACGTGGCAACTGCTATGTTATTTTTACATATAATAGTGTTATTTGTGTTAATGTGTAAATATATTTATAAATTATTACTATTTGTTCTTTGTAACTTTGAGATATTCTTATTTCAAAATAAATATTTAAATTAAAAAATTTCTAGGTCAGATAGATTGGAATAAAGCAAACTTTCACTATGATAAAACATTTATTTTTATCATAGATATTACCAATATTTTCATGGGATGCTATGGGATGGGATGCATGGGATACAAGCTTGTGTATTTTTGACTTCTCATTTATGCTGTTTCGTATTGTCGGCGATGAGAACCGGAACCCCTTTGACTGTAAACGAAGCATTTAACCATAATTAATATTTTGTTAAATCGATGAAAATATAAATTGAAAATCGATTTATACTTTATTAATTTGACGACTCCGTGGCGCAGTGGCTTAGCAATGAGTGGCTGCACTGGGGGTCGCGGGTTCGAATCCCACACGGAACAAGTATTTGTATGGCCTACAAATAATTGTTCCGGGTCTGGATGTTTGTCCTTGTGCAATTTATGTTTATAAACTGCCCCCACGATACAAGAGAAAATCTTAGTATATGGGTAACGTTTTTTTTAAAACAAAAAAATCCTCAGGGGTCACAACGCATCTGCATTTTAATTCTTAATGTGGGATAGATGTAGATATCAATTAGTCTCCGCATCCACTTCGCATCAGGTGGGCTATGTGCTCGTTTGTCACCCCTGATTACACCTAAGGACTTTTCATAGGCTGTAATGCATAAATGAATTGATATGAAGTTTATCACCTTATCCTACTATATCTCAAGTTCCAATCTAATCATGCTTTGCATGAACTATCAAATTATAAAGTTTCTCAAGTGGTTCACAATTCTACCAAATACATACAATAATTACACTATAACTCTGAAGTTTTCGACAGCTTTTTTATACTTTGTGAAGTGACATATATAACGAATGAAAAAGTACTTGCGGGTTACCTTTACCATTCAGCTTAAGTGCTAGTCACCGAAACCGATAAAAAAGAACATTGAACCTTAACAGGAGAAGATATCTTTCACAATACTAAAACGTAATCATTATTTACGTCTCTTATATTTGAGTATTTTATAATTACTAAACACATTTGTTATGTTAACAATACGACGGTTGAATTAATTTCACTGCAATAAGTCGCTATCTCTCCTACTACGGCACTTCTCGATCATAGCGACGTTTAGAAACTAGGAGTTTTCTTCCTCGTACAACCTCTTTGTGGAATCATTTACCACCGTCGAATTTTTCGGACCGGTAGGACTTAAGGACCTTCAAGAAAAGAGCTTATTCCTTTTCAAAAGGCCGGCAACGCACTTGCGATTTCCCTCGTATTAGTTTTTTTAATGTATATAATAACTTAAACAATAATAGTGCAGATATTTTTATACAAATATAACTTATATGTAAACTTCGCAAAACACAACCAGTGCGTGGATGGATGACTTAAACACCGAGGGTGCCGTATCTGTTCAATATTAATCCTTCCCGTTCCTATTAATTCTACTAATATTATAAATGGGAAAATTTGTTTGAATATTTGTATATTTGTAGCTTAATTCTGTAAAAACTATTGAATGTATTTTTGATAAATCTTGGCAAAATAGGTTGAAAACCAGAAAAGGACACGGCCTATATTTGAAAAAAATGTTTTAGGCTAGAGTTAGGTGCTAAAAGTTAAAAATAAAATATAATAACTTGACATGCGATGCGTTAACTATAATAGAAATAACTATAAATGTACTGAAAAATTGAACTCCCTAACATTATCTTCAAAAAAGTCTTCGATACACTCTATCTATCCATCACATATTAGTCACAATAACTTGTTTGTTTACAAAACAATAAAAATCCTATCTCTGTGTCGTGACAAGTGTTAGCTATACTCATAGGTAATGAGCTGCCTCTTCTTTGTATCAAGTTTTGTATTTTTAACTACAAAATTAAGCGAATTCAACTCCGCGCAGTCGCAGTGAGTAGTAAGTACTTAGTAAAAACGGATTTAGTACTCCCCAAAACGGTGCTCTGTGTACACGAGTATTGTGTACTCAATTCCGTCTGCGTTATTTTTTTGTCATATTCCTAATAAGGTGAAGATTCCCAGAAGGTTTTTAACACTGTCTGACAGTGACATGGTACTTGATGAACCATGAAGATGCTTGATCTTGCAATCTATATGAAAACTAAACTTTTTCTGTTACACCGACTGTTGTAATTTTCACCGCTTTTTCCGCTACACCACTTCTGGCATAATCACCTTTTCAGAAATAATTTCAAAGCAATTGAAATAACTCCAGTGTGCACTGCGTTGACTACAATAAGCAGAACTATAAAAGCTGCAGCTCTTTTACTCGTAATTTAGATGAATTGCGTAAAAGGCTACAATTTATAATCGGAAGAAGCCAGGGGAGAGACTGTGCTCATATCACACATTCCAAATGAATTAATCAACCTACCATTTAATTTTAACTGATTACGTTTACCATTAAAAGTAGCATTTTCAATGACTACAAATCCCAAGTTCAAGCCCTTAAAGTAGCGGATTACATTTTGATACTCTATATTTTTTACAAGGTTAGCCCTACGGAGCTTGCTCACGTGTTTATTGGGCTCAAAATCTGCACGTTTTCGCTGAGCGAATTCATTTAAAAACAAATCATTAAATGTATTTTAAAGAAGTGAATTGAAGTAGGACATTCTGCAATCGCGAGCAGAGCTGCCGGTAAAAGCTTGTTTAAAATAAAAATACGTAACGTATGCGCAAATAAAACATGATAAAAAATTATCATAGTGTTTCTTGCATTGCGAATTTCTATGATAAGGGGCACGATAATTTGTTTGCTGTGTAGTTGCCGTCGCCGTGTATATGACGTCTTGTATTGTATTTGTCAGACTGCCGGCCAACCGTGACGAATAATGAACATGAGCCGTATTGTGTTAGAGACCAATGTCTTGCAGTATATTTATATAGGCTGATGATGCAAGTTGCGATATATATATATATATATATATATATATATATATATATATATATATATATATATATATATATATATATATATATATATATATATATTATATATATATATATATTTTTTTTGAAATTATATTTTATTTTAAAATATATAGTGATATTGTTTTTGTAAGCGGTAAAATAATCTTGCATTTATGAATGCAAGACTGATTTCTTTTCCATTTTTCAAGCATAACGATGGTCGCCGGTAACGGTAAAAAGAAATTAAAACATACACTATCTAAAATGTATCTATTTAATAATATCTACCCATTGTTGTGATTATTTTGTTTGATTAATGATTTTCTTTTTCTTTTTAACAGGTCAACGATAATGCTCTTCCGGTCGAAGATCCAAAAGAATTAGAGAAGGTTATTTTACATTTGGTGACCAATTTGCCATCTCCACAGCCTGAATCTCCTCAAACTGCTTCTCCTGATCACAATGATAGTCCTCCATTCCATCTCTCTATAATTCCACCACAAAAAGAAAGAATCGTCAACGCTATAGAAAAAATATATAGTGTTATAAAAACATTTAATAAGGAACCAATATCTAAAATGAAACCTTACAAAGCTATTAAAGAAAACGAACAGAGAAATTATGAAGAAATTGGAAAAATATCCAATGAGACTCTACCAACTACTTTTACAACCACACTAACATCGGTTAGCGTCACTGATGTAGATTCTTATTCGGTCTCAAGATTGCTATCTTTGGATAACACTTCGTTACAACGACCTAATAGTATTTTTCGAAGTCTTTCCTCAACATCTGGCGTAGATGTTGATTTAGTTTCACCTACTAGCTTTTCACAAAGCAGCAGCACATTTATTCCACAGCCCGAACCGTCTGGATTTTGTTCTTCAGTTGATCCTATTTTATTAGAACGTTTTTATTCAACACAAATTGTTGATGACTCCCACAGATATGGTGGTGATTCATATGCTTTCGAACATTATAACAGAGCTAGAAGTCCTACTCATACGAATTCAGTGATGCCTGAAAAAACTTACACTTCAGTTTTTACCAATACGTCAATAATTACTTCAAACACGAATTTCAACTCAGAAAATATCGTAAACCGCCATATAAATATGTATTCTAACACTTTAATATTGCCATCATTTTCTGATAGAAATTATATTATTCCACCTTCTTCTGATTCAACGAGATTATTGCAAATATCATCAGGAAATCATCACTTACTAAGTTTAAACAACGATTCCTATCGTGCTGAAAAGGGTTTCTCAAATTACGTAACTCCATTAGGAAATTACTTTTCTCCTATAAGTAGTCCTTCAACATCTTATCCATCGGCAATTACAGATTCTTCATCAACATTTGTAGCAGATGCCATCTACCCGAATTATGAAATGATAATTCCAACTGATACTTCAACTGTAATAGATAAAAGATATAAAAACGCACATTCACTTTATGATACTGTGGTGCACACTAACCGTCAACTTATGGAGAATTATGGGTCTGATGAACAAAATAAAAAAAATAATCAACCGTTACCCGAAACTGTCACAAGTAATCGAATTGACTATTTGGAAAAAAAACCAATGATTGTTGCTCCCACAAGTTCTGGAAATAAATCTGATCTTATAGAAGCAAAACAACTGACACATGAATTAGCGGGTTATATCAAAAGTAATATGGAACCATCGATTTCCTCGGAACCCATTCGTTCTGGTGTTTCAGTATCAAGCACAATTTCTTGTGGTACAAAACGTCGAAACGATTTTGAAGATATTGATGAGATTGCCAAAAAAAAGATAGCTTTAGATATGACTGTTAGAGCAACGGATTCATTCGAAGAGGAATCCAGTAAGTCCATTTTTTTCACGCTTTAATTACGCCTTGTAAAAGTGTGACTTAGTGGTCAAATTTCTTGACTACTCTCGGTTTAGCAAAATACACTTTAGCTCTCCACATATCTCTGATAATACGTAACATACGACTCTGGACTGGGATGAAATCCCAGTCCAGAGTCGTAAGTTACGTAAACCTCTCTGTACAGATGCACAGATTAAAAGCGCTAATTGTAAGTTAGGTCTGGTTAAGATGTGATTGTTTCCGAGTTTCTGACGCTGGATCCGATCTTTCGATTTCATATTGTGGGCTAGGACGAGAGAGTTAAAATATCGCCTGTGCGATTAATAGCTTCCAATTATTCTTTGTTTCTCAAACCAAAAGACCTCATCATATAACACTAATTTTTTTTTAATTGTTTCAGTTTTGTGTGCCAAATATCTGGATAACGATGAGTTGACAGAATCTGCTTTAGAACAAGAGCTAAATTCCGCTTTCCCTGAATTGACGGTAAGTTTAATTCCTATTTTTTTCCATATACGTGTATATATTAATCATCGATAAAAGTAGGTTACTACAAAATCTTTAAATATATAACGAAAAACAGGCAATTATTATAAAGTATGTAAAACGTTTGATTACATTTTTACTCGAAGTTTCCGAAGAACAATGTTTTCGTGTATAACACATACCAACATATACCTGAAAACATTGTTTACAGGTATATGTTGTAAGTTGAAATTAAACTGAATTTTTAAGAATCTATTTGAATATGTAAATGGTATAAGTCTATTAGGCGAGAGTTGATATAGAGTTGAGTACCTGAAAACATTTTTTTCAGGTATATGTTGCACAAAATGTGGATAATACTTTTATGTGCCTTTTGTAATCATTTCCAGCCTATTATGAATTGGTCAGATATAGAAGTTTATAATGCCGTTAGATATAAGTTCATCTGCAGAGTCGTGGGCTACTTTAAACATTGAGATTACTGTAGTAAGATTTTAATGTCTAATATTTTGAGATACAGATTACCTAATTATCTCTATTACTTTAAAGTTTTAGGACACCATAAATGATTATGTTTTTGAATTTTAGTTAAATTTGATTAAAATTTCGTTTAAACAACTCAATTACTATAAGACGTCTTCTTTAACTATTTCCAAATGAGCTAGCAGTCAATCTGATACTTGTGAGTGATCACTGTAGCCGATGAACATGGGAAATAATCTGAGAAATGTAGCACCATAGCATAATAAAACTACTTAATGTCTGTTGGGTATAAAGTACCGCCCTCAAATTATTATTGCTGACAGATGGCCAGAGCGCCGGCTCGTCCAATCGGCCTCGCGTTTGATAACAGCTGCAAGCTTCGTACCTTATCGAAATCCTTACTCTGTAGTACCACAAACCTACCAAAGTTTGCCTGATACCTTGATCTAGTGGTTGTAGTAGTGCGACTACTGATCCTGGCTTCGAAACCCAGATCGGACCAAGAAATCAATTATTGAGTTTTACCGTCAACAAATTCTCAGTAGCTGTCCGGAGTCAAGAAGTTGGTGGTTTCTCACCTAAGTGCCTCGGAAAGCGTTTAAAACCGTTGTTCCTGGACCTGATGTCTCCGTTCGTGTTAGTTTACCGTCCCATCGGAGTATGAGAGTGACGGAATAGAGAGTGTACCTGTGCTTGCGCATACACTTGGACACTATAATCCTGTCCTACGCCGATGGCTAGTCTCCGTTGAGGCAAGCTACCGTGACCGAAATTCGGCCTGGAGGACATTATTATTATTACTACTACCACAAAACTTTGTTCTTGCGACGATAACCGACGACCGTATTAAGGTGACATTCGCTATTACAAGACATTTTTTATATCAACTCTCGCCGAATAGAATTATACCGTTTAAATATTCAAATCGATTATTAAAAAGTCAATTAATTCCAACTTACACATCATTACTTTCCAATGAATGGCCTCAACTCAAGGCCGTTCGCTAGGGGAAACTCCTTAAGGCTCTAAGTCATGGAACGCAACGATGTGTGATAGGAACGATTAATAGTGGAGAGAGGGAGAACGATAGAGGAGAGACAAGATGGAGTTTTCTTTGAAAGTTCAAAGTAAATAAATATTTGTGTAATGATTTGTTATATTTAATGAGGAGAAAAAGAAGATAAAAACTGTATACGATGAACGAGAAGTGAATAGAGCTAGAAAGTAGATAAGAGTTGGCGAGCTGCAAGAAGCGAATGTGTAGTAACAGTTTTGTTGCTGGTCTATAAGCGAATGCACTCAAATCCTCACTGTAGTGTAAAATGGCCGCTGGTCGGCGTTAGTTCTGACCGGTAAGCGAGCATCGCGGAGCGAGTTTCACTTATTCGTCATCTCGCCCGACAAAAACTCGCCCGATCGGGCGACTTGGTACCTTTCGAATTTACCTAATATTTGTGTCGTCAACTCGCACGCTCGTATAAAGTACAGCCAGGAAAAAATTAAACTAAATTTTAAAAACGACTTCAGATAAAACGACATCGTATTAAATCTTATTCGCCTGACCATAAAAATATGAGGTAACTTAGTACAGTCAACTAAAAAATTCCTTTATCATAATTTTAGATATATTTCACAAATCAACATCTGAAAAATATAAAAGCATGTCACATTAAATAATAATCAAAGTAAAAAAAATAACTACATAATTATTCTCAAAAGCACTTAGCTTGTTTATTAGCTAAGTATAAAAATACGATCAACAATATCAAAATATAATCAACGACATCACGAAATATGTGGCGTGTTATTAACTAGATATAAAAATATAATCAACATTAAAAAATAGAGTCAACAATATCACAAAAGCATTTGGCTTGTTATTATCTAAGTATAAAAATTTAATCAAAATTTTAAATATAATCAACAATATCACAAAATCATTGTAAGTGTAAAAAACAATAATATCAAAAGAGCATTTGGCTTGTTATAACTACTTCTTACAACATACAATAATTGTCAGTATAATCACAGATCACGATTTTTGTTCTTATTTAATGTCAAATCAAAATATTCAAAAAATTATAATACAAGACTTTCGATACATAATTCAATACTTATGTATCCGAGTCTGAGTACAAATACGCAATATACGAGTATTTATTAATAGCACAAGTTTCTTTCTGCTTTGTCGTAATATTTGATCCTTTTAAGTATAAAGTTTGATAATAATTATCTTCTCGTTGTAAAATAGTCAAAAAATGAGCGATGCTTTTCGGTTTACTCTTTACTTTTTTGTTTATAGTAGCATGCCAGCTCTCAACCATATTTGTGGTACGGTGACGATTGTTACTACACGACCATTTGTCAGCAAAAAATGAAGATTCACTTAACCACGTTTCTACAAAATAATTATTAAATTGGACAATTGTTTCATCGTTGGGTCATTGAGACATAATGTACAACCAACCACTGTCAATAAATTCTTTAGGTAAATGTGCCAGAACAGTACACCTTTTTACATGTTTTCGAGCCAGTGCAGATTTTGTAATGCCTACTTCGTCAGCCTTTTGCCACAAACTTCTACAAAAATGAAAGAAATACCCACAAATCTGGGAATACATCTGTGATCGCTGACATTGCTGCCTGCTCGAAGTCGAGTATAATATTTATTGGATCGAGCTGTGGAATTTGACTCTTGATCAGGGATTACAACACTTTGTAAGTTATTTAATTTTTGTTTGGCAATAATGCATAGGTCTCAGCTATGGTGTTAGTATGTGTTTCAGTGCTTCCTAAATCAACATGTAAGGTGTACAATTGCTGGAAGGGTTTTAGACAAAATTTAAAAGTTCCGTCACATAAAACTGTCAAATTACAATTTGCCAATATTGTTTTACAATTATCACTAGCGAAAACCAAAATTCTATTCTTCTAGCTGTAGTAATCAGCTAATAGAAAGCTTTTGAATTTTTCGGGCACGACAACTTGCTTTAAAGTGTTACAACATAGTTTTTTTACGCCCAGTGACTTATTTCTATTTCGGTAAAACTTATTTTTAACATTTTTAAATTAAGGAATTTTTTGGATGAGGTTGGTTCCTTTGTCTTTTAGCTCAGTAACACTCTGTCGAAAAACACTTGGTATGGGTACAGTATAGTCAGTCTTCACTTTTCCCATGCACTCAAACTGAATTCTACTTCTAGCTGATTTGACGGAAAATCCGGCTCACATTTGTGTCTATTCTCCCGCTTGATAGAGTTATCAGTATTTACAATAAGCTTTGCTTTGCATATACTTCGTTTGGAGCATCTCCAAACACAGGATCTTTTATTTTTCCTATGTAAATTATATTTATAGCCCGCGCGAAGAAGTACTGGTTTTCCTCTTTGTGAAATAATTGTTTTCAGACCAGTTCCAGAATTAGACGGACCAGATTGTGCTTCAACTCCTAAAAAATGTTATTGTTAAAACCATTGAGCTATTATGTACTACGTACTAGAGGCGACACTGCATTCAGCTACTCTGTTCCACACAACTGCGGTGCATACACCGCACTTTAATCAGTCACTCGCTAGTCGCTTGTAGAGTTGTCACGTGTTGTGTTAATTTAAAAAAAATCTCTTGATAAAAATATGCCGTCGTGTGTACTTAGATATTGCACAAATAATTTAAGAAATGTCAGTCAAAACCAAGGAACTACTTTTCATCGGTTAATAAGATACTTAATCAATAAAAAGTATTATAGATTAATAATAAAATAAATTATTCCTAAGACGCCATCTCGTGTTATGAAATATAGATTATGAAATTAATTTGTTCAGATGCGATATTTCTGTTGTTACTTAAGTACAGGACGAATATATTATTATACACATTTTTTTTGTAGAAACATATATAAGGTATAATAATTAGGCTAAATTTTTCATGTTTAAACCTGCTTATTATTCTTTTATTTTATTTTTAGGTTTCCACATCAAAGTCAAAGTGGCATAAATTCGTCCATTTTTAACTCTCGCGTGCCCAGCATTTATCAACGACTCTTATTCTAATTTAAATAAATATATTTGTAATTTAAATGTTATGTTAATAAGTTTTGTTAAACATACATTTAGTATGTTTTTTATATTTGACATAGATACCTTTTAAAGTATTCAGATAAAAATATCATTAAAATGTAATTGTGATATAATATTATAAATGACAAAATTTGAATATTGTTCTCGATATAATTTACCTATTTAACAATACAATCTACTATTACCTACGGGTCATTCTACCTATGTTTATTCTATGATAAAAAAACCAACCGCGTGAACACAGAGTAGCACACATTTTTTGGTTGAGATAGCTGTTCTAGTATGTAAGTACATATTACTTCAATGGTTAAAACCGGTTTTTTGAATCAAATCGTGAACAATTATCTAGGCAAAGCAAGCCATTATTTAGAAATGTATTATTATTACTACTTATATATACGCGTATATATTATTACTTATAATCATAAAAATCTTAATATAATTTATAATATTTAATTTATGTCTCATAGTTTATTCCAATGCTAGTCAATAGGACAAAACAAGATGGCGGCCACAAAAGCCATATTTTTAAATTATTTAACCCTGCTCCCTTAGTATAGTATTAAAATAAAACTAGTAGTAATAAAATATAAAGGTATTTCGTAAAATGATAATTATTTACTTTACTTTGCATAATCAATATAAAAAATGGGCAGATGAGAAAAATTAGACATGTTTTATTTCATTAAGACATAATAACACTGTGTAAATAAATTAAATAAACTTACCTCCAACATACATAAAAATCAACAACATTAATATGCGCGGGCGCAGTAAAGTACGCTTTACTGACTGACGGTACAATGCGCCACGATTTTGATAGAGATAAAGGATTAGCTAAAAGAAAGAGATAGCACTATTCTTTTGTGAGCATAAACCTGTTTAGCTTCGGCATACACTGCCGAAGAGCGATGTTCTCTTTACGGCCGAAATATTTTTTGTATTGTTATGTGTATATATACCTATTTCGGATATAAAACAACAATAGTCAGTAGCTTTATTTTTAGTATTTTTTTTAATTTAGTTTAAATTTTTATTTAATACAATGTCGTTTTATTTGAAGTCGATTTTAAAATTTTGTTATTTTTTTCCTGGCTGTACTTTGTACGAGCGTGCAAGTTTACGACAGAAATATTAGGTAAATTCGAAAGGTGCCAAGTCGCCCGATCGCGCGAGTTTTTGTTGGGCGAGATGACGAATAACCGGCGAGTTTTATCTTTGATAGCTCTTTTTAGCTGTGACCAACTAGTGGAGAGAGAGTTCTCGCCCCCTGTAGGGGTATATATGTTCTGTGGTTCTCGCTGGCAGTGCGAACAGGCAGCGTTAATATATGTATCTACTTTATTGACACGGGATCTATATCTACTGTTTGTTTCTTTAGCAAGAAAATAGTTGATAGCTAATCGCTTTCTCGTTGGCGGTGGGATAAGTGCCTAAGGAAGCCAATTGCATTGTAGTGTGTGACAATAAATATATTGTTTTAAGTGACAGTTAAAGAGATGTTTTCCAAAATCTTAAATATGATCTTATAAATAAACAAACGCCTACATATTAAATATTAAAATAATTAATTTAATTAATATTAAAAAATTACATTATAAATAAACGCCATTGAAATTTAGAAATACCCTTCAATTGATGCATTATTACATTATATTAATAAGCGAATACATCATTGCATTTCTTCTCGTGGATGTCTTAAAATGCGGCTGCAGGAAGTGCTAAAAAATTCTTATCACTCGTTAACTCTAGACGTAAAATATTCAGGACGGCGAGATGCTAGAAATCTGGTATCATCAGTATATCTACTAAGCGGGACGAATAGGGCTCTTTTTTCTTATAACTTATACAGGCTGATGAAGATAGAGAAAAATGTTCATTAATATTTTTAATAATGATTTCCCTTCTCTTTTTTGTAGCCAAATGAGGAGAAAAAAGGAGAGAACTAAAGCGAACTAAGTAAGAAGAGAACTCGGAGCTTCGAGGAGACATTTACTCTTCAAGAACTGAATTTTTTTTATCGTTTTTTTAATCAATTATAAGAAAATGGAAAGTTTTCCCAGGGTGAATTATTTCCGACATACAATTTGAATTAACAAATTATATATAAAATGTTCATTCAATCTCGTAATAATTCGTATTATAAACAAAAAAAACATGTATATTGTAACACGTGGATAATCTCTATCAGTAAAAGTCAATTGCTATCTGTTAAATCTTGGTAAAACTCAAAAACGGATCTAACGATATTGATGGAATTTTTTTGTTTGAATGAGCCCTCAGAAGGTTTAGATTTATATTTGGACCCGGTAGGAGCGCTGTGTCGAGATCCAGGAATCAACCGTACGAAGCCGGGGCGCACCGCTGGTACTTAATAAATGTTTTAACATATAATGCTAAGGACTCACGGAGCTACGTTTACCCGCATTCGCACAGGTAGATGAGCATGAGCGTCGATTTTATATTAGAAACTCACAAGGCCGCTGTTTTGAGGCGGGAATGCCCACGAACTTGACGGTACATGATCGCAAGTAGGGTTATTTGCAATGGATCGACAAACGTCGCTGTGCGACCACGTTCTCCGTAGTTAACGACCGCAGAATGCGTGGGCACTGCGACCTGCGTCATTATACCAGTTTTTCGCCAGTGCTGTGAAAGCTGCAAACAACCGCACGCACCCCGGGTATAAATCGTGCCATAAAAATATTACGGATTACAAGTATAATTTTATGAACAAAAAATCTTCATTTTAATTTTTTTGTTAAATTATAGTTTTAAGGTGTTATTTAAAAATAAGCGTATTTTTATTAAAATATTAGGAGTCGGTTCTTAACTGTTTATCTATTTACTAGGACAAACAACCTCCAAATATTCTGTATTTTTTTAAATATAATTATATGATTTACAGTCACTGACAAATTTATGAATACGATGTGTATCAATTGAAAGGTCTCTTAGTTTTGCTTTGCTTTATTTTTATAACCTTTCTAGCTGGTACTCGGCGCGTTGCTGCCGCAAAAGAAAGAATTTTGCTAAAATTTGGAAGAGTTATATTGTTTAATTAAGAATGATAGATGCTAAATTCATTATTCATCGAGATTTAGTGCTGTTTAGACATATTATCTGGCTATGTAACAAATTTTACGTAAATTGAACGTACAATTGTACGCAAACACTAAGTTATTGTGATTTACGTACACAGGTGTTCCCGTGTGGAGGGATTAAGGGTTATAAATAACTCCAAAAATAAAATTAAAATATACATAATATATCTGTAATTATATAATTAAATATGCGGAAATTTCTTAGAAATGATAACCGTCATTTTAATTTATGTCTTGACTGTAAACGAGCTTAGTGTTAGTGTACGTCTCACACTTACGCCTTTGTAACGCTATGTTCTCTGTAACTTTTAAAATAAATATATAGCATAGCTAGAGACAGATATGCTGGCTTCTTACATCGCATGGTCTACAGGTCGCACCGCTCCAGCCAACGTTTACGCATGTGTAAAGTTTCTGGCGACGTGGGCAGTCGCGTAACATCGCAACTAATCCACGGTGTAAGGGGTGGATCGGGTTGGCACGTCGCCATGTTAATTTATTTGAACTTAGTACAATCGTAAAGTATTCTTGCGTACGAAATTATGCAGTGGACCAATGTAACAGTTTCCGAACTTTGAATTACATATGAAAACGAATCAGCGTAACAGGCCAAGACAAGCCCTCCATAAAGGAACTTGCTTGTCTTGGCCTGTTATGGTGATGTCCAGCTTTATTCGCTGAGCGCCAAAAGCCAATAACCGTTTTCACGGATATCAGGCGCCGTGAGCAGCCAGCATTACGGATATTTATCGAATGTTTATTTAAAAAATTAGTAAAATATAAATTTTATACAATTCTATTTCGGTAAAATTTTTTTGCAAAAGTCTCTTCAAAGAAACTTCAAAAATTAAAAAAAAACACTATACATAGAACATTTTTAACAACCTGTTTTTTTCAACAAATTTTTATACATTTCAATTAGTATCGTGATGTTTAGATTGTAATATAAGCATAGGTTGTTGGGAGTGGTGTGTCAAATTAAAACATTAAAAAGAAAATAACATGCATACATAAATACTCACGCCTGTCACCCAGAGGTGTAGGTAGAGACTACAGACCTTTCATTTAGCACGATCCTGACATATCTCTCTCGCCTCTTCCACATCCATATACCTACGCATACATGCTAGTCGGTTAAGGGTACTCTTAATTTGGCCCATTTTAATATATCGCCAATTTGGTCGACAAACTTTTGCCTTGGACGTCCCTTTCCGGCTCTTCCATTCACTTTTGCAACATATATTTGCTTTGTCACTCTTTCCTCATTCATTCTTTCTACATGGCCAAACCACCGAAGCATTCCCTTCTTAATGCTGGTCACCGCATCATCTTGCAAACCACACCCTTTTTTATCACACAGTTTCTTACCCAGTCACTCAGATTCAGCTTCATTCATTCAAAAAGAAAATAATTAAAATTATAACTCAAAAATGTATTTGGGTTTTCGTCAACTATTATTGTAAGTTTTGACCGAAATCGAGATAAATTTGAGTTATCTAAAAACTGATAATTAGCTTTTGGTATGTATATCAATGTTTTTATTTATAAATACACGTACGTATAAACTTAACTCCTTTGTTATATGTTAGCTATATAAATGTTTCTTCGTCAAATACAATTTAAGCAGTACCAAAGATAAAATATTTTAGTGGGTTCATTTGGTTCTTATGTTTCCTTCGTTATTACAAAAAAAAAACTAGTCACCAGTTTAAATTACTGTCAGAATTTTTTTGTAATTAAAAATATAACTAAGAAGAGTAAATAAGTCTTACGTTTTCATAGAAATTGATGTTAAAGTTATGTGCCAAATGCTTTACAGGAATAATATCGCACGCGTTTTATGTAACTCATAATTTATAATTTTTAATATTGTACAAAGTAGGCCAGTCCATTGTTTATATTTTTTACATTTGGTAAGACTGAGTATTATTATTTTTAATAATATAAGCACCTAGGATATTCATTTTGCAGCATTTCAGTAATTTCCGTTTTAGTCCATTTAGGTTTGTACTTATTGTTACCATTGATATGTTAATTATTTTTGTATTTTTCTAATATAATTATTCTGCGACTTACAGTCAACCTGATAATGAGTAGCTACTGTAGCACACCTGCAACCAACTTCAAACAAAGAAGGTTATATATGCTTCACCCATGAGAACTAAGATGGAATGCTCCACAGCCTGTCTCGACCCAGACTACAACAGAGCAATCCCTGCTGCTGGCGACAGAAACAGTTTTAAGTACGTACTCAGAAGGACTCTCGCAAAAGTAGTCCTACCACCGTATACGTATCGAGGTGACATTTAATATTAATACAGTAGAATTAATTGAGACTATTTAATTGTTTTAAATGTAAGATGTAATATTTAAGAAGAAGCAGAGCTCAATCTTGGCATTTGTTTTTTTTTTTGTTAAATTGTTTTGATATTTTTAATAATTTACTAAAATTAAAAAAAAATATTTTCGTGACTGTGTGACATGTATCTATTGCCTGTAGCATATTTTTGAACACATACGTATCTCTTCTATCTTATAGGTTTTTTATATTTATAGATTTTTATTTGTTTTCTTGTTCTTTGATTTTTGATTCAAATCACAGTTTAAGGTAAAGTAATTGTGTTGAACGTTTAGATCATAAGATGTAGGAGATTATGAGATAATATTACGAGGCGAGGCTGAAAAGTTTTAGAAATGCTGATAGAAAATTATGCGCACACCTTTCGCAGGTGCAAATGAGTATGCAAAATATCACCGATTCGTCTTGCTAATGCCTATAGCTTCAATAGCTACACCTGATTCGCCGATCTTCTAGAACAAGTTATTTTACTTTTGCAATATTTTCTTCGTTAAACGGCAGTGTTTGGCTGTCCTGACCTGGAGTCATCTTCTAGCGATTCCTTACCATGCTTGAATTTTGACTCTAACGTTTTACACTGTGAAGGTTTAGACTCCCCGTACACTGTCGACATCTCTTCAAATATTTTCGTCAGCTTTTTGTTCTTCTTTGTGAGGAATTTTATGACAGCTCTGTACTCCAATTTCGTACAATGCGCGGATGATTGAGACATGATGATAATTACGGATTCATTACTAAAAGCGTAATGATGCTAATGATGTGAAACTCTGTGTGTGTACTAAGGAGGGTATTCGAAAATGAATACTATACAGTGCAAAACAATAATGACACTTGAAGGTACTTAGGCTCAAAACTTTTCAGCCGCCCCTTGTATGTATGCAAAATGCATACACAGATCTGCGTTAAAATCAGTCAAACGATATTAATATACGCTAATTTACGTCTAGAATTATTACGGAGATTGTTAAGTGTTTAATTGATACTAGTATTAAGATAATCGTACACAAAATGTGTGTTTACAATATTTATCTTTGACCTGTGTAACATGGTTAATTAATGTATCTGATCTTAAAATCATTTTTGTCTTTAATAAAAGTCATACAAAACTAATTTATTTGTTTTTATATTTATGTGTGCTTTTGTAAATTTTAAATTACCCCATCGAGATTAATACAGTTGTATTTCATATTTTCTTAGAATATTCACAAATTTCAGTATTTAATTCTATAAATAAATTATGTAAAATTGTTTAATCATGCTTACTTACCGAATTTTAACCTTTTGGAATCAATGCATTATTCTAATGTCTCTTGCAAGTGATTTATTTTATTTTATATAGTTTTCTGATATAGTCCTTTAAGTAAAACTAATGTCTTATATAATATGTAATAATAATATTAAATTATAAAAAGGTGTAAAATTTGCCGCCGTAAGAGATGACTAGTTATTAGAAAATCATAGGGCGTCCGATAGATGGCGGTATAATTACTTTGTTTACCCTGGACGTAAAAGAGACATCAGACTCGTGATGAGCATCAGCTTCAAAGTTGCCCAACGTATGCTACTGCCATCGTTAATCTCTCTCCTAAACGTGACAATTAAAGCAAATCCGACTGTTCTATGGACTGAATGAAATGAAATAAGGAAGAAGAATCGTATCTGTAAGTACTCGTAAGTGCTTAAAATGAGTCTTCGGCTAATTGATTTGAAATGGAAATTTTGAATCGATCACTGTATAATTGATGGTAAATGGAAAAAATAATTTTACGGGTGATTAAACTATTAATTTTACAGATTTAAGACTGTTAAATTTTTAAAGTTAGTTAGTACCAGTTCTGGCTCACTGAGTCAGAAGTGGTACAAGTACGACGTTCGTCGACTCACGATCCTAAAAAAAAAGAAAAAAAAGTTTTGGCATGCTCTGATCACGAATCTGCGGTCCATTTTTGCGTAGGATGCACGGTTCCGGAGATGTGCAGAACAATTAACTCTTATCTAATTGATATCCGGTGAAGGCCTCCACCGTTATTAGCGCTCCATTGTTCTTATCAATTTATCTATTGTTCATTAAATACCGTCATTATCTATTCTTCCTCAGCGTGGTGCTATTGTATTTTACTCCTTTGTTCCTATCTACACTAATCTGACTCATCAATAAAACAAATTACCTAATTTTGTTAAAAATTTTATTTACAAAATACAAAACCTTATTACTTATTATCTATAAAATAGGAGCGAAACATCTCATCCACTAAAATATCGTTGTACAATGTGTTCCCTGTAAATATACTCGTAAAACTATGCATTGAACATCCCTGAAACTTATACAGTACTAATTAGTAAATTGTACTAACGTAGTAGTAGTAGTTAGTACCAGTTCTGGCTCACTGAGTCAGAAGTGGTACAAGTACGACGTTCGTCGACTCACGATCCTAAAAAAAAAAAGGTTTTGGCATGCTCTTTTGCGTAGGATGTACGGTTCCGGAGATGTGCAGATCAATTAACTCTTATCTAATTGATATAAATAAATAAATAAAATAATTTATTTTTATTCACAAAAATTAAATTAATGACATAGTTGACTGGGATCTCCATTTAAGCAAGTAATGCCTGTGTTTGGAAATCCCGCTCTTCCTTATCTAAACATACATTTTTTAATTTAGAAAACCAAAAATGACAAAAACAAATTACTCGACTTTAACAACCAAAATTTACAAAAATTACAAAAGTGTGTATGTGTGCATGCAAGCGTACGAGCGCGCGCGTGCATGTGTGTGTGTGTGTGTGTGTGTAAATTATGAAATGCGGTACAGCAGAAATTCGGTTTCTGCATAAGTTTTCGACTGCACCCACTTTAGTATCAGGTTTTTACACTCCCTGTACGTTTTGTCGTATATGTTCAATTCTCTATTTATTTTATTATATAGGAATGCAGAACATGAGCTAAATTGCCTACTAGCAAAAACTGTTTTGATACCAGAAAGCTTAACCACAACATCTTTTCGCCGCTTTTTCAAGATGCATGGGTCAAAGGACAGGGATTTGTGTGCTTTGAGGATTGTCATAGTAACATATAATTATCTAACTGAGAGTAAACCACTTATTCTATACAGTTGTTCAGTGAAAAAACGTCTTTTTTTAAAATACATGACCTTAATAAGGGTTCGTTGGGCTCTTTCCAAGTTAAGAAATTTGGTCTTTGCAGCTCCACCCCACACCGGAATGCAATATGTTATGATAGATTGTGCAAGGGACGTGTATATTTTGTTAAAAAGATATCTGGGAGAGTCCGACTGCTCAGTACTATCAGGTATTACGTGTCTTAGAGTTTTGAAAATCTAAATCAATTTTCGGGTCCTATTAATGACATGTTCAAGGTGTGGCTACCACGATAGCCTCTGATCTATAACGACGCCCAGATATTTAGTGTGAGAGACTTTTTCAATTGATGGGCAGTCACAAGCTTTGTTTTTAGCATCCTCAAAACACATATGAATTGTAAGGCAAAAGTCATTCTGTGGCTACAAGTTGTTGGTAATGCTAAAGCAAATAAAATTTGTTTTAGCTGTATTCAAAGTGAGGAGATTTTGTTGCAACCATAGAGCGACTCGAGCTAGACCACTTTCAGCACTAGTCTTCACAGCCTCCCAAGATTCATCAGCAAAAACCAAAGCCGTGTCATCGGCGTACGACAGGATTTTGGCATTTGGTATGGTCATACTGCACAGAACATTGACATAAATTGGAAATAAGGTCGGGCCCAGAACGCTACCTTGTGGAACGCCATATGATGACAGCACCGCTTCCCCACTAATGAACCCAGGAAGCTTTACCTTTTGTTTTCTCTCCGATAGATAGTTTTCGAAAAGAGCAAGCGGAGTCCCTCTTATTCCAATTTTTTTCAAGCTTGTGCACAAGGGTAGGGACAGAGACGGTGTCGAATGCTTTGTTCAGATCAAGGAAGACCGACAAACTTTTTTACCGTGGTTGAGTTGTTCTGTTACAAATGTGCTTAATTCAATAATTGCATTTTCTGTCGATCTTCCTTGTCTGAAGCCAAATTGTGTGGGTGCTAATATGTCAAATTTATTTAAGTAATTGAGTAATCTAATATTGAGTAACTTTTCCAGAATTTTAGATATTGCTGGTAGAACGGAAATTGGTCTGTAATTACTAATGTCATCTCTGTCTCCGCCCTTGTACACAGGTGTAATAATGGACTGCTTTAATGGTGCTGGGAATATCCCTGTATCGAAACATAGATTATTTAAGTGGGAAATAATAGGAGCCAAGTCATTGACTGCCAATTTCATGAAGTCATTGGAGATATTGTCCCAGCCTGGAGCGCTGTTTGATTTTAAGTTTAAAATGATATTTTTAACTTCTTCTATGTCTGTATTTAGTAAAACAAAGGAGTGTAATGGCACCGGATCGTTTTCCATAGGTCTACTAGGTGTCACATTGACGTTCTGTATTTTATTGGCAAGTTGCATTCCTATATTTACGAAATAGCTATTTATGAAGTTTGCAGATTCAGTGGGCGATGATTTCAAATTGAATAGTTCAGCGTTAGTATTTCTTGATTGATTACTGTAAGTAATATTTTTTATATTTTTCCATAATAGTTTATTGTTATTTAAAGATTTAATAATATTTTCTCTATCATATTGCCTTTTCATTCTTTTTATTAAATTGTTACAGTAATTCCTGTACCGTCTGTATGTAACGCGAAGAATGTCATTATGTGGGTCTTTTCGTAAGTTTTTATGAAGTTTATTTCTGTTGCTTATACAGCGTAAGATTCCTGTAGATATCCACGGTTGTATTATTCTTTTAGTGCAAGGTATATTAGATACTGATGTATTTAGTTTAAGACTTTCAGTAATTTTTTTATTAAGTTGTTAGTCACAGCCAATGGATCGTTACAAAATAATAATTCTGATAAGTTTTTAGTCTGTAGGTATTTTAAAGCATTTTCAAAATTTGTAGTTTGTTTATTTTTATTGTCTTTTAGTTTTGTTTTTAATTTAGAAATTGACAGGAGCATAGTAGAATAATCCGTAGTGGTGGTCTGCATAACTGCAATTGATGCTTTATATTTAGATTTATTTATTTTTAGCATGAAGTGATCTAAACAGTTTTGCTCTCTTGTAGGTAAACTATGGCCGGCTAATATACTATAGTTTGCAAGCATGTCTAAGTAGTACATTCTGTTTTTATATTCCTGTGGTCGTTCCGTAGTTTGAGGCCTAATGTTTATATTAATATATGTACTGCTATGTGAAGGAAGTGACTCAATATGAGAGTCTAATGAATTCAAAAAGTTTTCAGAATTTGGATTCGATGGAGACCGATAAATGCATAATACAGTGTTATTAAGAACATCTACCTGCAGGCATGATGCTTGCTGTAATTTAAGTTCTTTTACTTTGTGTTTTAGAGATTTTTTATATAGACAACCACACCATCATTTTGGTTCAATTGGCGTGTAGTACAGTAGATTTAGTAATTGTTTAGTTGCGGGAGTGGTTTGTTTTGGTTTAGCCTATATTCTGTTAAAGTAATCATATCAGTTTCAAAGGATAAAATTGAAAGGCTTAGTGTAAAATCGTCGAAGTTTTTATATATACTAAAAATGTTTTATGCTAACATAGTAAAATCACTTTTGTTCATGAGTATGCGCCCGTCAAAATCAGTTCCTTCGCATTCAACTGCATGTGCTCTCTCAATTTTGTCTAATTCCTGTATTGAGTGTAGTGAGTCACCCATTTAGGGTATATAAATGTAAGCCAGAGATATTATGTAGGTTTTGTTTAATTTTATATGTAAAGTCAATAAATTGTAAAAGGGATCATTAAATTGTGTAAATATTATTAAAGAAAATATATTTGAGTGAAGCTGGATCATTAACAGTTTAAGTTCCTGAGTGTGTCATAAATGAATAAGTAACAGTTTATGTAACGGTGAATATATGAATGTGCAGTGTGTATATTTTTGTAAGTGTAAGTGTACAACATGTATGAGGAAGTGTAGATGTGTGTGTGAAAGTGATGGATACATTTGTTGAAAGTTGTCTAGAGTTTCAGTATTTACAAGTTGCAGGGCGAACATAGTTATGTGAAACATAAACAAAACCCTCATAACAACAGATTAACTCTGTCTGACAGAAATTTTTTTTGATGCAGTAACCCATAGCAATAGCCAAGGGAAAGCATGATCAATATTAAGTATACGAATAGTCAGACTTGCTCTAAAAGTAACGTGTGTACCTGTTGTTCCGATTTGATCTGCACGATAGGGGACTGCTCGGTTTTACGCACATAAATCCTGCCAAAGGATGTCCACACAAATTTGTACCCTTTAGATTTAGCGAGATCACGAGCCAGGTAGTAGAGACGGGAAGCCTTTTGAGTTAAATTCTCCGAAAGGAAGATTGGTGTCTCAGCGTGCAACTTTAGACCTAGGTGCTTTGCACATAGTTTGTTTTTTTTTTCTTATATTAAAGGATTTAGCCATTTTCAGGATAGGTTTTTTCAGGATATCAGTCTTGAGCAAAACAGAGCCGGTTTCTATTACAATGGGGTGCTATTTTAATAAGGCTTTTTACTCCGTACTCTGTAAATGTCTTTGATGTCAGACTTGTTAATTTTACAGTCAATGGTCTCAGAAAGCGTGACAATCATTTCCAATAGGTCTTGTTTTGTTTCATTTTCCTTTCTGGGGACACCCTTTATTTCAAAATTAGACTTACGTGACGCAAGCTGTAGATCTTCCAGTTTATTCTCTAGGAATATTATATATTCCCTATCTTGTCTTGTTCGTTCCTCTAGGATGTTTATTTTTTGTTTCAGCTCCTCGTTTTGCGAAGCTACAAATGTAAGGGAAGCCTCAATATTTTTTGTTTATGTCTTGAATTTCTTTCATAGTTAAGTTGAGTTGCTTCATCTTTTCCTTATGCGAACTTACTAAAGTAGTGACAAGTTGTCTCATCTCCACCTTAAAGTCTTCATATTGTTTATGTAATGCCTGGACATGTCTGCGCAAGCGATCAGGCACAGCGTTCAAGGGCGATTCATTTTCATCTGTCAGGCATATTGACATCTCTGGGTCCGACAGTGCTCTATTTAGTGTTGAATCCATCATCCAATCCGGTGAAAGCCTCCACCGTCATTAGCGCTCCATTGTTCTTATCTATTTATCTATTGTTCATTGAATACCGTCATTATTTATTCTTCCTCAGCGTGGTGCTATTGTATTATACTCCGTTGTTCCTATCTACACTAATCTGACTCATCAATAAAACACATTACCAAATTTTGTTAAAATTTTTATTTACAAAATACAAAATCGTATTACTTATTATCTATAAAATAGGAGCGAAAATGCTCATCTACTAAAATATCGTTGTACAATGTGTTCCCTGTAAATATACTCGTAAAACTATTCATTGAACATCCCTGAAACTTATATAGCAAATACATTAAGCAATATTCGCCACAAACTGAAGTCCACTCATTCTGAATCCTATCAACATTCCAGTTCCATCTTTTACAATTTCTTTTTAAAAACTCTAGATGATATCGTACAGGTGCTCGTCCGAATGAATCAAAATATTGACCGACGTCATTCGTATCGATATATAAAGCTATTGACAAACTTACTTTTCTTTCTGTTATTTTCTTACGTGTGTATGATTTAGTGTTAACAAATTATATTTAAATATTGTGTGTGTATATGATTAAGCCGTGGTAGCTCAGATGGTTAGCGCAAGCTGTAAATTTCACAGTACCCGGGTTCGATCCCCGCCGGCACCAATTAAATTGTTAATTGCAATTTTAAGTGTTTATTCTATTGACAAAGTTACTTTTCTTTCTGTTATTTTCTTACGTGTGTATGATTTAGTGTTAACAAATTATATTTAAATATTGTGTGTGTATTATATTAAGCCGTGGTAGCTCAGATGGTTAGCGCAAGCTGTAAATTTTACAGTACACGACCCGGGTTCGATCCCCGCCGGCACCAATTAAATTGTTAATTGCAATTTAAAGTGTTTATTCTATTGACAAACTTACTTTACTTTCTGTTATTTTCTTACGTGTGTATGATTTAGTGTTAACAAATTATATTTAAATATTGTATGTGTACCGCATCTACGAATACTAGAGTAGTTAAAAAATACTTTTTTTAACAACGACAGTCATTAGTTGATCATTAGTGAATGTGATTCTGTTTATTAAAATTACAGGAAGACAAGAGCAGAAGGAAGAAATGGGATGATGGGAAGTAACGAAGATTGTTATGTGAAGTTTGTTGGAACAAACATATTTTTAGTTACGTGTAAATACTTTTAACATTTTGGTTCAAAATGATACAAAATCTAAAAAATATTGGACATGGACGGATTTTACATTACATATCCTCATAAACATTTTCAATGTAGAGAAATGGCTATTCTAGACGAAAACTATCTAATAAAAATGATGCGTTTATCGATCATTATTTGTTTAATAGAAGATTTATAAAGAAGTGAAAAATAATATATCGCATACAATTTGTTTTATTTAATTTTATAACGATTTTCATAGTTACATACACACAAAATGCATTACACATAACTCATAAAATCTAACACACAACACATATTATAACC
Organism: Parnassius apollo; assembly: GCA_907164705.1. NCBI lineage: Eukaryota > Metazoa > Arthropoda > Insecta > Lepidoptera > Papilionidae > Parnassius > Parnassius apollo. Next base: position 810,415 of record CAJQZP010000132.1, read on the forward strand.
TTAACTACTATAGTCTACAGTAACATTTCTGTTTTTATCTATCTCAATAATATTATCAAACTCAGCATAAACTATACAGTTAATTGTTTGTATTAGTGAGGATTCAAATTGTACTTCTAATCTTACACTACCATGCTTTATGAGATTCCAATGAGCTTGTTGGTGAGTTGGCTGTTGATGAGTTAAGTCAAATGCTAATAGACAGTAGCCTTTGGCATACTGTTCACAAGAGATTCCATTTCCTTCATTAAGAAAGTGAATACCAGTTCCCGAGAATAGAGTATGATATGCTGATGTAAATATACTATTATTAAAAGATGGTTACAAAGCTTTTGAAGGTATTTGTTGACCATCAATATATAAGCTGAAAGAATTAATACCATAGTTTTCAAAGTTAAATGGATTTTTAGTAAGGGAACCATTAAATAAAGAATTGTTCACAAATCCAATTATACATCTTTTGGGTACCTGTCCTAAAAATATATTATCAAGAGTTTTCCCTTGAAAACCCGATGGAATTGTTGAAACTTTTACTTCAGCTCGAGTAATAAAATATTTAGCAGTGGTAGAAGCTAATACTTTTTGATGTGCGAATAATACACTTGTATTAACTCGTGCTCGTCGAACAATAAGAGTTGCATCCGTAATGCAAACTTTAAACTTTACATCGTTTGATCCAGCAATTAAATTAAAACTCTCTCTTGATCGAACCAATTTAACACTCATTTCACACCATTAATTAAAAATTCTTAAAATGTCACCGTGAAGATGACCAATCATTTCTATTACCTTACTTTAACTAATCAATTCCTGTCTTTTAACAAATCCTATGTTTTTACCATCTGTAGAATCCATTTTTCCTGCTGTATCTTCATACCAAAGACTACAAGTAAGATGAGATTGTTTAGCAGTAGGAGCACAGTTTAAAAGGGTTTCCATGTATGCTCGATATGCATAGGTATTATTAGGTGGTGATACAAATTTTTGGTTTAAATAAACATCAAGTTAACTAAAAAGTGAATGCAGCCAATTATTTACAGGTGCTACTATTGTAGTAGATATCAAGTTAGTTGAATCTTGATTTAATACTTTTGCCTTTATGTGGAGTAATGTACGAGACAAATCTATGTAGTCATCGCCTGTCCCAGGAACTTGAAACTTGATAGGTCTATCATCACCAAGAGATGAAATTGTTTTATAATGAATCCACAATCCATTTTCAATGCTAGTTTGTGTAGGCGGTAGTGTAAACAAATCCAATTCTGACTTAACGCACTCGCAAGAATGGTTATGAAGGAAAGACATATTTAATTTGAAAATATATCTTTGATATTTTTTGGTTTGTGGCCAAGTTTTATCGCAGCTTGCACTTTAGCAGTTAATGGAGGAATGAACGAGGTCAATCGTTTTCTTTTAGTTTTATACCCAGATCCTTTCATGTTAAATTGATCAATTTTCTCATCAGCCTTTCGTTTTAAATTTGTACTAACTTGCTTTAGACGATCTTTTATTGAGGCTTCCATAGGACGCGCTTGAACCATATCCGATAAAAGTCCTACTCCAGCGCTTAATGCCTTCTTATCAATCACTCGAGCACCACTTGAAAGTAAAGGTAAAACTGATCTAAATAACCCCCCTAAGAAGCTCTCAATACTACGACCACGTTGGTGCACCCTTATAAATTACTCCAACTCCTGACCCAGCTTGATGTGTATAATAATTTTCATATGGACATTTATGATGATCACGAAGAGAATTCATTATTATAATTTTCGGAAATGTAGTTTAATACACACGGTTCCAAACTGGAATGGTATTTTATGCCCTGTGCTCGATCTTATAACTATTTCCAGCGTATCTAACTCTCTTCGCATAACAAGTAGTGAGGTTGATAGAAAACGTGCATTTTATTTGCACCATAAATGTATTTTGTAGGATCTAATGAAATGACTCTTAGTAAAAGAGTCATAACATCACCCACAATCTGAGGATCGATAATGTCGCAATATAGAAATAGTTGAGATGGTAACCCTAAGTGTAAATTTGCAGGACACTTTCCAAAATTTCTCTCTAGAAGATTTTTATTTGGTTCATAACCTAGTTGTAAACTTAATTTGGGTGATAATGTTATGGATGTTATATTTTTATCCAAAACAGAAATAGACACAAATTTTGTTATTTCATCATAGCGAAATTTCAAGTTCCCTCCGATACCATTTAACACTCTTAAAATATGCTCAACGTTGTCATAGTTGGTAGCTGGAATATGTTTTTTGTAGTACACTATGGAAGGTTTATCTTCATTAGGCATTAACATAGATTTTGTAATGTATATAACATTTTCATGATCTTGAACAGTAAACATGGTAAGTACATGGATATTGAAACTCGATAACTCCAACCGACCATTCGCCTTCTAATTTAATAGCTTTTGGTAATTTCGTTGAAAAATTTGTGGTCTTGTTATCAGCAAAGTATTCCATTGAACTATTGCTGAGCAAAGTTAAATAAAAACTTTCTTTATTAATGATTAAAACTACTTTTACGGATTTTATCGCGTTTATTTTTACTTTTATTTTTAATTCCCGACGTTTCGGGCGCTTTCCAGCACCCATGGTCACGGGGGACTGAGATGTGTGACCATGGGTGCTGGAAAGCGCCCGAAACGTCGGGAATTAAAAATAAAAGTAAATAAAAAAGTAAAAATAAACGCGATAAAATCCGTAAAAGTAGTTTTAATCATGTATAGTGTTCGCGTAAATATAAGAAATCATTTCTTTATTCATATTTCTTTTAAACTAGAAGCTAAAATTCAACTGTTAAATTTATCTGTATAACCTTTCCACTTCACTAATACTTCTTTTCTGTTACCTGAATAACGAGTGTAAATTATTTTATCAATTTTATATAGTGAGGTGGGTTGTAAGTGATTCTCTGTAGTTCTCTTTCATAAAAAGTACCAACTATTGGTTCATTTTGTAAATCTGTTATTGTAAAAACAACCCATGGAGATCTATCAATTATTGAAGATATAATAAATATTTCGTCACTCCAATTTGATTTATATCCTTTTTGGAAAACATGTTGATATTTAGTTATTGGAACATAATCACCCACATTGAAATTTGGTTTAGGATTTTCTAAAGAAAGTTTATTTGACCGTCCATCATAAAGATTAGTCCAAACTGTCATAATATTGTTGGAATTTACATCACATGGGCACATCTTAATACTAGAGTGAAAGCTGTGATTATAAGAGTGTATTAAATCTTGTAAAACATATATATATCTATTAGTATTATTATGAGTGAAATAACGCCACATTTTCATTTTTAGTGTTCTTTGAAATCGTTCAACAACACTGGCCTTAATGTCAGGATTGTTAGTGGCATAATAATTAACCTTTTTGAATTTAAAGTATTTTTGTACATCTTTTGAAACAAATTCTGTACATCAGATTGTATGTGAGTATGTGTTAAATTACTTTCAGTAAATATACTTTCAAAACATTCTTTAGTTGTTTCTGAGTTTTTCTTTTTCATTGGTCTTGCAAAAGCATATTTACTAAATACATCAATAACACAAATTATATACTTGAAACCATCATTATATTGAGAATAAGTTCGCATATCACTTAAATCAGCTTGCCATAGTTAATTAATATTTGATATAATGTACCTATTACGCGGGAATTTTTTTCGAATGGGTTTATGTAATGTGTATGTTTCTTGTGATTTTAACCATTCCTTTACTTGCTTTTTATTCATTTTACCCTTCATGGCTTTTGATAATTTATCAATACTAACAAAACCAGCGGGATTAGATGGATCATAATAAATCCTGTAAATTTCTTCTAGTACGGGGTCCATTTTTCCCACTCAAGCCTTTTACGTATTTTAGTTGTAGACTTTTTATCTCTACCGCTCGGTGTAGAAAACTCTATTTTAGTTATTTTGTATCTCCTCTACTCGGTGAAAAAACTCTTGAACTTTAATCTCAGAGGGTTTGTTCAGATCTTTTGCTTAAATTTGGTTAATAAACTCACATCTATTTGGATTTCCAATATAAGTAAGTGGTACTTTAATATCTTTTAATGCTTCAGCAAATCTATCCCACCCTACTGGATCACTTCTTTATAAGGGTCTTAGTGAATCATTTATTAAATCAACAATATTACTTCCAGGAATTTTTTCATTATCAATTATGACTGTACCTTCATTATCCCAATGTATTTTACTTTTACTTGTTTCAACTAAGTTTAATAATAACTGTCCTTTTTTATTATAAGTTTTTGGTATTAAACTGAGTATTTGAGCTGGTGTGTAAAGTGGATTTTCAACATTTTCTTTACTTTGAATGGATCGATTCTCCTCCAACAAAAATTCAGCATCAACTGAAGTTTTTAGATCTCTATCTTTATTTTTAAAACCAATTTTAGACTCATTTAAATCTTCGTTAGATGTGTCAGAATAAATTGGTAATCTGAGTGGTTGACGATCCTCTTCGGTAAAATGAAGTTATCTTTGCAGTGTTTATAAATATATCATCCATTTCTTTCGGTCTTCCGTCTTACTATTCATATATTTTGCATTTCAATATCTAATCGAGATAAATTACTATTAACCTTCAATCAATCCATTCAATCAATCCAGGTTCGATAAGTATCATTTTCTTTGCATTTTCCATGTTAACTGGCTAGTCCACTCACTAATCCACTCAATATTACACCTAATATTATTGGTAAGAAAGTCCCTCCTTTTTGTATAATTATATTTTTTCTTAGTTTATGTTTACACTTAGGCACTAGTTTACGGAGTATATTTTTGTGTTTATTGAATTTTTGTTTATCTTGATCTTTAAGAGGTGCTTTTCCTTGTAAAACGTTATGAATACACTCACAATACAGTTAATTTTTTCTTCATCACACTTTTTAAGTAATGCTCTTTGATATTAAGCGTATGCAAAGCGTTTAGAAAATGTTTATGCTTTGTGAGTCGACGATGCATCATTTAGCAATGATTTGAATTGTTTGATTCTTGGTGTATTTAAACTCTTTTGTGTGGACGTAGACTGTACAGAAACCATTAAATGGGAAGACATTTGTCTTGATACGACAAAAATCATTGGTATTCTGTTTTAAATCTACCATTAAATACCCATGTGCCTCTAGAGTTGCATCCCTGTAGGCATCTTCAATGAATTTTGGGTTATCTGGTGAGATTTGTCGTGCTAAATATCTTATTTGAGTTTTATCTCGAGGGTTTTTAAAATATATTATATAACTTGAGTTTAAAGATATGTCTCTTTGCCCTTTACCCTGATGAAATAAATTTTGTGTTAAATAAAATACACTGAGATTCCTGTGATGACTATCTTTTGTAAATATATTCACAATTCTTCCATCGGACTCTCTCATTAGGTCATCAATAATAACGAGATGTGGGTTTTCACCATCAAACATATTAAGATTTGGAATTCCTTGATGATAGTTAACATTTGGTAAATTATATAAAGGTTGCATTTCATCAAAGCACCATGTGATCTAATTAAAATCACAATTACATATTTCTGTAACTGATTTTATGAAATTTGTTACAAAATTTGACTTCCCACATTCACTTGGTCCTGCCACAATAGCAGTAAACGGATGTATAAAGTGAAACATTACACACGTCTAAAGTTCTGAGGGGTGAAATAAAAAATGAAAGTGTTGGTGTAAACAATTAATATATATTGTGTACTATAACTACGTTTTTGGGAAATCAAACAAAATTTATGATTAATTTAAAATTTTATTTTCAAGCAATAACCACTTGTAAAAATCCCACACTTCGTCACAAGAACAATGTAAAATGTTTTTGCAAATAAATGAGTATTACACACATAACGTGTGTTTAAATTTATGACATTTACCAAATCATTGTATTTTGGACATTTGTATTCTCCAATATTAAAAATTCCATCATTCGTCGTCAACATTTTTAAAAATTGTTTATCTGTTGAACCACCTTTGTATGCGATCACTTCGTCTTTACACAAATTTCTAATATACCAATTTAATATGGGGATGATGTTCTCTTGTTTGTAGGCACATTTTAATTCTTCGGTCACATCAAAATATGAAATGCCGTGCACGTGTGTTTCACAATAACGAACAGTTTTTTTGTCTTTTGGCGACAAACAATTGAAAGGATAACTTGGCCGAAACAAATAATGATCGATAAACGCATCATTTTTATTAGATAGTTTTAAGTCTATAATAGCCATTTCTCTACATTGAAAATATTTATAAGGATATGATGTAATGTGAATGTAAAATCCGTCCATGTCGATGATGTATCTAATATTTTTTAGATTTTGTGTCATTTTGAACCAAAATGTTAAAAGTATTTACACGTGACTAAAAATATGTTTGTTCCAACAAACTTCACATAACAATCTTCATTACTTCCCATCATTCCATTTCTTCCTTCTGCTCTTGTCTTCCTGTAATTTAAGTAAACAGAATCACATTCACTAATGATCAACTAATGACTGTCATTGTTAAAAAAAGTATTTTTTAACTACTCTAGTATTCGTAGATGCGGTACACACACAATATTTAAATATAATTTGTTATCACTAAATCATACACACGTAAGAAAATAACAGAAAGAAAAGTAAGTTTGTCAATAGAATAAACACTTAAAATTGCAATTAACAATTTAATTGGTGCCGGCGGGGATCGAACCCGGGTCACGTACTGTGAAATTTACAGCTTGCGCTAACCATCTGAGCTACCGCGGCTTAATCATATACACACACACAATATTTAAATATAATTTGTTAACACTAAATCATACACACGTAAGGAAATAACAGAAAGAAAAGTAAGTTTGTCAATAGAATGAACACTTACATACATGGCCTTTGATGCGTTGAAGTAACACAAATGTAGTATTGATAGATCCACTGCGGTCAAACGACCATACACTAACTCCATGACTGCACTTGCTTGGTCTTATATAGTACCAGTAAGTAATAATTCTAATCTAAAGAATTTCTGCAGTGGAATTGACAGTAACTTTATGCGTCAACAAGTTTATCTCACATTTTGTTGCTTATCTCAACATTACTTCGTGTCGCGTCTTGTTCAGTGTATTGATGACTCAAATACGTTTTGTATAACACAAAATAATGCAATTTAATATTTAGAAAGCACTATAATTGATCATTCCTATGTTAGTCATTGAGTAGATTGTACTGTAATAATCTACTAATAGCAGTAATATCATGGATACACTAGATGTATAACAACATCTGAAAAAGATTCACCCCACTCTAGAAAATAATGTTTATGCTGCCAATAAACTGCCCATGTACACCCACGTACCAACGGGTCACATTGGGTAGCTTTATATGTCGATACGAATGACGTCGGTCAATATTTTGATTCATTCGGACGAGCACCTGCACGATATCATCTAGAGTTTTTAAAAAGAAATTGTAAAAGATGGAACTGGAATGTTGATAGGATTCAGAATGAGTGGACTTCAGTTTGTGGCGAATATTGCTTAATGTATTTGCTATATAAGTTTCAGGGATGTTCAATGCATAGTTTTACGAGTATATTTACGGGGAACACATTGTACAATGATATTTTAGTGTATGAGATGTTTCGCTCCTATTTTATAGATAATAAGTAATAAGATTTTGTATTTTGTAAATAAAAATTTTAACAAAATTAGGTAATGTTTTTTATTGATGAGTCAGATTAGTGTAGATAGGAACAAATGAGTATATACAATAGCACCACGCTGAGGAAGAATAGATAATGACGGTATTCAATGAACAATAGATAAGAACAATGGAGCGCTAATGACGGTGGAGGCCTTCACCGGATATCAATTAGATAAGATTTAATTGATCTGCATATCTCCAGAACCGTGTATCCTACGCAAAATGGACCGCAGATTCGTGATCAGAGCATGCCAAAACTTCTAGAGAAATGCACAGTAGTGGACCGCCGAACGTCCAGATGGTGAGGACGGTATCTTGAATTTTGACGCGATGTGCGTTCATGAAATTTTGCGGCTGCGATTAATCTAAACAATGAAAACTCCTTGGTTTTAAAAATCGAATACCATTTATTTATTTAAAAAAAGATTCTCGGTCTTGTCACAAGGTTTTGTCAAACTTGTTTAGTCGTTGAGAAAGTGGAATTGACTAGAGAAAATTCAAGAGCGATGATTTATTATGACTTTCGAAGTGGTTTAACACAAAAACAGTGTGTTGACCGGATGATTTCTGCATTTGGTGATGAAGCCCCATCCAAAACCACATTTTATCGCTGGTTTGCTGAATTTCAACGTGGACGTGTCAAGCTCAGTGATGATCCCCGTCAAGGTCGTCCAAATACTGCAGTCACCCAAGAAAACGATGATGTTGTGCGTAAGCTGATTGAGGAAGATCGACATGTGACATACCGCGAAATTCAGGCAACTTTAGACATTGGCATGAGTCAAATACAAATAATCTTGCATGAACAATTAGGTGTTAAAAAGTTGTTTTCCCGATGGATACCGCATTCGCTCTGTGAAGAGCAAAAAGTGGCTCGCGTTACTTGATGCGTCAGAACTCTCGAAAGATTCCACGCAGGATCCTCAAATGCTGTATACAACATTGTATTAGGTGAAGAATTCTGGATATACGCGTACAAACTCGAAACAAAAAACCAGTCACGAGTTTGGGTGTTCGAAAATGAGTCAAAAAGCCAACAAAAATTGTTCGTTTACGGAGTGTTGCAAAAAAATGGTGGCCACGTTTGCCTCCAAAACCAGCCATGTTACGACTATTCCTCTTGAGGGACAAAGAACGGTTAATGCAGAATGGTATGCTAGCATTTGTTTGCCACAGGTCGTTTCTGAATTCCGTAAAGAGAACTGCAATCGCCGCATCATCCTCCATCACGACAATGCGAGTTCTCACACCGCACACAGAACAAAACAGTTTTTAGAGCAAGAAAACATAGAATTATTAGACCATCTACCATACAACCCCGACCTAAGCCCTAATGATTTCTATACTTTCCCTAAAATAAAGAATAAATTGCGTGGACAGAGATTTTCATCACCTGAAGAAGCTGTGGACGCCTACAAAATGGCAATTTTGGAGACCCCAACTTCCGAATGGAATTGTTGCTTCAATGATTGTTTCCATCGTATGGAAAAATGTTTTAAATTTCCGCGGAGAATACTTCAAAAAGCAATAAATACATAACAATTAATTTACAGAAATTGTTTATTAACAAACGTGTCTAAACATTACATCTAAGATAACATTAGGACCTCTGACTTCTAAACTAGAATAATCTAAGTAATTTTTAAAATAAATATTGCACTGGTTCTGCAGTTTGCGGTTATGTTTCTGTTGTCGTTTGCGCATTCAGTAGCAAACCGTTACTACTGATATCGATATCTGAAAACGGTTCTCAATAACGATATTAAAACAAGGTATCTGTTATGTAACCGTTGCAGCTAAAAACTGAAAACGCCCATGATTAAACGTCACTCATCGCTAGTTATTAGTAATTAGACATGTGCCAATCATGAATAATTCGTTCGTATGAGCTGGTACACTTAAAAGTATTTATGGTTCATTCATCTGTTTTCGAATGTCCCGGTATAACCAATCACAAACAATTGAGGTTACCTTTTTATATCATGATTGGTGTGAATTGTAAATGAGTCGAAAACCGACCGAATCCCGAATGATTTGAATGAATTGTTTTTTAAGTGTAAGGAAGGCACTGGGGCTCGAAAGGATCCATTGGAATGATCGATCCGAATGTGTGTGTATCAAAAAAATTTAAAAGAATGATTGGGTAATATATAAAAATTTATTTCGTATTTTATGCGCTGCCATACCATTCATCGTATTGCGGTCAAACTTTATAACTTATTGTTTGCACTTCGGGAAAGTATAATTAACTTACACTAGGTGGCTTGCATGTCGTACAGCTAAATTTATTTAAAATTTGTATATCGTTCAATTAATGTATTGTCCTTCCTAATACATATTGTTACGTGCTTGAGGTTCGTGACAATAAAAATTGCCGATAAAATTACCTAAATTAACACTTTAATTTACTTTACACAAATTAAAACTAAAAACACTAATAATTAAACACACTAATTCACTTAATTCCGCTCCGAAGCTTCGCTTGTGTCGCCGAGTTCAACTCTACTACCCTCGCATCTTGCAGCGCCTACTTATTTAAATTAGCAAAGAAATATCCAGGATGTTCGAGTAAACACGCGCAAGGTACCGAGCGTTCGAGTTTCGACTAGGCGCTGTCGGTGAGTGATTTGTGATGTCATTTTCTCAATGCTCCCCTCGCTCTCGTTCCTGACACTAGATGGCGCTAGTGTATCGTTGACTGGAGCGCGTAACAATATAAATATATAACTCTTTTAAATTTTAAAACACATTTTCACAATTATTCCTTATGCGGCAGTTAAGTGCAGGCAACCAGCTAGTTTTAAATTAAAGATCTCTGAAGAAGTTCCGCTAGTCCAAGTATCGACTTGTAAATATATGGGCCATATCAACCACTTAACATCAGGTGGAGTGTGTGCTCGTTTGTCACCCTATCCTATAAAAAAAAATTGAGAATTTTTGATAGCGTATTCAAAGAAATTTCAAAACATAAAAGAGCATAACGAAAAATCAGATCAAAAGTTACTAATGTACTGAAGGCATATAACTTCTTTCACACTTATATAGCTCGCCAACACAAATAATCTAAGTATTTTTGACGTTTAACTATTTTTAATGAAATTTCCTACATTTCCCACTCGCATGATAAATACGTGTCACTTATCATAAATAATTCTGAAATATCTTCTATATTATATAGAGGATTTCAATTTGCATGATCGCTTTGACGGAGGCTAGTTGCTTTGTAGAAAGATTTTATAGTATTTTCTATAAAGCGCCAATAAAAATGTATATTCTCTACATATTTTGCTTGATAGGCAAAATATACAGTGAGTCTTAGTCACGTTGCCATAGCAATGTTTGCAGTGCTATGTTCCGTTCTAAAGCGTAAAAGAACCAGTACAATAGTTAAAGGCTGAGGTGTTGCATCTTAGTCCTCAGAGGTGCCAACGCGTCAGTAGCCTTCTCTGTTTAATTACAGGCTGAGATGTTGCATCTTAGTCCTCATAGGTGCCAACGCTTCTGTAGCCTTCTCTGTTTAAAGTTACAGGCTGAGGTGTTGCATCTTAGTTCTCAGAAGTGCCAACGTTTCTGTAGCCTTCTCTGTTTAAAGTTACAGGTTGAGGTGTTGTATCTTAGTCCTCAGAGGTGCCAACGCGTCTGTAGCCTTCTCTGTTTAAAGTTACAGTCTGAAGTGTTGCATCTTAGTCCTCAGAGGTGCCAACGCGTCTGTAGCCTTCTCTGTTTAAAGTTACAGGCTGAGGTGTTGCATCTTAGTCCTCAGAGGTGCCAACGCGTCAGTAGCCTTCTCTGTTTAATTACAGGCTGAGATGTTGCATCTTAGTCCTCATAGGTGCCAACGCTTCTGTAGCCTTCTCTGTTTAAAGTTACAGGCTGAGGTGTTGCATCTTAGTTCTCAGAAGTGCCAACGCTTCTGTAGCCTTCTCTGTTTAAAGTTACAGGTTGAGGTGTTGTATCTTAGTCCTCAGAGGTGCCAACGCGTCTGTAGCCTTCTCTGTTTAAAGTTACAGGCTGACGTGTTGCATCTTAGTCCTCAGAGGTGCCAACGCGTCTGTAGCCTTCTCTGTTTAAAGTTACAGGCTGAAGTGTTGCATCTTAGTCCTCAGAGGTGCCAACGCGTCTGTAGCCTTCTGTGTTTAAAGTTACAGACTGAAGTGTTGCATCTTAGTCCTCAGAGGTGCCAACGCTTCTGTAGCCTTCTCTGTTTAAAGTTACAGGCTGAGGTGTTGCATCTTAGTTCTCAGAAGTGCCAACGTTTCTGTAGACTTCTCTGTTTAAAGTTACAGGTTGAGGTGTTGTATCTTAGTCCTCAGAGGTGCCAACGCGTCTGTAGCCTTCTCTGTTTAAAGTTACAGGCTGAAGTGTTGCATCTTAGTCCTCAGAGGTGCCAACGCGTCTGTAGCCTTCTCTGTTTAAAGTTACAGGCTGAAGTGTTGCATCTTAGTCCTCAGAGGTGCCAACGCGTCTGTAGCCTTCTGTGTTTAAAGTTACAGACTGAAGTGTTGCATCTTAGTCCTCAGAGGTGCCAACGCTTCTGTAGCCTTCTCTGTTTAAAGTTACAGACTGAAGTGTTGCATCTTAGTCCTCAGAGGTGCCAACGCTTCTGTAGCCTTCTCTGTTTAAAGTTACAGACTGAAGTGTTGCATCTTAGTCCTCAGAGGTTCCAACGCTTCTGTAGCCTTCTCTGTTTAAAGTTACAGACTGAAGTGTTGCATCTTAGTCCTCAGAGGTGCCAACGCTTCTGTAGAAGCTGGCTCCTCTGTTTGAAGTTGGCGGCAGGTGCCCACGGACTGCAGCAGCTACTTCCCGTCAGAGAGACTGTGAGTTGGTTTTTAATTTCAGTTTTATAAAAAAAATGTTGATCCCCAATTATAGAATTTGTACAATCATTTTATTAATAACACTGTGTAAATATATCGTAAACTGAATACACTAAGAAGAAGTTAAATTACCTCAACCATGTATCCAATTGCAGTGTTGGTGGTGCCTTCTTCTTAGCATTATTAAATGATATTAATTAAATTAGTTGAAAATAACTAATATCCATTAGCAAGAAGCGCGGTGCCCCTTTCTACAGTGTATTAAATAAACTTAAGATAAAGTTTTAACTTAAGTTTTGATGTTAAATGTAAGGGAAGGGGAAACCACTTCGCAGTATTAAATAGCAGCTATGTGCTACTCCTTCCTTTGTGTTATAAAATTAATAATGTTGTGATTAAATTTACACTCTTAAGCTTTTAAATTGTAATATGTGATATCAAATAAAATTATTAAAAAAAATCGGTATAAAAGTCGTGTATGTAATTAGATTCCTTATTTACTCATCATTGCTAGACGTTTACATAGTTACGTCTAGCAATGATGAGTAAATCATTGCTAGACGTAACTATGAAAAAAAACACGCTTCATATCAGGTCTGACGTAAATTATACAGACCAGTGACTAGGTGCAACGACAAACGAGCGAGAAGTTTGATACAGTGATCGCGAATGAAACGTGGCAAATCCTATGTACAACAAGACATAAATAAATGTTATAACATCAAGTGACTTGAAACGATTTGTGTGACTAATTTGAGGTACTTCAGGTATGCGTATGTAAAAGTTCACCGCTATCCCTCTTTCGATGTAGAGAGTATAAACTATATAGGTATTATCTTTGCCTTAATGGTTAGTCAGGCTTGACCGGTGGATTGACAATCGCAGTACCTGACGTGAGGGCCTTTGACGCTTCTGCTAACAGAATGATTAACTTTCTGTGTAGTGGAGCCCATAAAATCTGGTACTTCTACTACTTCTACATAAAATCTGGTATTTCTCATATTTATATATGAAATTCTTTATTTGTATATGTGTAAATCCAACCTCGACCGAGGTCAATCGACGGATTCAACTCGGCTGAGCATCGTTTGGGAAATTAAGACACAACATCTTCTCGTCAGGTATACCTCAATTCAAAATTAGATTGTACAACCAGTGCGTGTTGCCAGTGATGACTTATGGATCTGAGACATAATCCTTCACATCTGGCCGTATGAGGACGCTCAGCGAGCTATGGAGAGGGCTATGCTCGGGGTTTCTCGTCGTGATAAAGTTAGGAAGGAGGATATTCGCAGTAGAACCGGAGTGACTGACATAGCCCAACGGATTAGTAGCTAAAGTGGCAATGGGCCGGCCATATAGCCCAAAGAACCGGCAACCGATGGGGAAAAAAGATCCTCGAGTGGCAGCTTCCTACCGGTAGGCGTAGTGCAGGGTGACCGCCCCACTAGATGGAGTGACGACCTGGTGACGACCTGGACCAGGACATCCAGGAAGTCGTTAGACGCAGGTGGCTCAGGAACGCGCTTTGTGGCATTCCTTGGGGGAGCCCTATGTTCAGCAGTGGACTTTTGAAGTGCTGTAATGAATCATCATTACAGCATATATCATCACCGTCAGGTGATGATGATATATAAAATATTTAAATGGAAACATACTTTTTTTACTATCATAAATGTTGATAACGTAATTGATAGTGATAATTGCACACATTGTTTTCAGTGTATTCAAGGACAAAAATAAAATTTTCATAAGATTGTGATAAAAGTTTTACATTTATCTTATATTTGGAAAGTGATAGGGTATGAATTTCCCGTTGTAATGAAGAAGCGACTTTAAATTAAAATTAAGCCTGCAATCTATTTCAAGCACGATTTGTGATATAAACTATAACATTCTAAATTAAAAAAATAGTTTCAGTTTTATTTGAGTTATATGTGGAAACCTCAAACTCAGTGATTTTCAATTACGAATTCCAATTTCAACGTTGTTATTTTATAGTAATGTATAAGTCAATGGGTTACTAACGTAGTAGAGACAGCTCGCAATATCAATGCTGCTTTTCGTCCTTAAATCAGCCACATCAGTATTGCGGCCAGTTGTTGTTCTAATCTTCTATAAAATTAAGGTAAAGCGCTTCGCTAATGATGAGCTTGTGCTACATGAGCAACCTTTGACAATATGGCAAAAGTGTCACTGCTTAAGTAATTTGAACACATCGCGAAAAAAAAGTAGACATTACATATTTATCAACTTGGGCTTTATTTTCACTACTAACTACTAGCTGTTATTGTGGTCAAGCACTGTCTTGTTTATTTTTTTATTGTAGTTCATCTCACGTATAACTTTCAAACTGATTTATTGGACTCTAGTGTTAACTTCAGTGAAGTGAAACAAAAATTTTGCATAAACTTACGTTAGAGCAGGACAAAAAATTCTAATTTCATTTAGGCAAAAAAGTATCAAGTCTAAGATTTAGTCCGAAAATATGCTTTCTTAGTTATTGTTTGCGTAGGTTTTTAAAGCTTGTCTCATTTTTTAATAACAGATATATTCTATAAGACCGAATTACAAAATTTCGTAAATAGTCGCAATGGAATTAAAGACGAAAGAGCGTACGGTGAATTTTAATACTGCTGTGACTTGACTGGTACGGTTGTTTGTTTTACATGTAAAAGACTGAAAACTTTTTTTATGTTTTCTACTCGATTTCATCACTTGTCATGGAAACTAAATATTGCACAGACATTTCAACACTCACCCCCTATTAAAGCGATTGCTAAGAACCTTTACTAAATCATTTTATGAATGATGACTCTAAACAGAGATAATTTTATAAGTTATTTAACGTTATCTCGGTCTAGCCTATCACTGATTTAAAAGTATTCAAAATTCATCTTTAAAATAGTTTTTATGCTGCATAAGTTTTTAATGCACTGCAAATAAAATATTTTAAGACAGGCCCGGATCTGCCAATTTTTATTTTGATTTTGGGTAGTTATAATAATACAAACAACTTTATTATAGGCGCAAAATCAAGAATCAGGATATAACAGTAACATGTTTTAATTACGTCAAATGCCATCGAATGATTCTATCGAATACCAGTTTAAATTTACTTATCAAAGGGTCAGATATATCCTGACAAGGTACTCAAATTACTAGTCTAGCTATCTAACGATAAATTAAAATGTTTGATTTGGGTCATATAAAGGATATCTATCTGTTTGTTTGAGGATTAAAAAACATGTATGCCTAGGTTTTATTGATATCACACGTTTAAATTTTGCATCACTGTTGTGGTTAGTTTGTATTTATTATTTTCGTTAGTAAAATGTATAACAAATTAAGAAACGGTCATCAGTTGCTATCTACATGATTTGTAATTTACTTAACGCGAAAATTTGTGGTTAAAACACTGAGTTAATGAACTGTGAAGAAAAAAATTACATTTCCTATTATTGATGTCAATGCTTTAGTTAGCTTGAATGGATACTCAAACATAATATATCGGTCACCAAGGTTTTGTTTTCAGTTCTGGTATGTAGTACATTATAGTGATAAGAATAGCGAACAGTGGCGGTATAGGAACTATCCCATATCGTCCGGTGGGTGTCGTAACCATATCGTTTTAAAATATCTGCGACTTTGTTTGAAGCCGTCGTTTTAAGAACCGATGACAAAACGGAAATATCATGTCTTTGACTCCCTACGATCATCACAACCCATCATTATTGCATGTTGTTTAAGTAGTCTTAAACTCCGTTTTACGTGGTAGATCCGTGCTGTAGCAGTATTGTGGTTGTAGCACGAACGGGTTGATTCGACCGGGAAAGGACTACATTTTGATAGAATACAAGCGTTAAATTGCAGATTAAGGATGACGTATTTCGTTACAGTGAATGTAATAATTGGAAGACTCTTTTATTGGAAACGAGACATTCACATTAGTCATCAGGGTAGACACGCATCTTTATTGTAATTCTTAAACGAGTATATGTGTAGGTTTCTACGGACAGAGCATCCACTTACCATCAGGTGGACTTGAGAGCTTCTGTCAGCCTTATTTTATTAAAAAATATTTTAGACAATAAAAGCTATTCACACAAGATTTCTATACTTTTCGATGATTAGTGATAAATAAATCCATAGATATAGATTCGATGATGATATCCTTCTGAAAAGTTGCTGTCTCGGCCACAACACCAAAAAAGGAATCTCCTATCGTAACTTTTGATTCATAAGTCTAATGCTAAAATTATGGATATATTTTATTACTTACTTATCTTCACGCACAATCCCTAACGGGGTAGCCAGAGAGAACAGATCGCCAAGTGTCACGATCCTTACATACCTCTTTCGCTTCTTTCATGTTCATTATCTTCTTCATACATGCACGTCTAGGTATCCGAGTACTCTTAACCTTCCCCTCTTCGAGTAATTTGCTCACATGGTCTTCGAAAGTTAGTCTCGGTCTACCTCGACACCTTTTAATATTTACTTTCGCGCTATATACTTTCTTCACAATTCGGTCTTCACTCATTCGCTCAACGTGTCCAAACCATCGGAGTACGCCCCTATCAATTTTTGTGATAAGGTCATCTTTCAATCCTGCCATATTGCGAATCTCTTTGTTCCGCTTTTGTCGGCTATGGTAACGCCGCATATTTTACGAAGAGATCGAATCTCCACTGCATTCAACTTGCTTTTATGCTTCTTCTGGGATACCCAGGTTTCGCTGCCATATAACAAAGTCAGTACCAGCACTGCGTTATGTATTGCAAGGCGTGCACTCTTCACTACGCCTTGCCTTTTGACTAAGCGTTCAGGGCACCATTGCCTTTGTTGCCGGCAGCGACACGCCTTCCACATCTAAATCACATCTTCCATCCCGGCTGAAAGCACTCCCCAAGTATAAAATTTCATTTACCTGTTCTAGACATTCCTGATTTACCCATATTTCACATTGCGTTCTCTAAGGATGATATGCGAGGCTATTGAAATTAAAAAAACTTCCTAATTTCAATAGAGAGGATGGATGGGTGCTGCCATCCGCTTGGGATCCTATAATTAACAAAATTAAACCCAAACCCAAGCATAACACTGCAAGACTTCAAGATACTGTAAGCTCGTTTTGCGTAAATCGGACCGAAAAATTAATATTAAAAAACTGAAGGTAGCCGGGCTAACTATGACATTGGGATGTCAAACATCTCAGTCCCTCCCCCGTGACCATGGGTGCTGTAAAGCACCCGATAGGCTCTTAAAGGTCCTAAGTCGTATCGGTCTAGAATAATCGCTGATGGTAATTGATTCCACAAGGAAGTTGTGCGAGGAAGAAAATCCTTTTAATCATCAGTCATCCCTATGCTATAGATGGTATCTCTAGTTTTGTCGCAATGTGCGATTGTGAAATTGTGCGGCTGGAATTAGTCCGAACAATTCTTCAGAGCACTCCCCGTGGTATATGTGATAAAATACGCAAAGAGATGCAACTTCTCTTCGCAGTGCCAGTGAGTAAAGCCGATCGGAAAGAGCTTGGTTGCCGACGATTCGAACTGCTCTGCACTGAATGCGATCAAATGGAAGAAGCTGGCACTGGGGAGCCCCAGCCCAGAGATGGGATCAAAATTCAATGTGCGGCTGAACCTTGTAAAGTTGCAGGTGGTGAGCTAGCATGAAAGACTTTCCCGCTCTGCTGAGCACGCCAAGCTTTTTAGAGGAATGTAAAATTTTGTGATTATTTTTTGCAAATATATGATTATTACACAAATAACGTTTGTCTAAATTTATGACATTTACCAAATCATTGTATTTTGGACATTTGTATTCTTCAATATTAAAAATTCTATCATTCGTCGTCAACATTTTTAAAAATTGTTTTTCTGTTGAACCACCTTTGTATGCGATCATTTCGTCTTTACACAAATTTCTAATATACCAATTTAATATGGGGATGATGTTCTCTTGTTTGTAGGCACATTTTAATTCTTCGGTCACATCAAAATATGAAATGCCGTGCACGTGTGTTTCACAATAACGAACAGTTTTTTTGTCTTTTGGCGACAAATAATTGAAAGGATAACTTGGCCGAAACAAATAATGATCGATAAACGCATCATTTTTATTAGATAGTTTTACGTCTATAATAACCATTGCTCTACATTGAAAATGTTTATGAGGATATGCAATGTAAAATCCGTCCATGACGATGATGTATCTATCTAATATTTTTTAGATTTTTTGTCATTTTGAACCAAAATGTTAAATGTATTTACACGTGACTAAAAATATGTTTGTTCCAACAAACTTCACATAACAATCTTCATTACTTCCCATCATTCCATTTCTTCCTTCTGCTCTTGTCTTCCTGTAATTTAAGTAAACAGAATCACATTCACTAATGATCAACTAATGACTGTCATTGTTAAAAAAAAGTATTTTTTAACTACTCTAGTATTCGTAGATGCGGTATACACACAATATTTAAATATAATTTGTTATCACTAAATCATACACACGTAAGAAAATAACAGAAAGAAAAGTAATTTTGTCAATAGAATAAACACTTAAAATTGCAATTAACAATTTAATTGGTGCTGGCGGGGATCGAACCAGGGTCGCGTACTGTGAAATTTATAGCTTGAGCTAACCATCTGATCTACAACTGCTTAATAATATACACACACATAATATTTTAATATAATTTGTTAACACAAAATCATACACATGTAAGAAAATAACAGAAAAAAAGTAAGTTTGTCAATAGAATAAACACTTAAAATTGCAATTAACAATTTAAATGGTGCCGGCGGGGATCGAACCAGGGTCGCGTACTGTGAAATTTATAGCTTGCGCTAACCATCTGAGCTACCACGGCTTAATCATATACACACACATAATATTTAAATATAATTTGTTAACACAAAATCATACACACGTAAGAAAATAAGAGAAAGAAAAGTAAGTTTGTCAATAGAATAAACACTTACATCCATGGCCTTTGAGGCGTTGAAGTAACACAAATGTAGTATTGATAGATCCACTGCGGTCAAACGAACATACACTAACTCCATGACTGCAGTTGCTTGGTCTTATATAGTACCAGTAAGTAATAATTCTAATCTAAAGAATTTCTGCAGTGGAATTAATAGTAACTTTATGCGTCAACAAGCTTATCTCACATTCTGTTGCTTATCTCAGCATACTTCGTGTTGCGTCTTGTTCAGTGTATTGATGACTCAAATACGTTTTGTATAACACAAAATAATGCAATTTAATATTTAGAAATCACTATAATTGATCATTCCTATGTTAGTCTTTGAGTAGATTGTACTGTAATAATCTACTAATAGCAGTAATATCATGGATACACTAGATGTACAACAACATCTGAAAAAGATTCACCCAGTCTAGAAAATAATGTTTATGCTGCTAATAGACTGCCCATGTATACCCACGTACCAACGTATATAATATGTAATTTGGATACAGATGATAAACCAGGGTCACATTGGGTAGCTTTATATATTGATACGAATGACGTCGGTCAATATTTTGATTCATTCGGACGAGCACCTGTACGATATCATCTAGAGTTTTTAAAAAGAAATTGTAAAATATGAAATTGGAATGTTGATAGGATTCAGAATGAGTGGACTTCAGCTTGTGGCGAATATTGCTTAATGTATATGCTATATGAATTTCAGGGATGTTCAATGCATTGTTTTACGAATATATTTACAGGGAACTGATATTTTAGTGGATGAGATGTTTCGCTACTATTTTATAGATAATAAGTAATAAGATTTTGTATGTCGTAAATAAAAATTGTAACAAAATTAGGTAATGTATTTTATTGATGATTCAAATTACCGTTGCAGTTAGAAACAAAGGAGTATAATATAATAGCACTGATAATCCGACGCACGAATAGATAATGAGGGTATTCAATGAACAATAATTAAGAACAATGGAGCGCTAATGACGGTGGAGGCCCTCACCGGATATCTATTAGATAAGAGTTAATTGATCTGCACATCTCTGGAACCATGCATCCTACGCAAAAATGGACCGCAGATTCGTGATCAGAGTATGCAAAAACCTTTCTTTTTAGGATCGTGAGTCGACGAACGTTGTACTTGAACCACTTCTGACTCAGTGAGCCAGAACTGGTACAACGTAACTACTTCTGTTCTATAACGGAAGAAACGCCTCTGCATACCCTAAGTGATTGCGGACTCTTAATGCGCATACGTGACACTCATCTAAGAAACTATGTACTCCGCCCAGAAGAAGCGAAATTGCTCACGGATAAGCAACTACTTCTATTCATTAAAGGCTTAGCGGTGAACTATAGTCATAACGGCAATCACAATAAATATTTTAAGTCGCAGTGATGTTGGTCGGCTTTCCCTAGACCTGCATAGCTGCTCGCATACAGTAAAAAAAATGTCGATCCGCGGTTCTCGTAGGAGGCAAAGAGTGAAACACAAGGGGATGGGCAGCAGCATCGTCCTAGTAACATAAAATAAAAACTGCGGTCGCCACCCCGCCTGTCAAGCGTGGCTTTGATGAGAATTATCTCCTTATGGGCAGTAGTAGACTGATTAGTAATGTAAGCAGTAGATTGATGAGTAATGAAATAACGGATGAAAGAGAATTGTAGGGCTAGCCTCCACTTAATTTATAGTATATAATGATGGCTTGGGAAGACATATACATAAGTCAATAGATGCAGGTGGCCCTGGACCGTGGCTTGCGGCGTTCGTTGATGAGGTTTCTGTCAAGCAGTGGATGTGTGAAAGTCTGTAATGATCATCATTATTGATGATGATCCATAATCTTTCTTTATGTGCTTGGATATCTCTTAGTATATATTTATCTATTGGCTATCCGAGTACAGAACCAGAGTTCGAAACCTATCCAACTGCAGAGAGGTGTAAGACAGGGTGACGTTATATCCCCGAAACTCTTCACCACTGCATTGTAAGACGTTTTCAAGCTACTGGACAGGAAAGGATACGGTATTAACATCAATGACGAGTACATCACACACCTTCGATTTGCCGATGATAAAGTCCTTATGGCAGAATCGCTAGAGGACCTAAGCACTATGCTCAATGACCTCAATGGTGTCTCCCAACGGATAGGTCTTAAGATGAATATGGACAAAACAACGATCATGTTTAATGTCCATGTCATACCTATGCCAGTAGCGGAGCACTATGCTCGAATTTGTTGACGAGTACGTGTTTATCTGGTACGAATAGCCCGACTAGGTAAGTCCAACTTCGACCGAGAGGTCAATCGACGGATTCAACTCGGCTGGGCAGCGTTCGAGAAATTACGACACATCTTCTCGTCAGGTATACCTCAATCTCTGAAACTTATATTGTACAACCAGTGCGTGTTGCCAGTGATGACTTACGGATCTGAGACGTGGTCCTTTACTGCTGGCCGTATGAGGACGCCCAAGGTCGCTCAACGAGCTATGGAGAGGGCTATGCTCTGAGTTTCTCTGCGTGATAGACTCAGAAATGAGGATATCCGCAGTAAAACCAGAGTGACCGACATAGCCCAACGGATTAGTAAGCTGAAGTGGCAATGGGCCGGCCATATAACTCGAAGAACCGATAACCGATGGGGAAGAAAGGTTCTCTAGTGGCAGCCTCCTACCGGTAGGCGTAGTGTAGGGCGACCCCCTACTGGAAGGAGTGACGACCTGGCTAGATATGCAGGAATTAGATGGATGCAGGTGGCTCAGGACCGTGCTTTGTGGCATTACTTGGGGGAGGCCTATGTTCAGCAGTGGACTTGTGAAGGGCTGTAATGATGATGATGATGATAATATTGATACTGGATGGAGTCATAAGAAGTTAGCAATCTTATAACCGTGTATATAACTTGTGATCATGTACCTTTGTCTATTTTATGGAGTCTAGCTATGAGCAAAAGTGATATAATTTTTCATATCATATCATCATGAACTAATGGATGATCTTGTTATAATTTTGCCCAGAAATTGATTCGCGTCATGTAAGTGTTAATCAACGATTCCCTTATTGAATCTCAAGAACATAAGTAATATTTTTTTAACAAAAACATTTTGGAATATATATAAGAACAGTGGTTCAATCCACTATATGCCCCCAATCAAGTATCGTAGATTGTTATGCTGGGAAAGAATATTGTTGGCTCGTGTGTAAATAGTAGGTACTTATACCTATCTGATACAATAAAACCCCCTGTGACTGCCAGCGGTACTGCGCGTGACGTCCTCTTTGACGTCGTGTGATGGCTGCGTCTGCGTCACCTTGCTGCGTCGTCTGGGGTGTTGATCTGAGAGTGGCGCCCTCTGGTGGCCACTCCTTGAACTAATCCACTAAAGCTGGCTCAGCTCACCGCCTATGCTGGGTGAAGCTGTCGCCGCTGGTGCGGAGGACTCGTGTACCTCTCTGTAGCGATCCAGTACAAGTACACGGAGAAGCGGGCCAGCCGGTGGCCGCTTTGAACTCAAAAGGCCTGTCCAAATGATTATATATAACAATTTATGGACACTTAAAGTAATGTTTGTTATTGTTTTACACGGTAAAAATAAAAAAGATATTATAGAAAGGCACTGCTTAATTCATATTGAAATTTCTTCCAGCAGGCCTGTAACTGGAAATATACAAAGTTAATTTTCTGTAATAGGTAAAATACTGAAAATGAGTTTTTCTAACCGTTAAATCAGAAAAAAACACGTGTTGAAACGTCTCTATACCGATAAAAAATTACGCTGTTTATAAGTTAGTTTTTTATTTTCCTCCGTAAGTAAAATGTAAGCAAAAATTGTCATAATACATAAGTGCTTACAGCAAAATAAAGAAAATTTTTTTGCGTACACATTCACTTACATCTTCCGTATTCAAAGCTGAAGGTAACTTGTTGCATTCTAAGACTTTTGATTACCGAGACTAGTTTACTTACAGCAATTTAACGCTTCGTACATTTTTGGTTTCATTACTTATAATAATTCACGTTTTCACAATCACATTCTCATTTAAAAACTTATATAAACAAATTTGTAATTTTTTTTGTTTGCTTACTTTACCGCAAATATTTTGTTCACACGATGTAACATATACTATCATCTCAGTTTAGTTTTATTCTTTAAGTATTTATTTTTTATTATTGTTCCGTTATTGGTTTGAAACTGAAAGCAAATGCAACTATTTCTGTTTATGTATACTTTTCAATTGTTTAACGTGAAAAGACTACTTAGTAGAAATAATGTATAGTTTCTTTTTTTTTCTTGTAATAATTATACTGTTATGAACTAACTAACCTATATAAACTAACTAAAGTTAAAGAAATAACTTGACAACAGGTTTTACCGCAACCTGATGAACGGTATGCCAACAAATAAAAATAAATTTTTATATATTACATGTTATAATATGTGTTAATAAATAATAATACAATAAATTAAATTAAATAACATTACTTACGTTTATACTTCCAATGTCAAACACATAATTATCAGTTGGACAAATTATATCGTGTGTTGACTTTCCTATAGCCATTTTCTCAAAGTAAGTACAAGCATAATTATATATGTAACTACTATACGGCCAATGTCAAACACTTAATAATCTGCGGTCAAACAGTAGCGCAGAGTAGAGATTACTGCCAAAGAATTGTAAGATGTAGTACAAAATTAATCAATTTATGAATTACGGTCGAATTTTGACCACTTATGCAAATATTTATTCGCAGAATATAAACCGTGTACATAAGTTTTGTTTACATAAATCACCTAATATAGTCTATTTGTTCTTGAGATTCACGGTTCTTCACCATACGCTCGAAATATGAACCTATCTTTATGCCTTGTTGCTCTTTTAAAGTGGTTTTTTTTTCTTGATCCAGATAAATCATATTACTAACTACGTTGTTTTTGCTTCCCTACCTACAGCGGTTTTGAGGTCAGTAATATGAAAACCTTAAGTACTGTGATTAGTAACCAAACCTATACTTTAGCCCCTAAGCAAAAAAATTGCAGTGATTACAATATTTACGGGAAATCAATAAATCTTATGTTCTAATAAAACCGGCCAAGAGCGTGTCGGGACACGCTCAGTGTAGGGTTCCGCAGTTTCCCGTCCGTCACAATAAGTGTTCCCACTTATGAGTTTAAAGGTGGGTATCCATTATGTTCGTGCTCCCGCAGCGCTCCGCGCTCCTGCAACTACTCCAGGTAGTGGGTACGTGAGCGAACATGGAGCGTGCAACATTGCACGCTTCGCGGCAGGCGATGCCAAGGAGAGACCAACCGAACAATTCGATAATACCCGACCCAATGTAATAAGTACCTACAGCGCCATCTCTCGGGGAATTGGGTTACTAATTAATACATAGACGTGCCAGAAGTTTTCGGTGGTAATTTTGGATTGCGAGAACTGATTTTAATAATTCTTTCTTTGTTTGAAAAAAGATACGTTCAGGATAATAAAATATGTAAACAAACTTAAAAAAAATGCTTGCATATACGATTATACTACAAACTTAGTCCAGAAATTATTTTGTACAACATTTTGTCTTTTTTTGTACACAAAACTGTTGCTTCCATCAGTTCAAAATGATTTTCCTAGAAAGAAGTCCTTATAAAGTTCTACTTTTCAGATTTTTTTCATATTCCGAAATTATTGTTATTTATCAAAAAATGATTTTAGTAAACCCCTATTCATTTTTAAATACCTTTCCAACAATATATCACACGTTAGGGTTGAAATTAAAAAAAATCAATTCCCTCTTTACATATAGGGGGGCTACCCTAATAAAACATTTTTTTTCCAATTTTTATTTTACCACTTTGTCGGCGTGATTGATACACATATTGATACCAAATTTCAGCTTTCTAGTGCTAACGGTCACAGAGATTAAGCGAGGACGGACAGACGGACAGACAGACATGGCGAAACTATAAGGGTTCCTAGTTGACTACGGAACCCTAAAAATGGTGATATTATGCCAGATAGTTTATATGATATTATGTGTTTCTTTTTTTGTATTTTTATAAAGTTTTTCGGCTCCAATAAATAATTGCAATTAGTTAATATACCGTAATAATGATTTTTTGTCGGTATTAACTATTAGGTTACACTGAAATATTATTGTTATTATACTCGTATATTAAACTTGTTTAAAATTCAGTAAATTTTTAAAGGCTGGCAACATAGTCAAAATTTTTTGCTGTGTACTCGTATTTTTTACTTAATAACGGGATTTAAAGTTCAAATTCTAATGATTAAAAATCAACACATTGTGACGTCATACAGGGATAGACATACGCTGATTGCATAAATATATTACACATCTCTATCCATTTAGCTCAAAATCGACTTCCATCATGCCGGTTCTTGCCCCAACCATTACATCAGATTCGATAGATCACAAATAATAGTAGTAGTAGTATCTATATATTTAAAGCTTTATAGCGTATTTTTTACATTTTATTAGATTAAAAAATGATATCAAATGCGTAAAAATTTTGTTACGTGAAACCCATCAAAGATAATAATTTGGTATGATTTAAGTAGTAAAATGGTTATGCGAACGAGTTCAAAATATGCGACTTTTACCTCGTTAAAGCAAATAAAATATTAAAGCACCCGAATGTAATCTCATTTGAGCTTTATTAATAGAATTTGGTGTGAGACCACAATTAATACAAACATTACGCAAATTTTTTTAAATTTTTTTTTAATTTTTCTTATTATGTATAATTTTTAATTTAAGTTAAAAAATTATAATAAAGAACTTAACTAAAATAATAATTAAAATTATAATATTTACGATTAAAACTAATTATGTACAATATAAAAGAAAAAACTATAATATAGAAAATCTAAAACTAAAAATTCAAATCGCCAAAAAGACCTGCTCCCCGTCGTACAGTGCCAAGAACGCTGGCTAAGTTTCCTCGCTGAATAGCTATACTTAGCCTTTGAGCGAGGAAAGAACCAGCCCTCTTATCACCAGCAGCGACGACCAGTCGTGGATACAGTTCCTTTAGAAATTTCATTGCACGTGGACCCCACGGACCGATAGTCTCTACAGCAAATGGCACAAATATGTAGTCATTTCTCAAAGACTCATATTTGCGCCATTTACTAAATTCGGCTACCTCTGATGCCGCCCCGGCTCTAAAAGAGGTACCCTTGAGATGAGAGGCCGCCAAAGTGTCGACGCAAGTAGCATCCCACACTAGGGCTTTACCTCTCTTCCCAAGGGACCAAAGTCATACCGTCGGGTCTCTTGCCATCGTCTCTAAATATCCCGCAAGGCTCTAAAACCGAGGGGATATTTATAGAGACAAGAGCCCTTCGGATGATTTCGTTCAAAGAACCGTGACCGGAAAATCTACCTGCACTTTTCTTGCATGAAAGTCCGTGGAGCCCAAACTCATCGACGCTGCTACCATAGGGGCACTGGTGAGGTTGACAAATTGCCGCTCCTAGCCGGGTTCCTACGGCGGTGCGCAACCTTTCCCTATCAAGCAATGTGCCGAGATTACTTGATGGTAGAGCATGTAACCAGTGGCTAGATTCCTTAGTCGAAACAGCTAGAAGGCGAGCCTGATCTTGTTGAAATAAATTTTTCTGGACACTCCGTACCAACGGAATATTTCACTGTTTTTGTTGGTTAACTTCCAGTGGGACATTTTCGCCGGGACAGAGCGTTAGCCATGTTTGCTTTGCCTCCGTAGCAAAGCACAGGTCTACTTTATTATTTAAAATTGTGTTACATAGGTCATTGACACTATGCACGGAACAAGGAAAGCAGGCAATGCGACGCTAGAAATATTTCTTATACCAATTCTACCAAATTTGATAGGTAAAGTGGCTTGATTCCAGGCTATTGTATTTAATCTCAAATTTAGAATGTTTTCTAAAGCAATTTTATGATTACTATCAATATCTTTTAAAATATCCGAACATTTCCAGACTGGACTTGAGCGTAACAAGTATGTAAATTTAGGTACAAGGAGACAATATTTTTAAATGGTAAGGGCAATATGGGGGTTTAAAATATATAATTTATCAACGTGATTTAAAAATTGATCAAGTTTTGTTTTTAAAACAGGTTTAATACTATCGAAAAACAACGGAGCACCAAGCAGGTAAAGCGATTCCGAATTGACAATTTTTATTCCTGGAGAAATCTGATTGAAATTTTGAATTAAGGTATCTCTGTTAGAATTAGATAAATTATTAGAAATAAATATTTCACTTTTATTTTTATTTGGTTCAAGACCAATATTTTTAAAATTTTGAAAAATGTGAGTAAGATCATTGAGGACGTCATCTGCTTTACCTCCCAGTGTACCGTCGTCCAGATACCAGATATTCAGCTTGGATTTTAAATTTGAAATAATAGGTTGAATTACCAAACTGATAAGAGCTGGACCTAATGGATCACCTTGTTGAACACCGATAATATATTTCGGGGATATTGTTAGCCACTTCTTTCCTTTCAGCAGGGTTATCCTATCAATAGAGTTAAAAGCATTTCTAAGATCAACCTTCAGAAGAACATCTGCATTGGAATTAATTAAGAAAGTACACACCGAATGTACCGCCGCCTCGCAGCCCCCTTTGGTGCCAAAGCCTAGTTGAGTAGGTTGAAATTTTGTCTTAACGTTTGAGATTATGTGCCTGCAAGCTAATTTTGAAGTTAAGCGTCGAAATGTAGAACCAACAGCAATAGGACGGATACCGTTATCCTTTTTTTTGAAGGCACACAATCTTGCCCCATATAATTAGGGAAAGAAATTGGGATTGACATTACCAGAAAGCATAAAATTACATAATTTTGTTATGTCATTAAGAAGTACCCGACCGGCGTCACCGGCAGATACACTTACAAGGTCTTTGAGATGCTGAGGCGTAATCCCGTCAATGCCGCCGGCAAAGCCATTCGAAAATGACAATATTGCGTATAAAGTGTCTTTTTCGGAAACTTGTAATGGTTGCACAGAAGTATTGGGAGGCAGCGGTAAATTCTGGGAAGGATTGACCGAAGGATGTTTCTGACGAAGGCCTTCAAGAATTTCTACATTACGAGGAGCGAGGATGATGTCATCTGAGAATAAAATACGGGATGCATTTTTTAAGTCGCCGTCCATTACTTTTGATTCAACTACTTTTTTAAATCAAATTTAGGATAAGGTCGAGATAATCGAGTATTAATCGGGTAATTCAAATTTTGAAAAGAATTTTCTTTTAGTTGAGACGTAATTGATTTATTTATTGTTTTACTAAAATGAAAGTGGGAATACGCGAATGTAAATAATTTTTGCCAACGTTTTTAGCAATTCGTTAGACAATTTTGAATAGTTAATGATAATGCTTTAGCAAGTTGCATCCTCGCGCCTCTGGGAATTCTTTTAACCACTGGTACGTTACTATACAAATTGTATAATTGTTTCGAAAAAAGTGAAGCATTTGTGTCATTAGGTATATTATCAGAAGAGTCATGAATTTCTACGGTAGGCTGTGAAGCCGAAATATTTTTACTATGGCATCGTTTAATGTGTATATTTAATCCCTTTTTACCTTTAAACAGCCTACCGTCGGTACAATTTTGACACCGTAGGAAATCCGGCTGTGAATGTATTGGAGCGATAACATTCATAGAAAATGTAAAAAATTAAAAATGTAAAAATATATCTACAGCACTCAAAAGTCTATAATTTAGTACAAATCAAAATCTTGAAAATTAAAAGAAAAACCTAGTTCTCGAGCTTTGTTTATCGCCTTAAGCAATCTAATATTAATATTTTGTACGATGAATCACCGGCGTTGCATCTTGAAGTGACCTACAACTATAACCGCTTACAGTTGATGGTTTCAAAGCTTCTTTTGGTGACAATCTCAATAAAACGAAGCATCTCAATAAAAACGCGGCATTCTTTGTTTTCTTGGGATCAGTAGAAGTGTAGTGAGCATTTATTTTGTTATTTTGACGTTGTTCTATTTTCTCATTTAATATTTCTTTAAAGTTCTCCCTGGCATTAATGTTGCAAAATAAAATATATTCTTGGTGTATTCGGCCATTGTTATTTCGTGTCATCACTTCAGGCAAACGAAATTATTTACATAAAACATTATTTTTCGGATTTTCAGGAATAAAAATAAATATATTTTAATTAAAATATTTGGTTAAAATATACGGCAGTTGTCACCTGTCACTTTTTTCTTTTTGAGGTCATTCTATTGTACATGTTACTATCGAAAATTAATTTTCGAACATTTAAAGGCCGTTCCGAAATGACTTATGTGTAGTCATTAGGTTTTGATGTTTTAATTGAAATTAGTATACAAACGCACTAGAAATTAAACAATTCATTCATAACCGATTTTAGAGAAATTTCTGGTGTTTAATGTAGACTAAATATATGTATATGTAATATTAGAACAGCGACCATTTTTCACTCTTCACGAGCGCATCAGTAAAGAGGTAATACATACTCATTACTCTTAAGTGTTGGTGTTATATGGTAAAGTTATTTTGTTAGTAGTAGTTCTTGTACGATTATTTATTCTGTAGTAGTAGTAAGTTTGGCAACAGTGATTCTGATACAAATTAAACCTTTTGCTACTTCCTCTTTGTTATATTCTGTGATATATAATATCGATCAGCTAAAACTTGTCAATCACCTGTCCGGCTAAGAGTCCACTGAAATCTATAAACATAAAAAAGAGTTAACAGGTTGTTAACTAGATGGCGCTAATTTGTTATTACGTCCCGGTATGGTTATGTTAGAAGGAAGATATACTTACGAATGAGCTTGTCGCTAAATCCAAACCTGACTTCAGCAATCATGACGTGATTATATGTACATAATCTATATACTGACATTATTACTTGACTTCTACAGATATATGGCATGAAAAAGGTTGAAACTTTTACGAGGTCTCACCATTTTTTGCAGTCCTCTCATTTAAGAGGATTATTATTTACTAGCGATGGGTAAAGATAACAATAACCTTGCTGAAGTTGAACGCGGGCAACCCGGTTGGTTCCCCAATAATGAATAAATAATAATGAATTGTTATTTGAAATTTTAAGTTCTGGTTTATTACGTGCTCGGCAGTGAAGGAAAAGATCCTGAGGAAACCTGCATCTCTGAGAAATAAGAAAAAAATATTTCGAAGCCATGAGTATTCCGCCAACAGGCATTGGGGCAGCGCGGTGGTCGTTTTCTTACCCTGGAACCAGGTCACAAATGAAAGGAAGGAAGGAGGCATGTGTCCAGCAGTGGGACGTGTATATGCAGTACCTTTAATTGTTTTTATTGAATGTGATATAGTTGTAATATACAAGTCCGCGATAAATTATATAATTTAAGAAATTAATCGACAGGCGGTTGCTAACATATTTCGCTATTTTATTGTGCATTCGAATTTTTGCAGAATTCTTAAGTTGTAGAATCGAGGTCATTCTATTGTACATGTTACTATCGAAAATATTGCATTGTCCCCGTGGCCTCTATTCCTGGTGATAATTTATTTCCTGAGATTGTTGTCCTAATTTCGATAATTTTAAGTTACGAATAACTAAATTGATTGATAATAATTCTTTACTCAAGTACTTCGTTGTTTTTATTTCTTAACTTTTAAAATTAATGACTGTTTCAGGTGTGAATTTAATGCATTCTTTTGCTTATGATTTAAATATTTATATTATTTTTAAATAATTAGAATCTATTTACTTTTATCTCTTATGTTTCTATTTCTCATATCTTTGTTATTTTTGTGCTAATTGTAAATAATTGGTGGATCTTTCCGCGCTTGTACCCCTATTACACTACCCTGAATCAGGCTCCCTATGCCCTGATTCAGGGTGGTGTAATAAGAGAAAGGGAGTAAGGGTCCCTAATTAGGGCGACAAAGTGCACCCTGTCTGCAGTGCCCTCGCCACCGTGTAGTGTAATAACACTTAGGGTAGTTAGGGATGAAAACGATACATCAATCCTTTCAAACATCGATATATCGTTCAAAAATATGGTTATTCATGAGCGATGTTTTGTTTTGGCTTGCCGTCAAAGATTTCAAAATAACCAACTATTTGAAGGTGTAAAATTCCGTATGTTAAAAGTTGCAAACGATGATAATCACGAATCTTATATCGCCGAAAAATAAATATACCAAAAAAATATATCTCAAAGTTAGATAATGTCTAAATTTTTAAAGTTGGAAGGTTTATTTAGCAGAAATATCACAATCCCGAAAATTTTAATTACGAATCAACAAACAGGCGAATGGTCTTTCAGTCGAAAATAAATTGTACTCTCGACTCAAATATACTTGAACTTCAGAAGTGCAATTACCTTCAATCGGTTATTTTATTTTTGATGTAAAATTGTGGTTTATTTTTATTGTGGTAATGAATTAACATAAGTTTACAATTAATATTGAAGATGGATTGGAACGGTTTTATTCATTTTTTATTAATAATTATATTGTTTGAGCTTTAAAACTTAATCAATAGCTTAAGTACGGTTTTTAGAGTAATAGTTATTTTGTATTGGAAATTATTTTATCGGCTTACGGTACTTCGTATTTCGTTACAATCACTTTTCTGAAACATTGATTTTGATGGATGAACGGTTATTCAACTGCTTGTATTTCGGTATAGTTTAGTAGATGTATTCATAAAATGCGATAATACTGAAAGTG
Organism: Parnassius apollo; assembly: GCA_907164705.1. Taxonomy (NCBI): domain Eukaryota; kingdom Metazoa; phylum Arthropoda; class Insecta; order Lepidoptera; family Papilionidae; genus Parnassius; species Parnassius apollo. The sequence continues at coordinate 842,681 of CAJQZP010000132.1, forward strand.
ACATATGGAACTACCATAAAGAAGTAACGCACCAAAACATAAGAAATAAAACTAAAGCAGAAGAATAGTTTCATATATTACATGCGTTGGAGATGTGGGATGGCATGAAAGGGTTATTTCCCGGGCTTCATAGCCTAGCTAAGATCTATTTGCCTATGGTGGCAAATTCGGTATCCAGTGAGCGGTTATTTTCAGAGGCTGGATCTACAATCACCCAGGAGAAACCGCTCACTAGGCGCCAGATTGTTAAAATTGTTATTTTAAATTTCAATTCGAAAGAAATAAACATAAAAGTAAAAAAAAAATCTTGTTTTCTGATAATAATTCGATAAAAATAAATGTGTATAACTTCCTAACATAAATATAATGTTTGATTATTATACTTCATATATATATATATATACTATATATATCTATATATATATATATATATATATATATATATATATATATATAAATGGTGATAAAAAAATTCAATATATCGAACATAAGCTTTTATGAATTTGTTTTTCTATCTAACTCTTTGGTGGGGCAACTAACATTACTAAACTTAGTAGGTAGTAAAAAGGTATATTTAGTAAGTATTATATACTTGTGTATTTTTGGTTTTAATCAATATTAGTATGTTTAAAAACAAAATTAGCTTTATATCAGTCTTCACAAAACAACATCAGTCTAGTTTTAAGATGTAGGTAAATAAGCTATTTAATAGTTCAAATATTCCTAAATAACTTAGCTGTCATAAAATTATAAATAACAAATTATTATGGTAGTAGCTAATTCTCTTTGTAACACAAAGCGCGCACACAAATACACGCACTTAAATCACTAGAAATCTTAAACTCACAAATAATCTTTGCCTACACTTACACTCTTTCTTTAAACCGTATTTTGTTTTTCGATATAAGGAGCTAAACTTAATAGCTCCTCGAACTCCTCTTCCCCTATTCTCAGGTATTCGAAATTCATTGGGCTCCAGAATTCCGATAATCCGCATATTTGAGTGATTTTACCTTAGTTTTAAATAGTCCTTCACCCATAGCTTTCTTCTAAACACCACAATAGTAAAGAAAAGAGTTCTTTACCATTAATAGTCATATTTTTTTCGTCTCCAGAACGTCCAGTAATAAAATTTTGGCTCTTATCTCACTATATCATGCAAAACACGACGATATATCGATACTAATCACTCAATAATATTGATAGTGTTTAAAAATATCGATTCAATAAATATATATACTTTTTTCACATCCCTATGACCGAGAAAGGGCGTAAAATCAGGGTAGTGTAATAACCCAGGTCCCTAATTAGGGGACACGTCCACCCTTCATCCAGGGCCCTGATTTAGGGTAGTGTAATAGGAGCATTAGCCCTAGAGCTACTTCCGGTACTTTACGGTCCCTTAAAAACTAAAGTAGATTTAAATAAATATTTACATTAAACAAATCATCATCATCATCATCATTACAGCCCTTCACAAGTCCACTGCTGAACGTAGGCCTCCCCCAAGTAATGCCTTTGTGGCGTTACTTGGGGGAGGCCTGAGGCACGGTCGTGACGGTCGGCACGGTCCTGAGTCACCTGCATCCATCGACTTCCTGCATGTATTACCAGTTCGTCACTCCATCTAGTGGGGGGTCGCCCTACACTACGCCTACCGGTACGAGACTGCCACTCGAGAACCTTTCTTTCCCATCGGTTATCAGTTCTTCGAGCTATATGGCCGGCCCATTGCCACTTCAGCTTACTAGTCCGTTGTGCTATATCGGTCACTCTGGTTTTACTGCGGATATCCTCATTTCTGAGTCTATCACGCAGAGAAACTCCGAGCATAGCCCTCTCCATAGCTCGCTGAGCGACCTTGAGCGTCCTCATACGGCCAGCAGTGAAAGACCACGTCTCAGATCCGTAAGTCATCACTGGCAACACGCACTGTTTGTACACTTTAGTTTTCAGAGATTGAGGTATACCTGACCAGAAGATGTTCGTAATTTCCCGAACGCTGCCCAGCCAAGTTATATCCGTCGATTGACCTCTCGGTCGAAGTTGGACTTACCTAGTCTGACGATTTGTCCCAGGTAAACGTACTCGCCAACAACTTCGAGCATAGTGCTCCCAACAACTACCGGCATAGGTGTGACATGGACATTAAACATGATCTTTGTTTTGTCCATGTTCATCTAAAGACCTATCCGTTGGGAGACACTATTGAGGTCATTGAGTGCTAAGGTCCTGCAGCGATTCTGCCATAAGGATTATATCGTCGGCAAATCGAAGGTGAGTGATGTACTCGCCATTGATGTTAATACCGTATCCTTTCCAGTCTAGTAACTTGAAAACGTCTTCTAACGCAGCGGTGAAGAGTTTCGGGGATATAACGTCACCCTGTCTTACACCTCTCTGCAGATGGATAGGTTTCGAACTCTGGTTCTGTACTCGGATAGCCATCGTAGCCCTACGGTACAAACACTTCAGCACTTCGATATACTGACAGTCAACTTGGCACCGCTGAAGGCACTGCCCAAATTTCGACGGAATCAAAGGCTTTCTCATAGTATACAAAGATACTCTTGTATCCGCAGGGCTTTTCTAGCCACATACGCCAGGCAAAGTGGCAGATTGTACTCTTCGGTCTTCTGTACAATCTGCCGCAGGGTATGTATGTGGTCTATGGTACTGAAGCCTTTTCGGAAACTGGCTTGTTCGGGAGGCTGGAATTCGTCGAGTCTGCGTGCGAGACGATTCGTAATGACTCTCGAAAATAGCACTTAGACCCGGCTCAGAAGGGAAATCGGTCTGTAGTTCTTCAAGAGAGCATTGTCACCTTTCTTAAAGAACAAGACCACCGCACTTCTGCTTCACGTCTCCGGAGTAGTGCCACCATGGAGGAAGGCTATGAAGAGCTTCTGAAAGTCTTCAAGTACCGGTGTTCCACCCGCTTTCAGAAGCTCCGCTGTAATTCCATCCTCGCCTGGGACCCTGCCGTTTTTAAGGTGCTGGAAAGACATTCTAATCTTGCTCAGACTGACGTCCGGGATATCATCGGAATAGTGTCGGGTAAGACTTGCTCTTGGATCGTTACTCACACTTGCGTGTGGCTCCAACGATGATGTGTACAGCTGCCAATAGAACCTCTCAATCTCACTCAAAATCTCAGGTGTCCCGGAAACAATGCTGCCACACTCAGTCTTCAGCTTTGACAGTTGGCTCTTACTGGCAGACAGATCTCTGGCAAAGACTTTGGAGCCCTGGTTCCGCTCGATCGCTTCTTTAATACGAGCAGTATTAAAGTTGCGTAAGTCTCGCCGCATGCATTTGGAGATCTGTCTGTTCAGTTGCCTGTATGCTGTCAAATCTGTTGACGATTGCAGCCTCATCTCCCGTCTAATAGCCATGAGATTAAGAGTGTGATCGGAGAGTTTTTGTGTTCTTCTGCGGGGCGTCTTGCAGAACTTAGCTTCGACCGCATGGACAGTTTCCACGAGCTTGTCATTCATATCGTCCACTGCATTGCAATCTTCTAGGCACTGAAAGCGGTTACGTAACTCGGGCTGAAAGGTTTCGGGATTCTGGATTAGAGCATGAGGGGGACGGAGCGTTGACTTCATTAGACGAGACCTCTCCAACTTAACGTTTAGGTTCAGTATGCCTTTAACCATTCGGTGATCGCTGCCGGTTTTCACCCTTGCGATCACTGAGACATCACTGAACAGTTGGCTTCTGGTCGTCATAACGAAGTCAATCTCATTTTTTGTCGAACCGTCGGGGCTCGACCAGGTCCACTTCCTGTGGGGCCGCTTCTGTAAGAAGTAGTTCATCATAAAGAGTCCCTCTTTCTCCATAAAGTCAGCCAGCTGCTGGCCCCTACGGTTTCGTTGCCCTACTTCAAATTTCCCTAACTTCAGCGCACCGCCTTCTCTTGTGCCTAGTTTTGCGTTGAAGTCTCCCATCAACACCGTGTAGTGGGTTTTGGAGGAATGCATGGCTCTAGAAATTAAACAAATACAATTAAATAAAACGAAATCTTGATTTATTAAAAAGTGTTTTATAACTTAGTTGGAAATTTATTTAGTAATTGATAGAATCAGGCGTTACTTTGCGGAAATCCATTATAATAAAGATATTGATTAATTTGCAACCTTCCGCTAACTAAATACAATGATGTGTCTTAGCGGTCAGCCACCGTAGAGTCTACCTGAGGATGCCTCGTGTAGAGGCGAAACACGTGTCGTATTATCGTCGATTGTGTGTCTTTCTTGGAATAATGGTGTTGGAAGTAGTGCTGCCGGGAGTAGTGGTGTTGGTAGTAGTGGTGCTGGGAGTAGTGGTGCTGGGACTAGTGGTGACAGAATCAGTGCACGCAATTAAGGGAGGACGGGAGGTGCTTTTCAATCCAGGTAAGACACATCATTGTATTTCGTTAGCGGAAGATTGCAAATTAATCAATTGCTATCGTTCACACAATCGTTCACACATCCGAACTTTATCATAAATATGAGTTTGATTTTTTTTTATTATGTTCTAAGTCATACTTGCAAATTAGTGTTAGTTAGAGTTATAATGGATAAAGCTAATTTTCACAGTATTAATAACATATTCAAAGATCGGTTTAAATTGCATAAACATAGTGAATTATTTTACCAATAGCAATCCATCACGTTTTCGTGTGTCGTCATTGTAACAGCCAGCGGACATACAATTTGTGCCTATACCTTTAGACCTTGCAACTGTCAGCATGTTCTCAATCATATAATACTAAATATTGAAAAGTGTAACAAATATATTAAATCTGGTTTTTGATACTCTAATCTATCGTTTCTTTGTACAATATCGTACGTACACATGCTATTAAAAACATTCTGTTTATATATCAGCGGCGTAAGTGTTTACCAACAGAAATTGTAATTAAACATGCACGTTAAAATTGCGTTTGCTTTTACAAATTCGTATACATTCTCTATGTTACTTGTGCAACCAAAAGTTATTTTATATTAAATATATAGCGAATGTATGTAAATGCTTTTTATGATATCAGAGTGACGAACGAGCACCCAATCCATCTGAAGGTAAGTGGAAGTAAGGCTCATAGCTATCCACATTTATCCCTTCTTATTCCCGATTAAAAATCAGAATGCACTACTACGGACACTACTACACAGTACACACACACTAAGGACTGAGATCAGTACTAAGATGAAGTGGCTCAATTTCAGTAAAAGGGGTCTCCGGTTCTCTACACTTACCATACGAAATACAGCAACATTAAGCTACAAATGTACGCTGGGATTTTGTTAGAGCTTGGTCTGATATAATAATTATCCTAAACATATTTGTCCTTTTACAGGATTGTAGCATTTACATACCGACCAATAATGGTAATAATTTTTTTTGGGCCCTTCGTTAAAGTCACAATTTATCAAAAGTTCACCGCTGAGTAAATGTCACTTTGTATAGATATTTACCTCTCCCATAGATCTCCTCACACGCAATCCATGGAGTAGAATAGAATAGTAAAAAATAATTTTTATTAAATATAGATTACTTGTAATTCTTATTGAAAGTAATTTTTTACTTTTACTATTGGTTCGGAAACAAACTTCTGTCCCGAGAAGTATCAGCGATATTTTTAAGAATAAAACTCTTTTGACTGCCTACTTGGTCTAACGGTTGTAAACGAAATTGCTGATCACGTGGTCCCGGATTTAAAAACGGAGTCGGGACAAGAATCATTTATTAAGTTTTTCTTTCACAAAATTCTCAGTAGCAGCCCGGAATATTGATTTCTAGCTTGAAGTTGGCGGGATTTCACCACCGTGCTTCCGGAAGCATGTAAAGCCATTGACTGTGCCTGATCTCTTTCCCGTCGTATCGGATTACCGTAGCATCGGACTATAAGAGAAGGAGAGTAGGGTAGACCTGTGCTTGCGCATACACTTGGGAAATATAATTCTGTCCTGCACAGATGGCTATTCTCAGTTGAGAATGGCCGCTGTTACCAAAATTCAATCTGGAACCCCTTATTATAGTTTTAAAAATAAAACATATATTTTTTTAAATATTTTAAAGATCAAAAGTGAGAATGAGAACTTAGAATCATATAAATTCTGGCTGCTGGCTTTTAAGTTATTTCTGAACCGCAAATAAATAATAATTAGAAATAACTTATGTTATTTGATAATTTATTGTACTGGCAATGGCAATACATCACTGGCAATACGCACTAGTTGTACACTTTAGTTTTCAGAGATTGAGGTATACCTGACGAGAAGATGTGTCGTAATTTCCCGAACGCTGCCCAGCCGAGTTGAATCCGTAGATTGACCTCTCGGTCGAAGTTTGACTTACCTAGTTGGACTGTTTGTCCCAGGTAAACGTACTCGTCAACAACTTCGAGCATAGTGCTCCCAACAACTACCGGCATAGGTGTGACATGGACATTAAACATGATCTTTGTTTTGTCCATGTTCATCTTAAGACCTATCCGTTGGGAGACACCATTGAGGTCAATAGCATAGTGCTAAGGTCCTCCAGCGATTCTACCATAAGGACTATATTGTTGGCAAATCGAAGGTGAGTAATGTACTCGCCATTGATGTTAATACCGTATCCTTTCCAGTCCAATAGCTCGAAAACGTCTTCCAACGCAGCGGTGAAGAGTTTCGGGGATATAACGTCACCCTGTCTTACACCTCTCTGCAGTTGGATAGGTTTCAAATTCTGGTTCTGTACTCGGATAGCCATCTTAGCCCTACTGTACAAACACTTCAGCACTTCGATATACTGATCGTCAACTTGGCACCGCTGAAGGCACCGCCCAAATTTCGACGGAATCAAAGGCTTTCTCATAGTCCACATACGCCAGGCAAAGTGGCAGATTGTACTCTTCGGTCTTCTGTACAATCTGTCGCAGAGTATGTATGTGGTCTATGGTACTGAAGCCTTTTCGGAAACTGGCTTTGACGGGAGGCTGGAAGTCGTCGAGTCTGCGTGCGAGACGATTCGTAATGACTCTCGAAAACAGCACGTAGACGCGGCTCAGAAGGGAAATCGGTCTGTAGTTCTTCAAGAGAGCATTGTCGCCTTTCTTAAAGAACAAGACCACCGCACTTCTGCTCCACGCCTCCGGAGTAGTGCCACCATGGAGGACGGAATTGAAGAGCTTGTGAAGGACTTCAAGTACCGGTGTTCCACACGCTTTCAGAAACTCCGCTGTGATTCCATCCTCGCCTGGGGCCCTGCCGTTTTTAAGGTGCTAGAGAGCCATTCTAATCTCGCTCAGACTGACGTCCGGGATATCATCGGAATAGTGTCGGGTAAGACTTGCTCTTGGATCGTTACTCACACTTGCGTGTGGCTCCAACGATGATGTGTACAGCTGCCCATAGAACCTCTCAATATCACTCAAAATCTCAGGTGTCCCGGAAACGATGCTCCCACACTCAGTCTTCAGCTTTGATAGTTGGCTCTTTCTGGCAGACAGATCTCTGGCAAAGAATTTGGAGCCCTGGTTCCGCTCGATCGCTTCTTTAATACGAGCAGTATTAAAGTTGCGTAAGTCTCGCCGCATGCATTTGGAGATCTGTCTGTTCAGTTGCCTGTATGCTGTCATATCTGTTGACGATTGCAGCCTCATCTCCCGTCTAACAGCCATGAGATTAAGAGTGTGATCGGAGAGTTTTTGTGTTCTTCTGCGGCGGGTTTTGCAGAACTTAGCTCCGACCGCATGGACATTTTCCACAAGCTTGTCATTCATATCGTCCACTGCATTGCAATCTTCTAGGCACTGGAAGCGGGTACGTAACTCGAGCTGAAAAGTCTCGGGATTCTGGATTAGAGCACGAGGGGGACGGAGCGTTGACTTCATTAGACGAGACCTCTCCAACTTAACGTTTAGGTTTAGTGTGCCTCTAACCATTCGGTGATCGCTGCCGGTTTTCACCCTTGCGATCACTGAGACATCACTGAACAGTTGGCGTCTGGTCGTCATAATGAAGTCAATCTCATTTTTTGTCGAACCGTCGGGGCTCGACCAGGTCCACTTCCTGTGGGGCCGCTTCTGAAAGAAGGAGTTCATCATAAAGAGTCCCTCTTTCTCTATAAAGTCAGCCAGCTGCTGGCCCCTACGGTTCCGTTGCCCTACTCCAAATTTCCTTAACTTCAGCTCACCGCCTTCTCTTGTGCCTAGTTTTGCGTTGAAGTCTCCCATCAACACCGTGTAGTGGGTTTTGGAGGAATGCATGGCTCTAGAAATATCCTCATACATTACCTCCACCTCCTCATCGGGATGTGCCGAGGTTGGTGCGTAGACCTGTATGACCTTCAGCGAATACCGTTTGGTGATTCTGAGTATCAGGTACGCGACCCTCGTCGACACACTCCCAATATTTACAACGTTGTTGACGAGAGACTTGTGGACGATAAATCCGACACCTCCTTGGGACAGATGGTCGCCCTCCCGGTGATAGAACAAGTTGCCGGACTCGAGGATTACCGTGTCCTCCCCCTCTCTTCGGACCTCATATAATCCAATAATATGCCAGCGCAACTTGTCTACCTCTTCTTCTAGCTCCAGTATCTTCTCGTTCAGTCCTCAGGATGCGTGTGTTATACGTTGCCAGGTCGAGACGTCGTAGGTGGCAACCAAACTTCCACCGGAGATTATTAGCACCCCCTGCCCCGCCGTTACCATGGTCGCCACCGTAGCCAGGAATAGCGGGGCCGCCGGGTACTGGGGGTCGTTTATTTGCGTCGTTGCTCATGGAGGGATATTTGCAATAGTTGCCACGCTTGGCGAGCGGGTTCGCAACCGCAGTTTTTTATTATGTTTTGTTGTTATTGGGAAGATGCTGCTGCCATCTCCTTTCTGTGTCCCTCTGTCGCCTCTTACGACACCCACGGGAAGATATGGGGTATTGGATATTCTCAACCGCCACTACACGGCATACAAAACAGCGGGATACAAAACAAAAAAAAACACATGAGTGTGCTTAGGCTGCCTAGTTTATTTTTATGTTGAAAAGTACTTCATCATTCTTGTATTTGGATGTCATCGTTCAACACGCTTGGAATAAAAATTTATAAAAAATAAGTATTTGTTGGTACTTATTAGTTTACAAGAAGCCCATTCGACGATAGTGTCGACTTAAAATAATGATAAAATACTTTTCAACGTGAAAATAAACTAAGTACATACCTCGGTAGTTATGTAGTTGATTTTGATGTCGAAAAGTAAGTATATGTCGACTGGTAAGTAAGAATCTATAGGCATAGGTACGAGTCGTATCATATTGTACCAGTCTACAATATAATATAGGTATCGCCACACGAGAAGGCTCTTTTGGGGCACCCAATTATTACCTGAAATTATTTTATAAATAAACGCTGCGCTGGTTATACCAATCAATTACAATATATTTCTTTACCACGTAGATGTATTCAACCATTAGTGGGTTATGGTTGTAACAATGCTACACTTATGAAAGTGCGATCTGCAGCTTATCGCTAGGCTTGGGTATCTATCTGTATATATATATATATATATATATATATATATATATATATATATATATATATATATATATATATATATATCTTCGGTATTTATAACTTGCGATATATCGATATTCAACATTTATCATGGAGTATCAAATTCGTATTAATTATTAATTTCGATATATTTTAAAATGTTGTATTAATCGACAAAACATTAAGCAAGAAAAGAAGCTACAAAAACATTGTTTTTTTATTGGTCACCCAACCGTCCAGTAATACTATTTTGAGCCTTATCGTATACTACATTATGCAAAACATGACGATACATCGATATTCGTCACGTGAATATATCGACACTATTTAAAAATATCGATACGATATATATAAATGTGATAAACTTAGAAATGAGGATATCCGCAATAGAACCGGAGTGACCGACATAGCCCAACGGATTAGTAAGCTGAAGTGGCAATAGGCCGGCCATATAGCTCGAAGAACCGACAACCGTTTGGGAAAAAAGATTCTCGAGTGGCAGCCTCGTACCGCGAGGCGCAGTGTACTCGTAGGGCGACCCCCACTAGATGGAGTGACGACCTGTTAAGACATGCAGGTGGCTCAGGACTGTGCTTTGTGGCATACTCTGATGGGTGATGATATATCGATATAGTTTTTCACTTGCTCATCCCTACTCGTCGCTATTGCCACATGAGTAGGTAAACGGAATGTTGCTAGGAACTAGCTGGACATGCGAGGGATCCTGTTTGAGTGCCGATCACCTACCTGCGTCTGCTTCACCCTATTAAAATCTACGTGAACATGATAACATTTCTTCTTAAATGTTCTCGAAAATAAAAATTATAAATTATTTTGACAATTTATGTTGGCGGGTAGAAGTATGCGGGATGAAGTAGGGATGGAATCAATAAATAAAAATAAAATAAAAATAAAAAAGCCTTTTATTTCTTGCATTCCATAGTACAATTTCATTAACAGTGTGCATGCAAAATAGATAAGAAATAAATTTAAATTGATGTGGTTATGATTAACAAATAATTTGATTGTAATAATAATATATTCAAATCTATTTCATGTTTGTAGTTTCATTTAAAAATATATAAGTAAAATTTGGTTAGTTGTTGATTTAAATTGAAGTTAATATTGTAATTGACATAACATAGTAACAATATTTAATTTAATGATTTTTTAACAAGAACCCTCTCTATGAGAGGTAAAGGCCTCCTCCAGAGAAGCCCAGTACTCTCTATTCTCTGCCGCTCGTAACCAATGAGTACATGCTACTTTTATGATATCGTCTGCCCAGCGTGTATTTGGTCTTCCTCTCTTTCTCTGTCCTAGTGGGCCTGTCCATTGTGTTGTCTCTCTTGTCCATCTATTGTCGCTTAGCCTCGCTACGTGTCCAGCCCATCACCATTTAAGCTTTTGTGAGTAATTGAGAGCGTCAATGGCTTAAGTTTTCTGTCTTATATGAGTGTGGCGGATCTTTTGAATTTTCCTTATTTTCAGAATGCTTCTCTCCATACTCCTTTGGCTAGATATAATTTTATTTTTTTACTTTTCTGGTAAATTTCCAAGTTTGGCAGGCTTATGTTAATGAGGGCAGTAGGCAGATGTTCATGACTTTCGTTTTCATTCGTATGTTCATTTTACTTTTGAGTATTTCTTTGAAGCTCCAAAACTTTTTCCATGTAATGTTGACTCTTCTCTCTACTTCTTGTTCGTTATTTTCTTGGTTAAATGAAATTTGCTTTCCGAGGTAAATGTAGGCGTTTACATATGTTAGGGGTGAGTTTTCCACGTATATTGGTCTTTCAATATGGTTCGTCATGACATTAGTTTTTGTTAGGTTGATTTCCAAGCCCACTTTGCGACTTTCTTCGTATAGAGCGTTTATCATTCCTTGTAGTTGGTTTGTATTTTCTGAGAGCAGGACTATGTCGTTAGCAAATCTCAAATGACTCAAGTAACGTCTTTTTATATCTATTATGCCAACTTTTTCCCAGTTTAGTTTGCCAATGATGGCCTGTAGCACTGCTATGAAGATAGTTGGCGAGAGTGGGTCTCCCTGCCGTACACCTCTACTTATTTGTATGGGTGGTCCTGTAATCTCTAGCTTCACTCTACTAGTACTGTTATCATAGATATTTTTTATGGCTTTTATGTAGTCTAGTGATACTCCTTGTGAGAGTAGCGTATCCCAAATTGATGAGTGGAACAGAGAGTCAAATGCTTTTTGGTAGTCGATAAAGGCAATATAGAGTGGTCTCCTGAACTCTTAGTATTTTTCTATCAGCATCTCTAGCGAGTGTATGTGATCCACTGTTGAAAAATTTCTTCTAAAGCCGGCCTGTTCTATAGGTTGGTATTTTTCTGTGCTTTCTTTTATATTTTTCTCGATTATTGAGGAGAACAGTTTATATTGTGAAGGTAGTAGGCTTATCGGTCTGTAATTATTTATGTTATTAGGGTCTCCTTTTTTGTAAAGCAGTATAATGTTTGACTCTGACCATTGACGAGGTGTATATGAACTGCTCAATATCTGATTAAACAGTAGAGTTAGTGGTTTTGCTAGGAACTCACATCCAGTTGTTATGATTTCATTGGCGATACCGTCGGGGCCTGGGCTTTTCTCCGTTTTTAGTGTTTTAATCCCTTTAATCATTTCAGATTCTTCTATGCTTGCTCTCGTCTCTCCTCTATTTGTATCTGGTAATTCATATGTATATTGACTCGGTGTGCTGTATAATTTCTTATAAAATTTTGTTGCTATTTTCAGTATTTCTGTTCTATTTTGGGTATTTTTTGTTTTGTCTTTCAACTCTTCAATCCATAGCTTATGTGTTCTCAGTTCCCTGTATGCCTTCTTGACACTGTTTGTAGTATTAAGGTGTTTTTCGAAGGTTCTTGTGCGGTACGCCTTGTAGTCTAAGTAGATACATTTACTAATGAGTTTGTAGAGTGCTTTTTGTTCATTTTTCATGGCTCTTGATTTAGGTTTTGTCTTTTGTAATTCTTGTCTTCTTTGGTAGGTGATTGTAATTCTGGTTTTACCCTGGATTTGTACTGGGTGAAACCTCGTAAGCTTTTTTTAGGCTGGTGTCTATTGCGTTTATAATATTATCGTAGCGATTTTAAACGGTGTCCTCGTCTCTCCAGTTCTTAAGTAAGTTTGTTATGCAGCTATTCAGCGCTTGTTTGTAGGCTTGTATTTCTTCTTCGTTTTTTAATTGGGATCTGGAGCTTTGGCCGAACATACACCGACTTTTTTTATGGGAAGAATGTTAAGTGTCGCTCTCACAGGTCTGTGATCCGGGGGGTAAGTGATGTTTAAAGACTGTATATTGCATATGTTTTTATGTAAAGTTGTCAAGATATAGTCTATTTCGTTTTTTTTTTTTACCATTAGGAGATCTCCAAGTCCATCTTTGTTTACTATTTTTTTGAATAAGGTGTTCATGATAGACAGATTATTCTCGTGCGCAAAATCGATGAGCCTATCTCCTCTACAGTTTCTATCTCCGTAGCCGTGGTTGCCAGTAGTAGCGGCTTCATTAGGATTGGTTTGTCCTATTTTGGTGTTAAAATCTCCCATGACTATGATATTTTTATCTGAGAGTTGTATAGCTTTATCGACAGTACTGTAGAAAAATTCCAACTCCTCGTCACTCGATGCCTCCGTTGGAGCGTAAACTTGAATGATACTTAATTTTAAGTTATTGATATTCATCCTTAACAACGCTACTCTTTCTGGTAGTCCTGTGAATCTTATGATGTATTGTTTTAGATGTTTTTTGACAATAAATCCTACTCCATACAGTCCAGGCGTTTCTCCAATGTAGTATAAAATAAACTCGTCGTGTTCTTCAATCCTGTTTCCAAGTTTTCTAATTTCTGATAGACCAATAATATCAAACTTTATATTTTTCAAACACTCTGTTAATTCCAATAATCGTGAGTATGTCGACAAAGTTTTAACATTGTATGTTATTATGTATAGGGTATTGTGATGACTATTTTTTGTACTGTTTGTTTTTATTTTCTCTGGAGGGTTTTGGTCGTGATCTTCCACGGTGACCGGCCGGCTTGGAAGATGTTTTTTATTCTTTATTTGTGTACTTGTCGTGTTTTTCTTGTGAGAGGGGGGCGGTAATTGCTATTGATTTAAGTTTTTATCTATTTGTTCGTTTCGTGGGTTTCCAGGGTTTTTGATGGTTAAAAAACTAAGTATTCCTGGTTTAAGAACTCCTTCTGATAAACTTGACGATCTCTGTAGTCCTTGTTTTGTCTGAGTTTTGTTCTTTTTGTTTACTACTTGTGTACCTTGTATTGTTTATGTAGGATCGTTTATGCTCGGTGATGTTGATAGGGTTCTTTTCTTATTGCCTAATGCATCTACGTTATTGCGGCGTATTATTAATTTATCATATCTGATGGTGGCACATAGTTTCCTATCTCTCTTTCTATTTTCATTTGTTTTAATAATTCCTTTCTTTTTTCTAAAATGTGTTGTGAAAAGTCTTCATTTATATAATAATCAGTATTTTTTAATATTTTTCTCTGTTTATAAATTTTATTTTTTGTGCCCAGTGTAGTGAATGTTACAATAATCGGTCGGGGTTTATCTCCTTTCTTCCCTATTCTTCTAATTTCTTGTATTTCACTCCTCTCTAGCCCTATAGAAAAGTAGCGTTTTATGAAACTTGTGATGTTTTCTTCTGGGTTTTCATAGGATGTTTCCGTCTCCGCTAAGCCGAATATAACGATGTTCCTCTGTCTTGATTGCTTCTCTAGGAAGTATAATCTTTTCTCCTGGTTTTCTAGCTTTTCCTCTAGGTTATTGTATTTTTCTTCCATTATTTTGAATTTTTCTTCTAGTTTGAGATTTATGTTGTTGTTGTATGTATGTGTAACTTGTTGCGTAACGTTATCTGCTGATTGCACAATGGTCAGTTTTTGTTCGTTAAGTTCGCTTTGTATTTTATGAAGCATATTCATTATTTCTTCCATGGTTTGCACGTTATTATGTTTTCGATTAGTAAGAAAATACTTTTGTTTTGATACTTGTACTGCCCTCTATTGGTTTGGTTAGGTAATGTACGCGGAACGATGACTTGGATACTGCTGACGGCTGGCTACCTCGAGCTAAGATAGTTTCCAGTAAATCCTCTAGATGGCGTTATTACCTTGATCAATATTGATGTGTCACTCTAATGTTATTGCAGAAATCATTTATTGGTTAGGATTAATTTTTCACTTTGTTGTTGAATAATATCACTGTTGAATTACGTACTGTCTGTCATTCGTAGATTATGGAGATAAACTTTTTTGTGCATAGAAGTCACTGACAGAATAGTAATACCGTTTTTTCACTTCACTTTGCGTGTATTTAGATGATTAATCGCTGGCTTTGGTGCTTTGTCCACAATATATGTTACAATTCCTTTATTTATATTTTCACTGCACTTAGTTTTTATGCCGAATTTCACCCGTTTACATATTTAATTCACAATTTAGCGCGGAGCCGAAACGTGACGTGGCTAAGTGGCGCCCTCTCTACACCATTTCTTCTTAAGTGTTCCCAAAAATAAAAATTATAAATTATTTTGACAATTTATGTTGGTGGGTAGAAGTATGCGGGATGAAGTAGGTATGGAATCAATACTAAGGCTATATGTTATAGTCCACCTGACGGTAAGCGGCTCTACATAGGCACTTGCAACCCACTTTCAAACAAAGAGGCTATAGACATGATGCCACAGAGTAGTATTTAGATGGAATATATTTAAGCTAGAAATAAACATGGCAAAACTTGAAAACGAACCAGTGCGTGTTGCCAGTGATTATATGGATATGAGACGTGGTCATTAAATGCTGGTTCTTTGCGTGATAAATATAGAAACGATTATGTTCGCAATAGAACATAAGTGACTAACATACCCTAACGGATTAGTAAGCTGAAGTGGCAATGGGCCGACCATATGGCTTGAAGAACCGGTAGGTGAAGTGCAGGGCGACCCTCCACTAAATGGAGTGACAACCTGCTAAGAAATGCAGGAAGTAGATGGATGCAGTTAGTTCAAGACCGTGCTCTGTGGCATTCATTGGGGGTGGCCTATGTTCAGCAGTTGACTTGGGAAGGGCATTTATGATGATGATGGTGTAGAAAATTTTGTTAAAAATTGAAATGGAAAACGAAGTGTGGCAACTGCAGTCCATGGGCATCTGCAGCCAACTTTGAACAAACAAAACTGCAGATGCGTTGTCACCCTTGCGGACTAAGATGGAATACCCTGTAATTATACTGGTTTCTTTAAGCTTCAGACCGGAACATAGTACTGCAAGCATTGATATGGAAACATGACTGATATTCACGGTATATTTTGGTTTCATGGCTAAATATTAAAAATCTTGGAAGCTATAAATAGTACTGTGGTCGTGTTATTAATAAATGTTATAATAGGTCTTTACATATGAAATTGGCGTTTTGTACGGGAGGAATATAAAGTCAATTTTTTTTGTAAAATATATTTAGTTAATCAAACTATGCACCGTGGTTATCTATGCACTATTGCCGTCTCATAAGTAGTTCATTGATCCCTTTACTAAAAAACCATGGGAGCGAGAATTAATAAACTCTTTGAAGGCGGTTTGGACTGCCGCATCGGAGTTGAAATTTTTTCCTTGTAAGAAGTTGTCCGAATTCCGGGAAAAAAGGTAATCTGTTGGAGCAAGGTCCGGCTAGTACGGTGAACGTCGCAGACATTCCAATTGTAGATCATCTAACTTAGTGGTTGTTTGTTGTGCAGTGTGTGGTCTTGCGTTGTCGTGAAGCAGCAGTGGCTTAGAGCGATTGACCAATCTCGGTTGTTTAGCAGCTAGTTCTTTCTTCATGGTTAGCAGTTACTGACAATAGATATCTGCCGTAATCGTTTGGACAGATTTTAAACAACACAACTCACAAGTAACTTTTTCTGAGTCAATTTTCGCTTAGAGCAAGATTTGGCTGGGTCTCCAGGGTCCAGCCATTGCGACGAGCGCTTTCGATTGTCGTAGAGTATCCACTTTTCATCACAAGTAATGATTCGATTTAAAAATCTCTTCATTTTTGTGTCGATTCACTAAATTCATAAAGTACACATCGTTAAATTTTTTTTAATTTCCCGATTTGCTTCAAGTGGATTAATACAGTTTTATCACTTACCCCGAAGCCTGCAGTTATCTCTGAAGTGCTTTGTGATGGATCTGCTTCCACAATAGCCTTTAATTCTTCATTTAACACTTTGGTCTCCGGCCGTCCACGGAGTTGGTTCTGAAGGTTAAATTTTCCAGAACGAAAACGTTGAAACCAAAAACGTAGCGTGCTTTCTTTTGCGACATCAGCGCCGTACACATAATTATTCCCTAGAGTTATTTCTGGAGCATTGGGGCTACAGTAGAACTCATACTCGTAAATATATACCGATATTTAATGTTTTCCATTGTGCGGTAATAAGCGACGCCAAGGAAAAAAAATGATAAGGAAAAAACAAATGAATGTCTGTTTTCAAAACTCAAATGTACCAGATAAATGAATTTATAAATTTGAATTTGGAATTCTTAACCAAAGAGGAGATATTTCAGATTAAAGTGGTCAGTATGACAAAACGCTAATTTCACATGTACGGACCCAATATTAACGCTGTGAAAGTGTGAAGTGTGAATTCTGAGTGAAACACGTAAAGAAGGCAGAACAATGTCTGCTTTCGGTTTTATTAATATTCGTGTTCGCGATGAACAAAAGAAAGAACCGTAGATCTTCTCAAAGATTTATTCGACTGAATTTACATTTTATTATTAATTTCATTATATTATTCTTGGTATTGTGCTTTTGTCTTGTTTGGTCGGAAATCAAAATGGGAATGTGAGAATGAATATGCGTGTCGGGTGTGGGGAATGACGTGGAGAGTGTTTGTGTAATATGATTGGTTGAATGTAAGGTTGGTGTATGGCTCTATACAATAAACATAATATTAAGCGCCTTATAAGAAATACAATAGGGTCGAGTGTCGACTACCTGGCGTCGACAACTCGTAAATGTGTATTGTCATTGATGGATCTGTTGGTGATAGTATAATTTCTGCGACGATAAGACTTGTGCGATTGTGCTCATATTAGCACAATAAGCTTTGTCGAGACAGTGATTTTCAGCTATGAATAGCTATTCTAGTACGCGATACGCCCTGTAGACAATTTATTTGTATATTTATATGTAGTCAACAAATATTTACTAACAAAATAACTCATATTCGTAATATTACATATACTGTGAGTATAATTTAGCGGCAAAATGAAGATCACGAAATTATTCCCAAATAGTGCCGCTGCGTTATTAATTAACTTTAGTGAATGCAGAGTGCATTCGGAGTGAAACTCCTCGCGTCATCAACCGGAAAGTGCAAAACAAAGTTGTTATTACACAATTTTCATATAATTTATATTTTCCATAATTTAAATTAAAACGATACTGATTATGAATAACGTTAACATATTGATATATGAATGTTCGATCTGTGGAACAATATAAGTACTGATTTCTTTAACTCAGTTCTTTAAACTTATGTAAAGTAGTTATTGATTAATGAAGTACCATTCAAATCAAGTTTGAAAAGATTTTATAAGTGTATTCAAAGAAAGTTAAAAATATAAAAGGGTATTACGGTAAATCAGATAAAAAATTACTAATGTACTGAAAGCCGATAACTTCTCTTACAATTATACCTCCCCAAGACCAATAGTCCAGGTATTTAGGCTATTTCCCTATCGCATGATAAATACGTATCACTTATCATATACTGCTGAGTTACTTTCTATATTATATAGAGGTTTTCAATTAGCGTGGTCACTTTGACGAAGGCTAGTCGTTTTGTAAAAAGATTTAGCTGTATTTTGTATAAAGCGCCAATGAAAATTCTTATACACTCCATATTTTGGCATATTTGACAAAATATACAGTGAGCCTTAGTCATGAACCAGTACAATAGTTCCAGGCTGAGGTGTTGCATCTTAATCCTCAGAGGTGCCAACGCTTATGTAGCCTTCTCTGTTTAAATTACAGGCTGAGGTATTGCATGTTAGTCCTCAGAGGTTCAAACGCGTCAGTAGCCTTCTCTGTTTAAAGTTACAGGCTGGGGTGTTGCATCTTAGTCCTCAGAGGTGCCAACGCTTATGTAGCCTTCTCTGTTTAAAGTTACAGGCTGAGGAGTTGCATCTTAGTCCTCAGAGGTGCCAACGTTTCTGTAGCCCTCGCTGTTTTAAGTTACAGGCTGAGGTGTTGCATCTTAGTCCTCAGAGGTGCCAACACTTCTGTAGCCTTCTCTGTTTAAAGTTACAGGCTGAGGTATTGCATGTTAGTCCTCAGAGGTTCAAACGCGTCAGTAGCCTTCTCTGTTTAAAGTTACAGGCTGAGGTGTTGCATCTTAGTCCTCAGAGGTGCCAACGCTTATGTAGCCTTCTCTGTTTAAAGTTACAGGCTGAGGTGTTGCATCTTAGTCCTCAGAGGTGCCCACGCTTCTGTAGCCTTCTCTGTTTAAAGTTACAGGCTGAGGTGTTGCATCTTAGTCCTAAGAGGTGCCAACGCTTCTGTAGCCTTCTCTGTTTAAAGTTACAGGCTGAGGTGTTGCATCTTAGTCCTCAGAGGTTCCAACGCGTCAGTAGCCTTCTCTGTTAAAAGTTACAGGCTGAGGTGTTGCATCTTACTCCTCAGAGGTGCCAACGTTTCTGTAGCCTTCTCTGTTTAAAGTTACAGGCTGAGGTGTTGCATCTTAGTCCTCAGAGGTTCCAACGCGTCAGTAGCCTTCTCTGTTTAAAGTTACAGGCTGAGGTGTTGCATCTTAGTCCTCAGAGGTGCCAACGCTTCTGTAGCCTTCTCTTTTAAAAAGTAGGCGTTGCATCTTAGTCCTCAGAGGTGCCCACGCTTCTGTAGCCTTCTCTGTTTAAAGTTACAGGCTGAGGTGTTGCATCTTACTCCTCAGAGGTGCCAACGCTTCTCTAGCCTTCTCTGTTTAAAGTTAAAGGCTGAGGTGTTGCATCTTAGTACTCAAAGGTGCCAACGCTTCTGTAGCCTTCTCTGTTTAAAGTTACATTCTGAGGTGTTGCATCTTACTCTTTAGAGGTGCCAACGCTTCTGTAGCCTTCTCTGTTTAAAGTTACAGACTGAGGTGTTGCATCTTAGTCCTCAGAGGTGCCAACGCTTCTGTAGCCTTCTCTGTTTAAAGTTACAGGCTGAGGTGTTGCATCTTAGTCCTCAGAGGTGCCAACGCTTCTGTAGCCTTCTCTGTTTAAAGTTACATTCTGAAGTGTTGCATCTTACTCTTTAGAGGTGCCAACGCTTCCGTAGCCTTCTCTGTTTAAAGTTACAGGCTGAGGTGTTGCATCTTAGTCCTCAGAGGTGCCAACGCGTCAGTAGCCTTCTCTGTTTAAAGTTACAGGCTGAGGTGTTGCATCTTAGTCCTCAGAGGTGCCAACGCTTCTGTAGCCTTCTCTGTTTAAAGTTACAGGCTGAGGTGTTGCATCTTAGTCCTCAGAGGTGCCAACGCTTCTGTAGCCTTCTCTGTTTAAAGTTACAGGCTGAGGTGTTGCATCTTAGTCCTCAGAGGTGCCAACGCTTCTCTAGCCTTCTCTGTTTAAAGTTAAAGTCTGAGGTGTTGCATCTTAGTTCTCAGAGGTGCCAACGCATCTGTAGCATTCTCTGTTTAAAGTTACAGGCTGAGGTGTTGCATCTTAGTCCTCAGAGGTGCCAACGCGTCAGTAGCCTTCTCTGTTAAAAGTTACAGGCTGAGGTGTTGCATCTTAGTCCTCAGAGGTGCCAACGTTTCTGTAGCCTTCTCTGTTTAAAGTTACAGGCTGAGCTGTTGCATCTTAGTCCTAAGAGGTGCCAACGCTTCTGTAGCTTTCTCTGTTTAAAGTTACAAGCTGAGGTGTTGCATCTTCGTCCTCAGAGGTGCCAACGCTTCTGTAGCCTTCTCTGTTTAAAGTTACAGTCTGAGGTGTTGCATCTTAGTCCTCAGAGGTTCCAACGCATCAGTAGCATTCTCTGTTTAAAGTTACAGTCTGAGGTGTTGCATCTTAGTCCTCAGAGGTGCCAACGCTTCTGTAGCCTTCTCTGTTTAAAGTTACATTCTGAAGTGTTGCATCTTACTCTTTAGAGGTGCCAACGTTTCTGTAGCCTTCTCTGTTTAAAGTTACAGGCTGAGGTGTTGCATCTTCGTCCTCAGAGGTGCCAACGCTTCTGTAGCCTTCTCTGTTTAAAGTTACAGTCTGAGGTGTTGCATCTTAGTCCTCAGAGGTGCCAACGTTTCTGTAGCCTTCTCTGTTTAAAGTTACAGGCTGAGGTGTTGCATCTTCGTCCTCAGAGGTGCCAACGCTTCTGTAGCCTTCTCTGTTTAAAGTTACAGGCTGAGGTGTTGCATCTTAGTCTTCAAAGGTGCCAACGCTTCTGTAGCCTTCGCTGTTTTAAGTTACAGGCTGAGGTGTTGCATCTTAGTCCTCAGAGGTGCCAACGCTTCTGTAGCCTTCTCTGTTTAAAGTTACAGGCTGAGGTATTGCATGTTAGTCCTCAGAGGTTCCAACGCATCAGTAGCATTCTCTGTTTAATGTTACAGGCTGAGGTGTTGCATCTTAGTCCTCAGAGGTGCCAACGCTTATGTAGCCTTCTCTGTTTAAAGTTACAGGCTGAGGTGTTGCATCTTAGTCCTCAGAGGTGCCAACGCTTCTGTAGCCTTCTCTGTTTAAAGTTACAGTCTGAGGTGTTGCATCTTAGTCCTCAGAGGTTCCAACGCATCAGTAGCATTCTCTGTTTAAAATTACAGGCTGAGGTGTTGCATCTTAGTCCTCAGAGGTGCCAACGATTCTGTAGCCTTCTCTGTTTAAAGTTACAGGCTGAGGTGTTGCATCTTACTCCTCAGAGGTGCCAACGCTTCTATAGCCTTCTCTGTATAAAGTTACAGGCTGAGGTGTTGCATCTTAGTCCTCAGAGGTGCCAACGCTTCTGTAGCCTTCTCTGTTTAAAGCTACAGGCTGAGGTGTTGCATCTTAGTCCTCAGAGGTGCCAACGTTTCTGTAGCCTTCGCTGTTTTAAGTTACAGGCTTAGGTGTTGCATCTTAGTCCTCAGAGGTGCCAACGCTCTTGTAGCCTTCTCTGTTTAAAGTTAAAGGCTGAGGTGTTGCATCTTAGTACTCAAAGGTGCCAACGCTTCTGTAGCCTTCTCTGATTAAATGTACAGGCTGAGGTGTTGCATCTTACTCCTCAGAGGTGCCAACGCTTCTGTAGCCTTCTCTGTTTAAAGTTACAGGCTGAGGTGTTGCATCTTAGTCCTCAGAGGTTCCAACGCGTCAGTAGCCTTCTCTGTTTAAAGTTATAGGGTGAGGCGTTGCATCTTAGTCCTCAGAGGTGCCCACGCTTCTGTAGCCTTCTCTGTTTAAAGTTACAGGCTGAGGTGTTGCATCTTACTCCTCAGAGGTGCCAACGCTTCTCTAGCCTTCTCTGTTTAAAGTTAAAGGCTGAGGTATTTCATCTTAGTACTCAGAGGTGCCAACGCTTCTGTAGCCTTCTCTGTTTAAAGTTACAGTCTGAGGTATTGCATCTTAGTCCTCAGAGGTGCCAACGCTTCTGTAGCCTTCTCTGTTTAAAGTTACAGGCTGAGGTGTTGCATCTTAGTCCTCAGAGGTGCCAACGCTTCTGCAGCCTTCTCTGTTTAAAGTTACATTCTGAAGTGTTACATCTTACTCTTTAGAGGTGCCAACGCTTCTGTAGCCTTCTCTGTTTAAAGTTACAGTCTGAGGTGTTGCATCTTACTCCTCAGAGGTGCCAACGCTTCTGTAGCCTTCTCTGTTTAAAGTTACAGGCTGAGGTATTGCATCCTAGTCCTCAGAGGTTCCAACGCGTCAGTAGCCTTCTCTGTTTAAAGTTAAAGGCTGAGGTGGTTGCATCTTAGTCCTCAGAGGTGCCAACGCTTCTGTAGCCTTCTCTGTTTAAAGTTACAGGCTGAGGTGTTGCATCTTAGTCCTCAGAGGTGCCAACGCTTCTGTAGCCTTCTCTGTTTAAATGTACAGGCTGAGGTGTTGCATCTTACTCCTCAGAGGTGCCAACGCTTCTGTAGCCTTTTCTGTTTAAAGTTACAGGCTGAGGTATTGCATCTTAGTCCTCAGAGGTTCCAACGCGTCAGTAGCCTTCTCTGTTTAAAGTTAAAGGCTGAGGTGTTGCATCTTAGTCCTCAGAGGTGCCAACGCTTCTGTAGCCTTCTCTTTTTAAAGTTATAGGGTGAGGCGTTGCATCTTAGTCCTCAGAGGTGCCCACGCTTCTGTAGCCTTCTCTGTTTAAAGTTACAGGCTGAGGTGTTGCATCTTACTCCTCAGAGGTGCCAACGCTTCTCTAGCCTTCTCTGTTTAAAGTTAAAGGCTGAGGTATTGCATCTTAGTACTCAAAGGTGCCAACGCTTCTGTAGCCTTCTCTGTTTGAAGTTACAGGCTGAGGTGTTGCATCTTAGTCCTCAGAGGTGCCAACGCTTCTGTAGCCTTCTCTGTTTAAAGTTACAGTCTGAGGTATTGCATCTTAGTCCTCAGAGGTGCCAACGCTTCTGTAGCCTTCTCTGTTTAAAGTTACAGGCTGAGGTGTTGCATCTTAGTCCTCAGAGGTGCCAACGCTTCTGCAGCCTTCTCTGTTTAAAGTTACATTCTGAAGTGTTACATCTTACTCTTTAGAGGTGCCAACGCTTCTGTAGCCTTCTCTGTTTAAAGTTACAGTCTGAGGTGTTGCATCTTAGTCCTCAGAGGTGCCAACGCTTCTGTAGCCTTCTCTGTTTAAAGTTACAGGCTGAGGTATTGCATCTTAGTCCTCAGAGGTTCCAACGCGTCAGTAGCCTTCTCTGTTTAAAGTTATAGGGTGAGGCGTTGCATCTTAGTCCTCAGAGGTGCCCACGCTTCTGTAGCCTTCTCTGTTTAAAGTTACAGGCTGAGGTGTTGCATCTTACTCCTCAGAGGTGCCAACGCTTCTGTAGCCTTCTCTGTTTAAAGTTAAAGGCTGAGGTATTGCATCTTAGTACTCAAAGGTGCCAACGCTTCTGTAGCCTTCTCTGTTTGAAGTTACAGGCTGAGGTGTTGCATCTTAGTCCTCAGAGGTGCCAACGCTTCTGTAGCCTTCTCTGTTTAAAGTTACAGTCTGAAGTGTTACATCTTACTCTTCAGAGGTGCCAACGCTTCTGTAGCCTTCTCTGTTTAAAGTTACAGTCTGAGGTGTTGCATCTTAGTCCTCAGAGGTGCCAACGCTTCTGTAGCCTTCTCTGTTTAAAGTTACAGGCTGAGGTATTGCATCTTAGTCCTCAGAGGTGCCAACGCGTCAGTAGCCTTCTCTGTTTAAAGTTAAAGGCTGAGGTGTTGCATCTTACTCCTCAGAGGTGCCAACGCTTCTGTAGCCTTCTCTGTTTAAAGTTACAGGCTGAGGTATTGCATCTTAGTCCTCAGAGGTACCAACGCTTCTGTAGCCTTCTCTGTTTAAAGTTACAGGCTGAGGTGTTGCATCTTAGTCCTCAGAGGTGCCAACGCTTCTGTAGCCTTCTCTGTTTAAATGTACAGGCTGAGGTGTTGCATCTTACTCCTCAGAGGTGCCAACGCTTCTATAGCCTTCTCTGTTTAAAGTTTACAGGCTGAGGTATTGCATCTTAGTCCTCAGAGGTTCCAACGCGTCAGTAGCCTTCTCTGTTTAAAGTTAAAGGCTGAGGTGTTGCATCTTAGTCCTCAGAGGTGCCAACGCTTCTGTAGCCTTCTCTTTTAAAGTTATAGGGTGAGGCGTTGCATCTTAGTCCTCAGAGGTGCCCACGCTTCTGTAGCCTTCTCTGTTTAAAGTTACAGGCTGAGGTGTTGCATCTTACTCCTCAGAGGTGCCAACGCTTCTCTAGCCTTCTCTGTTTAAAGTTAAAGGCTGAGGTATTGCATCTTAGTACTCAAAGGTGCCAACGCTTCTGTAGCCTTCTCTGTTTGAAGTTACAGGCTGAGGTGTTGCATCTTAGTCCTCAGAGGTGCCAACGCTTCTGTAGCCTTCTCTGTTTAAAGTTACAGTCTGAGGTATTGCATCTTAGTCCTCAGAGGTGCCAACGCTTCTGTAGCCTTCTCTGTTTAAAGTTACAGGCTGAGGTGTTGCATCTTAGTCCTCAGAGGTGCCAACGCTTCTGCAGCCTTCTCTGTTTAAAGTTACATTCTGAAGTGTTACATCTTACTCTTTAGAGGTGCCAACGCTTCTGTAGCCTTCTCTGTTTAAAGTTACAGTCTGAAGTGTTGCATCTTAGTACTCAGAGGTGCCAACGCTTCTGTAGCCTTCTCTGTTTAAAGTTACAGGCTGAGGTGTTGCATCTTAGTCCTCAGAGGTGCCAACGCTTCTGTAGCCTTCTCTGTTTAAAGTTACATTCTGAAGTGTTGCATCTTACTCTTTAGAAGTGCCAACGCTTCTGTAGCCTTCTCTGTTTAAAGCTACAGGCTGAGGTGTTGCATCGTAGTCCTCAGAGGTGCCAACGCTTCTGTAGCCTTCTCTGTTTAAATGTACAGGCTGAGGTGTTGCATCTTACTCCTCAGAGGTGCCAACGCTTCTGTAGCCTTCTCTGTTTAAAGTTATAGGGTGAGGCGTTGCATCTTAGTCCTCAGAGGTGCCCACGCTTCTGTAGCCTTCTCTGTTTAAAGTTACAGGCTGAGGTGTTGCATCTTACTCCTCAGAGGTGCCAACGCTTCTCTAGCCTTCTCTGTTTAAAGTTAAAGGCTGAGGTATTGCATCTTAGTACTCAAAGGTGCCAACGCTTCTGTAGCCTTCTCTGTTTGAAGTTACAGGCTGAGGTGTTGCATCTTAGTCCTCAGAGGTGCCAACGCTTCTGTAGCCTTCTCTGTTTAAAGTTACAGTCTGAGGTGTTGCATCTTAGTCCGCAGAGGTGCCAACGCTTCTGTAGCCTTCTCTGTTTAAAGTTACAGGCTGAGGTGTTGCATCTTGGTCCTCAGAGGTGCCAACGCTTCCGTAGCCTTCTCTGTTTAAAGTTATAAGGTGAGGTGTTTCATCTTAGTCCTCAGAGGTGCCAACGCTTCTGTAGCCTTCTCTGTTTAAAGTTACAGGCTGAGGTGTTGCATCTTACTCTTTAGAGGTGCCAACGATTCTGTAGCCTTCTCTGTTTAAAGTTACAGGCTGAGGTGTTGCATCTTAGTCCTCAGATGTGCCAACGCTTCTGTAGCCTTCTCTGTTTAAAGTTACAGGCTGAGGTGTTGCATCTTAGTCCTCAGAGATGCCAACGCTTCTGTCGCCTTCTCTGTTTAAAGTTACAGGCTGAAGTATTGCATCTTAGTCCTCAGAGGTACCAACGCTTCTGTAGCCTTCTCTGTTTAAAGTTACAGGCTGAGGTGTTGCATCTTAGTCCTCAAAGGTGCCAACGCTTCTGTAGCCTTCTCTGATTAAATGTACAGGCTGAGGAGTTGCATCTTACTCCTCAGAGGTGCCAACGCTTCTGTAGCCTTCTCTGTTTAAAGTTATAGGGTGAGGTGTTGCATCTTAGTCCTCAGAGGTGCCAACGCTTCTGTAGCCTTCTCTTTTTAAAGTTACAGTCTGAGGTGTTGCATCTTACTCCTCAGAGGTGCCAACGCTTCTGTAGCCTTCTCTGTTTAAAGTTACAGGCTGAGGTGTTGCATCTTAGTCCTCAGAGGTGCCAACGCTTCTGTAGCCTTCTCTGTTTAAAGTTACATTCTGAAGTGTTGCATCTTACTCTTTAGAAGTGCCAACGCTTCTGTAGCCTTCTCTGTTTAAAGTTACAGGCTGAGGTGTTGCATCTTACTCCTCAGAGGTGCCAACGCTTCTCTAGCCTTCTCTGTTTAAAGTTAAAGGCTGAGGTATTGCATCTTAGTACTCAAAGGTGCCAACGCTTCTGTAGCCTTCTCTGTTTGAAGTTACAGGCTGAGGTGTTGCATCTTAGTCCTCAGAGGTGCCAACGCTTCTGTAGCCTTCTCTGTTTAAAGTTACAGGCTGAGGTGTTGCATCTTAGTCCTCAGAGGTGCCAACGCTTCTGTAGCCTTCTCTGTTTAAAGTTACAGGCTGAGGTGTTGCATCTTGGTCCTCAGAGGTGCCAACGCTTCTGTAGCCTTCTCTGTTTAAAGTTATAGGGTGAGGTGTTTCATCTTAGTCCTCAGAGGTGCCAACGCTTCTGTAGCCTTCTCTGTTTAAAGTTACAGGCTGAGGTGTTGCATCTTACTCTTTAGAGGTGCCAACGATTCTGTAGCCTTCTCTGTTTAAAGTTACAGGCTGAGTTGTTGCATCTTAGTCCTCAGAGGTGCCAACGCTCTTGTAGCCTTCTCTGTTTAAAGTTACAGGCTGAGGTGTTGCATCTTAGTCCTCAGAGGTGCCAACGCTTCTGTAGCCTTCTCTGTTTAAAGTTACAGGCTGAGGTGTTGCATCTTAGTCCTCAGAGGTGCCAACGCTTCTGTCGCCTTCTCTGTTTAGTGTTACAGGCTGAAGTATTGCATCTTAGTCCTCAGAGGTACCAACGCTTCTGTAGCCTTCTCTGTTTAAAGTTACAGGCTGAGGTTTGCATCTTAGTCTTCAAAGGTGCCAACGCTTCTGTAGCCTTCTCTGTTTAAAGCTACAGGCTGAGGTGTTGCATCTTAGTCCACAGAGGTGCCCACGCTTCTGTAGCCTTCTCTGTTTAAAGTTACAGGCTGAGGTGTTGCATCTTAGTCCTCAGAGGTGCCAACGCTCTTGTAGCCCTCTCTGTTTAAAGTTAAAGGCTGAGGTGTTGCATCTTAGTACTCAAAGGTGCCAACGCTTCTGTAGCCTTCTCTGATTAAATGTACAGGCTGAGGAGTTGCATCTTACTCCTCAGAGGTGCCAACGCTTCTGTAGCCTTCTCTGTTTAAAGTTATAGGGTGAGGTGTTGCATCTTACTCCTCAGAGGTGCCAACGCTTC
Organism: Parnassius apollo; assembly: GCA_907164705.1. Classification (NCBI taxonomy): domain Eukaryota; kingdom Metazoa; phylum Arthropoda; class Insecta; order Lepidoptera; family Papilionidae; genus Parnassius; species Parnassius apollo. The sequence goes on from CAJQZP010000132.1 coordinate 870,151, forward strand.
TGTAGCCTTCTCTGTTTAAAGTTATAGGGTGAGGTGTTGCATCTTAGTCCTCAGAGGTGCCAACGCTTCTGTAGCCTTCTCTGTTTAAAGTTACAGGCTGAGGTATTGCATCTTAGTCCTCAGAGGTTCCAACGCGTCAGTAGCCTTCTCTGTTTAAAGTTACAGGCTGAGGTGTTGCATCTTAGTCCTCAGAGGTGCCAACGCTTCTGTAGCCTTCTCTGTTTAAAGTTACAGGCTGAGGTGTTGCATCTTCGTCCTCAGAGGTGCTAACGCTTCTGTAGCTTTCTCTGTTTAAAGTTACAGGCTGAGGTGTTGCATCTTAGTCTTCAAAGGTGCCAACGCTTCTGTAGTCTTCTCTTTTTAAAGCTACAGGCTGAGGTGTCGCATCTTAGTCCTCAGAGGTGCCAACGCTTCTGTAGCCTTCTCTGTTTTAAGTTGTCGACAGGTGCCCATGGTGCGTTAGTACTTAATGATTTTGTAAAAATAAAAATTTCATAATGTCAAGTGTTTTGTTTTACATTTTATATACTCCGTCTTCTTGCGTGGGCAGAGGGCCTCGCAAAATGTATCTTGCCCACATAAAATTTAGGTCTTGCGCCGCCACTGAGGATAGATGTAGAGTCAATAGGCCACAGCAACCACTTACCATCAGGTGGACTTTGTGCTCGTTTTTCTCCCTATACTATAAAAGAATTATTATGCCAATTAAATAACTAATAACCGAATAGTACACGTGATGGTTAGTAAGTAGCCTATGTGGTTTGCCTCCAACTTTTAACAAATGTGGCAATAAATGACTGTTACCTCTGATGATTATGATGGAATAATAATAATAAGGCGTAGGGAAGTGACGACCCCATTGCCCGCTAACGTAACGGTTATGTGACAAAACTGCTACGTCGGCGCAGTCAGTCAGTGCCCTTCCAAGAAGTGTGAGCGCCGTGTCTAGGCAAAATTGTGGGTGCAAACTTCCATTTGTGCATATGACCGAACCACGAAACGGTGCCGGGCTTGCGCGTCTCTTGCCAACTGGCGCCCATAAAATGGATGATAGCACAGAGGATGTTCCGCCACCGATCCACCGCCATGGATGTTCCAGGTGTGGTTGTTTTGAGCAATGTTGAAATGGTCTCCCACGAACTAGAGCAAATGAGGAGTCTATCGGAAGAGGCGATTTTAGAAATGCCCAGCATGCCTCTCGAAAATCGACCGCGACTTCCCCGTATGCCCCTAAGCAAGCAAAATCGGCCTGTCGTGAGGGCTCTTAACCCAATGCTGGTGACCTATTTGGAAGCCTGCCGGGACCTTTGCGAAACGGACTCAATTTTTTTGGTGCTGCAGTGGCAGACAAACTTCCCATGGCTGGACGCGCTACTAAACAAAGCAGCGCCATCCCAGTCTGGAGAAAAAGAATCGAGGACCGTATCGCAAAGGCAAGGGCCCTTATCGTAGACTGACATGCTTCAGGTCGGGTAATAATAGACCGAGGGTTGTGTGCACCGTTAAAATGGCATTTGCTGGAACAAATATCAGTTTGTCCCCGCCGGATATCACGCAGAAACTTACGGAACGCATAGATGACCTGAAGCAAAAAATCGCTGCTTGGGGGAAGCGGATTCGACGATTTACCGAGAGGTCAAGGCGGTTCAACTAGAATCATCTGTTTCAGAGTGATCAGAAGAGGCTCTATAAATCATTGCAGCAACCAAAGTTATTTGGAGCGGACCCAGGACCGGATCAGGCCGACACTGTCGCATTCTGGCGTGGCCTGTGGTCAGAGACCGTAAACCACAGCGAGGGCCCTTGGATGGAAATTGTAGCGAGCCAGGGTGCAAGTGTTACGGCTATAGACCACGACACAATAACACCGGAAGACGTGGCTGAGGCGGTCCGTAGGGCCCAAACTGGTAATGTCCGAGGCACGACGGGCGGCATCATTACTGGCTGAAGGAGTTCATAGTGTGTCACACTATGCTCGCCGAACAGTTTCAAGAGGCTCTCGACCAGATGTCGCTCCCGAGCTTCTTCACTACTGGGATACACTATACTTGGTTCCTAATGATACCACAAACCCGAGCAAATACCACGGACACGTGTCTATAAGACACTGACGTGCATTTTGAGCGCAAGAATAAGTCGTCACCTGGAGCTAAAACAGGTGAAGTTGCGCGCTCAAAATGGATGTCGGGGCGGTGGTCGTGGAACCGAGGAACCACTCCTCATTGACGCGGTCATTGGCAAAGTGGTGAAACGAGATGTTATCTCGGGTTGCTCGGCGCTTTCTAACTTTGAATACTTGCACAGTCACAACTTAGTAGCAAGAATACTTCAGCTCGCTCTAAAATACAGTCTCGTGGACCGGAAATTGCCGTATTACAAGTACTTGCCGGAAGCCGTGCTCGAAAATGATCGCGCCAGGCTCTACTAGGACCTGGCCATCCTCACAGACAGTATTATTCTTGCGAATAAGCCTGATATTGCTGTTAGACCGGGCACAGTCAAGGATATTTTTGGTTGACATTACCATTCCGTATGATGAGCACCTCGTGAAAGCCGAAACAGATAAGCAAAAAAAATATCTGGACTTGGCTCACGAGGTGACCGAAATGTGGGGTGGTCTGCCGACCGAAATTATTATTTATATAAATTATATAGTCGTCTCTGCGAATGGGCAAATCCCTGTGAGCCTATCGGGTCATTCATTTATAAATTTCAAAAAAATTTGTTAAAGTATCCATTTTTAATATAAATGAGTAAATTATTGATAACACCCCTGTGATGATGTGATTACTTGCAAATTGTTTCATAAATGAGTTTTGACAGTAACTGGGCCACCTATTGTTATAATTCTTGTTGATTCTTCCCAGGACCTAGTTTTCTTCGAATACAGTAGTAAATGTAAAAATTTCAATAAGAACTTTTTAATATAATCTAGTAGAATATAATATTTTCATTCAATACAATAAAAAAAATTATGTTCTACTAAATATGCGATAGGACACTGGTACTCAGTAATTAGTCTTCTAACCCTATATTTAGGAACCAAACTCTCAAAACGACAAAGACTTAAAACTTATTCACGATCACCAAGACTTATCGTTGAAGTAAATAAATTAAAATGAATATTAATATCAGGAAATTAAGTGGCAATGGGTCGGCCATATAGCTCAAAGAACAGACAACCGATTGAGGAAAAAAGTTCTCGAGTGGCAGCCTCGTAAGCCCTGCAGGAAGTCGATTGATGCATGTGGCTCAGGACCATGCTTTGTGGCATACTTTGTTAAAAGCATATGTTCTTGGACTTGCGAAGGGTAGTAGTGATGATTTATAAACTATTGTATTATTATTAAAAGGTCATTAAAAGAAAGGGGTATGAAAGTAAACGCAAGTAAGACGTAGGTTATGGTTTTTGAAAGAGAAGAAAGTAAAACGATATGTGAAATAAGAATAGAAGGGGAGTTGATCGAGCAAGTAGATGAGTTTTTATATTTGGGCTGCGTATTTAGCAGGGATGGGAGATATGATAAGGATATAGAACGACGAGTGAATGCGGGAAATAGAGTAAATGGGGCCCTGCACTCTATTGTGAAGAGTCAAAATGTGTCGAAAAAGGCACGTATGGCAATCACAATGCTGTGTTGGTCCCTACTTTAACGTATGGTAGTGAAAGTAGGGTGGGGCAGAAGAAGCACGAGAGTAGAATGAACGCAGTAGAAATGCGGTCGTTAAGGGCTGAATCTGAATGACAGGGTAAGAAATTGTGTAATAAGGGAAGAATGTGGTTTGCAAGATGATGTTGTGACCAGGATTAAGAAAGAATGCTTCGATGGTTTGGTCATGTGGAAAGAATGAATGACGAAAGAGTGACAAAGAAAATTTATGTTACAGAAGTGAATGGCAGAGTCGGAAAGGGACGTCCTAGGCGAAAATGTATCGACCAAATTGGCGATTTATTGAAAACGGGCCAAATTAGGAGTACCCTTAACCGACGAGCATGTATGCGTAGGTGTATGGATGTGAAGGAGGCGAGAGAGGTGTGTCAGGATCGTGCCAAATGGAAGTCTGTAGTCTCTGCCTACCCCTCTGGGTGGCGTGAGTGTTTATGTATGTATGTATTATTATCATTGTTTTATTCATATGCTAATAATACAATAATTTATTATTTATATTTTGGCTATGTTTTCACATATTAATTACATTCTTACGGCCTATTAAAATTTTATTGCTGAACATAGACCTCCCTCGACCACAAATTGCATTATAGGAAGGATTTTGCCGTAGTTTGCTTATCAGGCTGCTTCGCAACTGATTTAAAATAAATTCACGTTCATCAAGAATTATTGTAGAAATAAATTAATTAATTTGAATATTTTCATCAGGAAATTAAGTGGCAATGGATTGGCGATATAGCTCGTAGAACAGAAAGCCGATTGGGGAAAAAATTTCTGAAGTGGCAGCTTCTTAAAACCTGCAGGAAGTCAATTGATCCATGTGGTTCAGGACCGTGGTTTGCGTGGAAAAGCTTATGTTCCTGGAGTTGCGGAGAGTGGCAATGATGATGTTGATTATTAACCAATAATTGTATTAGTATTAATATTTTATACTACAAAACTACTCGTACAATAATTTAGTATATATATTTTTTGGCTGTGTTTCCATTTATTAACCTGTAAGCTCTGACAGCTCTCGACAAGTTTTACTCCCGTTCGCTCGGGACCTTAATGGCGGGAAAATTTGCAAGTTAGCAAATTTTTTGCTAACTTGCATTCATTGCGGCCTATATAGTGGCCCATTGCCACTTCAGCTTACTAATCCGTTGGGCTATGTCGGTCACTCTGCTTCTACTGCGGATATCGTTATTTCTAAGTTATCTATTATCAACGTAAAAGACTTTTATACCCCTTGCGTCACTAAACGTAAAAAAAGGAATATCCTATCTTTGGATAAACAACAATGGAGAATAACAATGACTGCAAACTTGTCGACGGCTATTTTTGGATTTTTAATATGTTACTCAAGTTATAGGAAAAGTTTGTACTGCCTGAAATTATCGACTCAAGATAAGCGCGGTCAATGCCGTTCCGGCAAATATGTTTATAATAAAAAATATGGTAATTGACTGTACCGAAGTATCGATTAAAAATATTAGTTACATTTGGTTGTTTTATTGATTAAAACAGGTTGCAACCGTACTTTTTATTTATGCTAACGATAGTAGATATAATCGATTACTAACCAACATCGGTTAGCAATCGATTACTGCGTAACAATTGAAACATTTATGTGTACTTATTTCATTCACAACTAATGAAAAATATACCAAAATAGATTATAGTAAATTAATTAGATAACAATAAAATTACACCAAAAATTTTTCCATCAAACAATAAAAACCACTGTATACTGTACACCCTTGCGGGCTAAATCCCATAGATGTATGAATGTTTGTCTTTTTTGGTGTCGTTTTTCGTTTCGTTTCATGGAGTTTCAAGTCCCAACGATTCTATCGAAGTCACTTCAAAAAGTTAATTTTTGTAGTAAAAACAGTTACGGGTAAAAGGTTAATTTAAAGTTTAAAAATATTAATGACATTAAGTTAAGAACTTGAGAAAAAAATGATTCCGCTAATCGATACTATAGTTCATAAAAGATAGCTTGATCTCTGCGACAGCTGTCAGTAAAATCACGCCTATGAAGTCCTGAATTTCTTAGTAGTTGACAGGTACTGTCTGTACTACTAAGAAATTCAGGACTTCAGAGGCGTGATTTTACTGACAGCTGTCGCAGAGATCAAGCTATCTTTTATGAACCATAAGCTTTATTATTTATGTTTTTATTAATTTATGCTTTAACATCACTTTACTTATAAAGTTTTCTAAGCGCGGAGTTAGAGCCTTCGAGTATTCTATCCCAGTCAGTCTCGCGCGTGGTGTAAATGTTGATAATACTATTGAATTCTACCTTCAAATATTAGTAGTTAGGTAGTTCAAAAACAACGTTCGTCGACTCACGATCCTAAAAATAAAAAAAGGATTTGACATGCTCTGACCACGACTCTGCGGTCCGTTTTTTCGTAGGATGCACGGTTCCGGAGATGTGCAGATGAATTAACTCTTATTTAATTGATATCCGGTGAGGGCCTCCACCGTCATTAGCGCCCCATTGTTCTTATATATTTATCTATTGTTCATTGAATACCTTCATTGTCTATTTTTCCTCGGCGTATGCGTCGGCTTATCAGTACTATTGTATTATACTTCTTTGTTCCTATCCACAACGCTAATCTGAATCATCAATAAAACACATTACATAATTTTGTTACAATTTTTATTTACAAAATACAAAATCTTATTACTTATTGTCTATAAAATAGGAGCGAAATACCTCATCCACTAAAATATCATTCTACAATATGTTCCCTGTAAATATACCCGTAAAACTATGCATTGAACATCCCTGAAACTTATATAGCAAGTACATTAAGCAATATTCGCCACAAACTGAAGTCCACTCATTCTGAATCCTATCAACATTCCAATTCCATCTTTTACAATTCCTTTTTAAAAACTCTAGATGATATCGTACGGGTGATCGTCCATATGAATCAAAATATTGACCGACGTCATTCGTATCGATATATAAAGCTACCCAATGTGACCCTGGTTTATCATCTGTATCCAAATTGCATATCATATACGTTGGTACGTGTGTATACATGGGCAGTCTATTAGCAGCATAATCATTATTTTATAGACTGGGATGAATCTTTTTCAGATGTTGTTGTACATCTAGTGTATCTATGATATTACTGCTATTAGTAGATTATTACAGTACAATCTACTCAATGACTAACGTAGGAATGATCAATTATACTGATTTCTAAATATTAAATCGCATTTCTTTTGTGATATACAAATCGTATTTGAGTCATCGATACATCGAACAAGACGCAACACGAAGGAATGTTGAGATATGCAACAGAATGTGAGATAAGCTTGTTGACGCATAAAGTTACTATCAGTTTCACTGCAGAAATTCTTTAGATTAGAATTATTACTTACTGGTGCTATATAAGACCAAGCAGCTACAGTCATGGAGTTAGTGTATGGTCGTTTGACCGTACACTATCTATCGTCGTCGTAAGTGTTTATTCTATTGACAAACTTACTTTTCTTTCTGTTATTTTCTTACGTGTGTATGATTTAGTGTTAACAAATTATATTTAAATATTGTGTGTGTGTGTGTGTGTGTGTGTGTGTGTGTGTGTGTGTGTGTGTGTGTGTGTGTGTGTGTGTATGATTAAGCCGTGGTAGCTCAGATGGTTAGCGCAAGCTGTAAATTTTACAGTACGCGACCTGGGTTCGATCCCCGCCGGCACCAATTAAATTGTTAATTGCAATTTTAAGTGTTGATTTACCACGTGCTCGGCGGTGAAGGAAAACATCGTGAGTAAACCTGTATGTCTGTAAGGCATGTGAAGTTCGCCAACACGCATTGAAACAGTGCGGCGGACATTTCCTAGCCCTGAATACAAAGACAATAGCAGAAAGTGAAAAAGTTAAAAAATACTTTTTTAACAATGACAGTCATTAGTTGATCATTAGTGAATGTGATTCTTTTTCTTTATTTAAATTACAGGAAGACAAGAGCAGAAGGAAGAGATGGGATGATGGGAAGTAATGAAGCATTATTATGTGAAGTTTGTTGGAACAAACATATTTTTAGTGACGTGTAAATACTTTTAACTTTTTGGTTCAAAATGAAACAAAATCTAAAACATATTAGATACATCATCGACATGGACGGATTTTACATTACATATCCTCATAAACATTTTCAATGTAGAGAAATGGCTATTCTAGACGTAAAACTATCTAATAAAAATTATGCGTTTATCGATCATTATTTGTTTCGGACAAGTTATCCTTTCAATTATATGTTGCCAAAAGACAAAAAATCTGTTCGTTATTGCGAAACACACGTGCACGGCATTTCATATTTTGACGTGACCGAAGAATTAAAATATGCCTACAATTGAATAAAACTATTATTTACGGATTTTATCGCGTTTAATTACTTTAATTTATTTTTATTATTATCCCGACGTTTCGGGTGCTTTACAGCGCCCATGGTCACGGGGGGGACTGGTGACCATGGGCGCTGTAAAGCACCCGAAACGTCGGGATAATAATAAAAATAAATTAAAGTAATTAAACGCGATAAAATCCGTAAATAATAGTTTTATTCAATGTGTAGTGTTCGCGTAAATTTAAGAAATCATTATGTGCCTACAAACAAAAAAACATCATTCCCATATTAAATTGGTACATTAGAAATTTGGTACAGCAGAAAAACAATTTTTAAAAATGTTAACGACGAATGATAGAATTTTTAATATATAAGAATACAAATGTCTAAAATACAATGATTTGGTGAATGTCATAAATTTAAACAAACGTTATGTGTGTAATTATTTATTTATTTGCAAAAAATAATCACAAAATTTTACATTGTTCTTGTGATTTTACAAGTGGTTATTGCTTGAAAATAAAATTTTAAATTAATCATAAATTTTGTTTGATTTCCCAAAAACATTAGTTATAGTACACAATATATATTAATTGTTTACCTACACCAACACTTTAATTTTATATTTCACCCCTTAGAACTTTAGACGTGTGTAATATTTCATTTTATACATCCGTTTACTGCTCTTGTGGCAGGACCAAGTGGATGTGGGAAGTCAAATTTTGTAACAAATTTCATAAAATCAGTTACAGAAATATGTAATTGTGAGTTTAATCAGATCACATGGTGCTTTGATGAAATGCAACCTTTATAATATAATCTACCAAATGTTAACGATCGTCAAGGAATTCCAAATCTTAGTATGTTTAATGGTGAAAACCCACATCTTGTTATTATTGATGATCTAATGAGAGAGTCCGATGGAAGGATTGTAGATATATTTACAAAAGGTAGTCATCACAGGAATTTCAGTGTATTTTACTTAACACAAAATTTATTTCATCAGGGTAAAGGGAAAAGAGACATATCTTTAAACTCAAGTTATATAATATATTTTAAAAACCCTCGAGATAAAACTCAAATAAGATATTTAGCACGACAAGTGTCACCAGATAACCCAAAATTCATTGAAGATGCCTACAGGGATGCAACTCTAGAGGCGCATGGATATTTAATGGTAGATTTAAAACAGAATACCAATTATTTTTATCGTATCAAGACAAATGTCTTCCCATTTAATGCTTTCTCTACAGTCTACGCCCCCACAAAAAAGGTTTAAATACACCAAGAATCAAACAATTCAAATCATTGCTAAATGATGCATCGTCGACTCACAACGCATAAACATTTGCTAAACGCTTTGCATACGCTTAAATCAAAATATCAAAGAGAATTACTTAAAACTTGTGATGAAGAAGAAATTAACTGTATTTGTGAGTATATTCATAAAGTTTTACAAGGAAAAGTACCTCTTAAAGATCAAGATAAACAAAAATTGAATAAACACAAAAATATACTCCGTGAACAAGTGCGTAAGTGTAAACGTAAACTAAGAAAAAATATAATTATACAAAAAGGAGGGGCTTTCTTACTAATAATATTAGGTGCAATATTGAGTGGATTAGTGAGTGGACTAGCCAGTTAATATAGAAAATGCAAAGAAAATGATACTTATCGAACCTAGATTGATTGAAAAATTAAAACAAGAAAATAAGGTTAATAGTAGTTTATCTCGATTAGATATTGAAATGCAAAATATTATGAATAGTAAGACGGAAGACCGAAATAAATGGATGTTATATTTAGAAACACTGCAAAGATACCTTCATTTTACCGAAGAGGATCGTCAACCATTCAGATTACCAATTTATTCTGATACATCTAATGAAGATTCAAATGAGTCTAAAATTGGTTTTAAAAATAAAGATAGAGATCTAAAAACTTCAGTTGATGCTGAATCTTTGTTGGAGGAGAATCGATCCATTAAAAGTAAAGAAAATGATGAAAATCCACTTTACGCACCAGCTCAAATACTCAGTTTAATACCAAAAACTTATAATAAAAAGGACAGTTATTATTAAACTTAGTTGAAACAAGTAAAAGTAAAATACATTGGTATAATGAAGTTACAGTCATAATTGAAAATGAAAAAATTCCTGGAAGTAATATTGTTGATTTAATAAATGATTCACTAAGACCCTTAAAAAGAAGTGATTCAGTAGGGTGGGATAGATTTGCTGAAGCATTAAAAGATATTAAAGTACCACTTACTTATATTAGAAATCCAAAGAGATGTGATTTTATTAACCAACTTTGAGCAAAAGATTTGAACAAACCCTCTGAGATTGAAGTTCAAGAGTTTTCTACACCGAGCAGTAGAGATAAAAATTCTACAACTAAAATACGTAAACGGCTTGAGTGGGTAAAATGGACCTTGTACAGAAATTAACAGGATTTATTATGATCCATCTAATCTCGCTGGTTTTGTTAGTATTGATAAATTATCAAAAGCCATGAAGGGTAAAATGAATAAAAAGCAAGTAAAGGAATGGTTAAAATCACAAGAAACATACACATTACATAAACCCATTCGAAAAAAATTCCCGCGTAATAGGTACATTCTATCAAATATTAATGAACTGTGGCAAGCTGATTTAAGTGATATGCGAACTTATTCTCAATATAATGATGGTTTCAAGTATATACTTTGTGTTATTGATGTATTTAGTAAATATGCTTTTGCAAGACCAATGAAAAAGAAAAACTCAGAAACAACTAAAGAATGTTTTGAAAGTATATTTACTGAAAGTAATTTAACACCTACTCACATACAATCTGATAAATGTACAGAATTTGTTTCAAAAGATGTACAAAAATACTTTAAATCTAAAAAGATTAATTACTATACCACTAACAATTCTGACATTAAGGCCAGTATTGTTGAACGATTTCAAAGAACACTAAAAATGAAAATGTGGCGTTATTTCACTCATAATAATACTTATAGATATATAGATGTTTTACAAGATTTAATATACTCTTATAATCACAGCTTTCACTCTAGTATTAATATGTGCCCATGTGATGTAAATTCCAACAATATTATGACAGTTTGGACTAATCTTTATGAGAGACGGTGAAACAAACTTTCTTTAGAAAATCATAAACCAAATTTCTATGTGGGTGATTATGTTCCAATAACTAAATATCAACATGTTTTCCAAAAAGGATATGAATCAAATTGGAGTGATGAAATATTTATTATATCTTCAATAATTGATAGATCTCCATGGGTTGTTTATACAATAACAGATTTACAAAATGAACCAATAGTTGGTACTTTTTATGAAAGAGAATTACAGAAAATCACTTACAACCCCTCCTCACAATATAAAATAGATAAAATAATTGACACTCGTTACTCAGGTAACAGAAAAGAAGTATTAGTGAAGTGGAAAGGTTATCCAGATAAATTTAACAGTTGGATTTTAGCTTCTAGTTTAAAAGAAATATGAATAAAGAAAGTTTTTATTTAACTTTGCTCAGCAATAGTTCAATGGAATACTTTCCTGATAACAAGACCACAAATTTTTCAACGAAATTACCAAAAGCTATTAAATTAGAAGGTGAATGGTCGGTTGGAGTTGTCGAGTTTCAATATCCATGTACCATGTTTACATTTCAAGATCATGAAAATGTTATATACATTACAAAATCTATGTTAAAGCCTAATGAAAATAAACTATCCATAGTGTACTACAAAAAACATATTCCAGCTACTATGATAACGTTGAGCGTATTTTAAGAGTGTTAAATGGTATCGGAGAGAACTTGAAATTTCGCTATGATGAAATAACAAAATTTGTGTTTATTTCTGTTTTGGATAAAAATATAACATCTGTAACATTATCACCCAAATTAAGTTTACAACCAGGTTATGAACCAAATAAAAATCTCCTAGAGAGAAATTTTGGAAAGTTTTCTGCTAATTTACACTTAGGGTTACCATCTCAACTATTTCTATATTGCGACATTATCGATCCTCAGATTGTGGGTGATGTTATGACTCCTTTACTAAGAGTCATTTCATTAGATTCTACAAAATACATTTATGGTGCAAATAAAATGCACGTTTTCTATCAACCTCACTACTTACCTGTTATGCGAAGAGAGTTAGATACGCTGGAAATAGTTATAAGATCGAGCACAGGACAAAAAATACCATTCCAGTTTGGAACCGTGTGTATTAAACTACATTTCCGAAAATTATAATAATGAATTTTCTTCGTGATCATCATAAATGTCCATATGAAAATTATTATACACATCATGCTGGGTCAGGAGTTGGAGTAATTTATAAGGGTTCACCATACCAACGCGGTCATGGTATTGGGAGCTTCTTAGGGGGGTTATTTAGATCAGTTTTACCTTTACTTTCAAGTGGTGCTCGAGTGATTGGTAAGGAGGCATTAAGCGCTGGAGTAGGACTTTTATCAGATATGGTTCAAGCGCGTCTTATGGAAGCCTCAATAAAAGATCGTTTAAAGCAAGTTAGTACGAATTTAAAACGAAAGGCTGATGAGAAAATTGATCAATTTAACATGACAGGATCTGGGTATAAAACTAAAAGAAAACGAGTGACCTCATTCATTCCACCATTAACTGCTAAAGTGAAAGCTGCGAAAAAACTTGGTCTAAAACCAAAAAATATCATAGATATATATTCAAATTAAATATGTCTTTCCTTCATAATCATTCTTGTGAGTGCGTTAAGTCAGAATTGGATTTGTTTGCACTACCGTCTACACAGACTAGAATTGAAAATGGATTGTGGATTCATTATAAGCCAATTTCATCTCTTGGTGATGATGGACCTATTGAGTTTCAAGTTCCTGGGACAGGCGATGACTACATAGATTTGTCTCATACATTACTCCACATAAAGGCAAAAGTATTAAATCAAGATTCAACTAACTTGATATCTACTACAATAGTAGCACCTGTAAATAATTGGCTGCATTCACTTTTTAGTCAACTTGATGTTTATTTAAACCAAAAATTTGTATCACCACCTAATAATACCTATGCATATCGAGCATACATGGAAACCCTTTTATACTATGCTCCCGCTGCTAAACAATCTCATCTTACTTGTAGTCTTTGGTATGAGGATACAGCAGGAAAAATGGATTCTAAAGATGGTAAAAACATAGGATTTGTTATATATTTATTTATTTAACATATTATACATGATAAAGAGGATACAATATGGTACAACATAAGCTTAATGAAAAACTTTACCGTGTACTACAAACCGCCGACATAATTTTTTTTAAATATGAGCTACACCTTAATCTACAAAATATGTTTAATGCAACACTATTAAACACTAAACAGCAATTGGCACGGTCAACACGCGGTAAATCGGCAATACATACGTAGTGAACAAGAAAGGTGTGAGTCTTGCCACCGCCCACTTCACCGCGTCAAAAACCGGTCGTTCCTGCGTTGCGTACACAGGGAGTATCAATTAGTTAGTTACTTAATATTTAATAGTAAACGAATATAATGATTATTCTTAGGTTGTATATCATATAGGTAAATATAGGAAACATAGTTAGTGGGGATTATAGTATTTAATTTTATTATTTTTTAGGGGACTTTATTCTTAATTATGGAGAATTTTGCTAATATGTTTCGAAGTCTATTACACACATCCTCAATATGATGTTTCCAGTTGAGTCGAATATCTATTATAAATCTTAAGTAAGTTTGAGTTTCTACCGGCTCTAATTCTGCACAATGACAATTGAGAGTCAATTGTCCTTTGTGAAGGCATAGGTGGTCATGCATAATAATGGTAGGTATTACTTTACTCCTATTGTGACTTGAACTTATATAGATTAGCTTGGTCTTGCTAGCATTGATAACTAATCCTTTATCGTGAGACCATTGTGTTAATATATTAAGTTCTTCTTGCAGAATGCGGCCAGTTTCGTCAATATTTTCGCCTGCTGCAACGAGGCACGTATCATCGGCATACTGGTATATTTCGCAACGTCTGATGATGTTTGCCAGACTATTAACATAGGTGATGTAATCCAATGGTCCAATTACAGAGCCTTGTGCAGTGCCTACCGAAGAGTTAACATAATAAATAAAGGCATCACCCACTTTTACCGCATATTTTCTGTCACTAAGGTAATCTCTGCACCATGACAATAAAGGTCCTCTGATACCACTATCATTAAGACTGTCTATTAGCTTGTTATGATTAAGTGTATCAAACGCTTTAGTATAGTCTACAAAGACTACCAAGACTTTATTATCTAAATGTTTGTAAACGCTGTTAGTGAAGGTCGATAACAGTTGGGTGGTATTTTTCTTTGGTTGAAAGCCATACTGTTTTTCCGTTATTATATTGTTTTTAGCGTAGAAGTCATAAACCTGTATGCAAATGTATTTTTCAGCAATTTTATCTATAACGGGTAAAATAGTAATTGGCCTATAGTTGTCTAGGTCTAACTATGCCAGTTTTTAAAATATGGGGATACGATTATAAGACAGGAATTGATTAGATTGGTCATCTTCACGGTGACATTTTCTACCAAGATAAATTTTTAATTAATGGTATTGAAATGAGTGTTAAATTGGTTCGATCAAGAGAGAGTTTTAATTTAACGCTATGTCAAACGATGTAAAGTTTAAAGTTTGCATTGCGGATGCAACTCTTATTGTTCGACGAGCACGAATTAATCCAAGTGTATTACTCGCACATCAAAAAGTTTTAGCTTCTACCACTGCTAAATATCCTGTTACTCGAGCTGAAGTAATAGTTTTAACAATTCCGTCGGGTGTTCAAAGAAAAACTCTTGATAATATATTTTTAGGACAGGTACCCAAAAGATGTATAATTGGATTTGTGACCAATTCTGCATTTAATAGTTCCCTTACTAAAAATCCATTTAACTTTGAAAACTATGGTATTAATTCTTTCAGCTTATACATTGATGGTCAACAAATACCTTCAAAAGCTTTGCAACCATCTTTTAATAATAGTACTTTTACATCAGCATATCATACTCTATTCTCGGGAACTGGTATTCACTTTCTTAATGAAGGAAATGGAATCTCTTGTGAACAGTATACCAAAGGTTACTGTCCAATAGCATTTGACTTAACTCCTGATTTATCAGCCAACTCATCAGCTCATTGGAATCTCATAAACCATGGTAGTCTAAGATTAGAAGTACGATTTGAATCCTCACTAATACAAACAATTAACTGTATAGTTTATGCTGAGTTTGATAATATTATTGAGATAGATAAAAACAGAAATGTTACTGTAGACTACAGTAGTTAAGGTTATAATATGTATTGTGTGTTATATTTTATGTGTTATGTGTAATGCATTTTGTGTGTATGTAACTATGTGAAACGTTATAAAATTAAATAAAACAAATTGTATGCAATATATTACTTTTTATTTCTTTATAAATCTTCTATTTAATTTAATACAAAACACTGTTCGAGTTTAAAGTTACATCGGACTCTCTCATTAGATCATCAATAATAACAAGATGTGAGTTTTCACCATTAAACATATTAAGATTTGGAATTTCTTGATGATAGTTTGTTAAAATTTGGTAGTTTATATTATAAAGGTTGCATTTCATCAAATCACCATGTGAACTGATTAAAATCACAATTACATATTTCTGTAACCAATTTTATGAAATTTGTTACAAAATTTGACTTCCCACATCCACTTGGTCCTGCCACAATAGCAGTAAACGGATGTATAAAGTGAAACATTACACACGTCTAAAGTTCTAAGGGGTAAAATAAAAAATGAAAGTGTTGGTGTAGGTAAACAATTAATATATATTGTGTACTATAACTAATGTTTTTGGGAAATCAAACAAAATTTATGATTAATTTAAAATTTTATTTTCAAGCAATAACCACTTGTAAAATCACAAGAACAATGTAAAATTTTGTGATTATTTTTTGCAAATAAATAAATAATTACACACATAACATTTGTTTAAATTTATGACATTTACCAAATCATTGTGTTTTGGACATTTGTATTCTTAAATATTAAAAATTCTATCATTCGTCGTTAACATTTTTAAAAATTGTTTTTCTGCTGAACCACCTTTGTATGCGATCACTTCGACTTTGTACAAATTTCTAATGTACCAATTTAATATGGGAATGATGTTTTCTTGTTTGTAGGCACATTTTAATTCTTCGGTCACGTCAAAATATGAAATGCCGTGCACGTGTGTTTCGCAATAACGAACAGATTTTTTGTCTTTTGGCAACAAATAATTGAAAGGATAACTTGTCAGAAACAAATAATGATCGATAAACGCATCATTTTTATTAGATAGTTTTACGTCTATAATAGCCATTTCTCTACATTGAAAATGTTTATGAGGATATGTAATGTATAATCCGTACATGTCGATGATGTATCTAATATCTTTTAGATTCTGTTTCATTTTGAACCAAAAAGTTAAAATTATTTACACGTGACTAAAAATATGTTTGTTCGAACAAAATTCACATAATAATGCTTCATTACTTCCCATCATCCCATCTCTTCCTTCTTCTCTTGTCTTCCTGTAATTTAAGTAAAATAATAAAAGAATCACATTCACTAATGATCAACTAATGACTGTCATTGTTAAAAAATGTCATTGTTACGAGCTTGAGGTTCGTGACAATAAAAATAGCCGATAAAATTACCTAAATTAACACTTTAATTTACTTTACACAAATTAAAACTAAAAACACTAATAATTAAACACACTAATTCACTTAATTCCGCTCCGAAGCTTCGCTTGTGTCGCCGAGTTCAACTCTACTCCGATCGCATCTTGCAGCGCCTACTTATTTAAATTAGCAAAGAAATATCCAGAATGTTCAAGTAAACACACGCAAGGTACCGAGCGTTCGAGTTTCGACTAGGCGCTGTCGGTTGAGTGATTTGTGATGTCATTTTCTCAATGCTCCCCTCGCTCTCGTTCCTGACACTAGATGGCGCTAGTGTATCGTCGACTTGAGCGCGTAACACTGCCCCCTCCTAAGACATGCTCGTCCCGAGCATTATCGGCCCCATAATAACGCGCCAAGCGATTCACATGGACGATCTTAGGAGTCCCTCTTGCGCCTTTCTGTAACGGCTCCGCAATGTCAAGGGCTGTCCTATCCCGTGGTGCACCAATATTGTACAATTTCGAAGCTCCTCTACTACGTGTCCAAGGTCCCCGCACGGCCGCACAACTTGTACATGTACGACACCAATCCTCGACATCGTCAAGATAATGGAAACAGTAAAACTATTCTCGGACCTTCAGTAGAGTTCGTTTAACTCCCAGATGGACTCTTGAACGACCATTATGGCATAACTGTAGAACATTCGGCACTTTAGCTTTAGGGACAACCATTTGCAAACGACAGCTGTCTCTTCGACCATTGTCCCATTTACGGCACAGGAATCCATTATGAATCAGCAAGCTGTCCCATTGGGCCCAATAGCTTTTCGTGGTTGAACTCATCGCTGAGATGTCCCTCCACTTAGGCTTGGTAGCACGGGCCTTCATCCATCCCAGAATCGGCTTGATGTCCGGATCTTCCTGCTGTGCATGTCGTAGGTTGTCCTTCCACCCGTTGCTGAGGTGGTCTGTCCTGAGCATCCTCACGGATACCACCTCCTTACTCTCTTGCCTACTACAATGGTTGCAATCTTCAGGACAAGGTCTTCTTGACAATGCATCTGCGTTGCCGTGAGATTTCCCGCTGCAGTGTCTGATAGTAAAGTCGTATTCCTGCAGCTGCTGGGCGGTGCTGTTAGCCGTACTTCCTTTCTGAGACCGTTCACCTTCCCTTCGTAGGGTGTGCTCAGGGCAGCTGGACCGAAGATGGCCCCTTTCCCCACAGCCATAGCACCTAGGGCTGTATCTTTTATTGTGGTCGCGAACCGTAACTGCTGTAACCTCCCTAGCGTGAGGTGAACGATGATCCTGTCGCCGCCAGGCAGTGTCGTTAGCTGCATTACCCTCTCGAGATCGATCAACTCTCCTTTCCACGGTTCGCTTAGGGCAGCTGATTCGAAGATGGCCTTTTTCCCCACAGCCATAGCACCTAGGGCTGTATCCTTTGTTGCGGTCGCGAACTGTAGCTGCCGCAACCTCCCTGACGCGATGGGAACGATGATCCTGCCGCACGGCTTCCACTTCCAGTGCATGGGCCAAGGCGTTCTTAAGCGTCTCGTGGTGCCCGAGCCTCACAGCAGCTCTGACTTCCAGGTCGCGGATGCCGTCGATGAATGTCTGCACCAGGTTCCCTTCAATGAGCGCAGGTACAGACCGGTATGCTTTCCACACCAGCTTCTCCACCTCTAGAGACCACTGCTGCAGGTTTTCGTTGATGCGCTGCACGCGATCTTTAAGCTGCGCACGAAAGACATGTTCCAGGTGAGCGTCGCCATATCTCGCCTCCAATGCCTCAAGGGGTTGCTCATAAGTCACTTCCTCCCCCGAGAGCTTCCAGAACTGTTAAGGCCTGGTCGCGCAGGCCTAGTGTGAGAGCAGTCATTGCCTGACTGTTATTCCAGCCGTTCGCCTTCATAACAGCCTCGAACTGGATTTTGTAGGCTGACCAGGAAGAAGTCCCGTCGATTGGTGGCACTTTGAACCCACGTAGCGAAGGTGTAGTAGCTACTACGGGAGCTGTAGTTCCATCACCCAGTTTGAGGTCGTCCAGCGTTTTCTTCACGTCAGCCACCACGTAATCAACCCGATTGTTCACTTGGTCGATTTGGGTTTTAGCTTCCTTGATTTGGGTTTCAGCTTCCGACAGGCGGTTGTCATGTTGAGCAACCTTATCCTTCACCTCCTTTATCTCTTTCCCAAAGGTAGCATGAAGGTCCTTAATGAGGAGCATCTGCTCTTCCGACCGACGGGCCTGTTCCTCCTGTCGGCGGGCCTGCTCCTCTTGTCCGCCCCGCAGCTGCTCTTCCAATCGGCGGGCCTGTTCCTCCTGTCCGCTCTGCAGCTGCTCTTTCAACTGACGGACCCGTTCCTCCTGTCGGCGAGCCTGTTCCTCCTGTCGGCGAGCCTGTTCCTCCTGTCGGCGAGCCTGCTCCTGCAGCATCACCATCAGAGCACCTAAGTCAGGTGCTGCAGATGTAGGAGCTACCGACGGGCCTTCAGCCGGTGGCTGGCCCTCCGACGTCTGCGGCGTTGCACCACCAAATCTTCGTTGGTCCGTCTCCTGCTGGCGTTGACTTCGGGTACGGACACCCTCGGTTTCCTCCTTAGGTAAAATCGGCATGATTTTATCCCACTTCTGACACCAATTGTTACGAGCTTGCGGTTCGTGACAATAAAAATAGCCGATAAAATTACCTAAATTAACACTTTAATTTACTTTACACAAATTAAAACTAAAAACACTAATAATTAAACACACTAATTCACTTAATTCCGCTCCGAAGCTTCGCTTGTGTCGCCGAGTTCAACTCTACTCCGATCGCATCTTGCAGCGCCTACTTATTTAAATTAGCAAAGAAATATCCAGAATGTTCAAGTAAACACGCGCAAGGTACCGAGCGTTCGAGTTTCGACTAGGCGCTGTCGGTTGAGTGATTTGTGATGTCATTTTCTCAATGCTACCCCTCGCTCTCGTTCCTGACACTAGATGGCGCTAGTGTATCGTCGACTTGAGCGCGTAACAGTATTTTTTAACTTTTTCACTTTCTGCTATTGTCGTTGTATTCAGGGCTAGGAAATGTCCGCCGCGCTGCCTCAATGCGTGTTGGCGAACTTCACATGCCTTCGAAATTTTCTCATACATACAGGTTTCCTCACGATATTTTCCTTCACCGCCGAGAACGTTGTAAATCAACACTTAAAATTGCAATTAACAATTTAATTGGTGCCGGCGGGGATCGAACCCAGGTCGTGTACTGTGAAATTTACAGCTTGCGCTAACCACCTGAGGTACCACGGCTTAGTCATATACACACACAATATTTAAATATAATTTGTTAACACTAAATCATACACACGTAAAAAAATAACAGAAAGAAAAGTAAGTTTGTCAATAGAATAAACACTTATATCCACGGCTTTGCGTTGAAGTAACACTTTATCCACTGCGGTCAAACTCCATGACTGTAGGTGCTCGGTCTTATATAGCACCAGTAAGTAATAATTCAAATCTAAAGAATTTCTGCAGTGAAACTGATAGTAACTTTATGCGTCAACAAGCTTATCTCACATTCTGTTGCATATCTCAACATTCCTTCGTGTTGCGTCTTGTTCGATGTATCGATGACTCAAATACGATTTGTATATCACAAAAGAAATACGATTTAATGTTTAGAAATTACTATAATAGATCATTCCTATGTTAATCATTGAGTAGATTGGTACTGTAATAATCTACTAATAGCAGTAATATAGATACACTAGATGTACAACAACATCTGAAAAAGATTCACCCCAGTCTAGAAAATAATGTTTATGCTGCTAATAGACTGCTGTATTTACTCGGGCATTATCAAAAAAACTAATCTTTTTTAATAGAAGTTTTTTGTCATCAACTTTATTCAGTTTTCAAAAAGATTTTCATCTAAACATGACTAGCATTTTAATTCAGCATTTATCAAAGTTAAATTGAAATTAAATTGTACTTTTTGGATAACTTATAATGGTACTACTTAAAACAGCGTTTATGCGTTTGCTCAGGTCCTATTAGGCTGTAAATGCTTTCTCTTTTTTTTCTTACAAACGTAATTAATTATTAATTTTACTTTAATATAATGTCGACTCAGGTCGCGTCAGCACAAATCTTAGTGATTTTTTGTATGCGACTTTTTAGCATAGTTTTTTCTTGAAATGCTTTGTGATATGGTAAATAAAAAAGTACACCTTCAGGTCACTCCATAAAGTCCAAGACGTATAAGTGTATTTATACAACATGTAACAAAAACCCTATGGTCCCCGTCATTAGAATCTGTATACAAACGTATAAAAATAACTTTTCCAAAAAAATCGATCATTAAAAATTAAATTTTAATTTAAAAAAAATGTTTAAAAAATAATTTGCAAATTATATGTAATTTTATTGCCTCTGCATTGTCCAGAGAATAAGAGGATTGTCACAGACGTGTCTCGTGTCAGTTAGAGGTAATAAAACCACATATATTTAATTAGCAAATAAAAATTTATTTTTTTACAGGTCGAGTTTTCTGAAAAAAATTCTATACGTTAGAATACTGGTTCTAATAACACACTTTACGAGAACCACAGGGCCTTTGTAACATGTTGTATATAAATCCTAGGTACTTTTAGCGAAACAATATATTGTATTAAAAATCTGTGATTATAAAAATAAATTGGAGATCTGTGATTATAAAAATAAGAGGGCAGACGTCGTTGACGGTTATGTTCAGTTTGCGTCCTTTCTTACAGCTAATTCGATTCTCGAAGAGATTTACTATTTAGTACAGTAGGTAGGCATAATTATCATTTTAGTTAGTATAATTTAAGTAGAAATATAAATTACTTTTCATTTTAATTTCAGTTGTATTACAATTGTTTTATTTTTGTTTATTTTATTATAGGATAAGTAATATTTATATATACTTACAAACACAACGTAAATGTACTACAGTACCTAAATATAGTACAGTTTGATACAATATAAGTTAATACAGTATAATATTGTTACGAGCTTGAGGTTCGTGACAATAAAAATTGCCGATAAAATTACCTAAATTAACACTTTAATTTACTTTACACAATTAAAGTTAAAACACTAATAATTTAAACACACTAATTCACTTAATTCCACTCCGAAGCTTCGCTTGTTTCGCCCAAATCAACACTGCCCCCATCGCATCTTGCAGCGCCTATATATTTAAATTAGCAAAGAAATATCCAGAATGTTCAAGTAAACACGCGGAAGGTACCGAGCGTTCGAGTTTCGACTAGGCGCTGTCAGTTGAGCGATTTGTGATGTCATTTTCTCAATGCTCCCCTCGCTCTCGTTCCTGACACTAGATGGCGCTAGTTGACTTATTCATGCAACACTGCCCCCTCCTAAGACATGCTCGTCCCGAGCATTATCGGTCCCATAATAACGCGCCAAGCGATCCACATGGACGATCTTAGGAGTCCCTCTTGCGCCTTTCTGTATCCGGTAGGTCACATCGTTGATCCTGGTTACAATCCGGTACGGGCCGTCCCATTTAGCTTGAAGCTTAGGAGATTTCCCTTTGCTGCGGACTGGATTGTGCAACCACACAAGTGAACCTTCGTCGAACCCTTTGTTGTTCATTTTGCGGTCATACCAGGTTTTCATCTTTTCAGACATTTGCTGGCCCGATTGTCTGACGTGCTCATAAACGTCATTCATTTTTTTCCGCAAGTCATTTGCATAATCGGTTATACTGCGTGGAGCATCGGGTGGTTCTGCAGGCAGCCGTAATTCTCTTCCAAAGTTTGCGAAAGCTGGTGTCACTGCTGTACTTTCGTGAACAGAACTTCGATATGACAACAAAAACGGTTGTAGGTGCTTGTCCCAATCTCGTTGCCGATTGTCTACAACTTTTGCTAGGTACCTCTCCAATGTCTGATTAAATCGTTCCACCATTCCATCAGATTGCGGGTGATAAGAAGTCGTTCTTGTTTTATGAGTACCCATAACTCGGCAAGTTTCCTGGAATATTTGAGACTCAAAATTCCTTCCTTGATCGCTGTGAATCTCTAAAGGTACTCCAAAACGACAGAAGACTTCATGAACTAGTTTATCTGCAACTGTTGAAGCTTCTTGATTTGGAATGGCGAAGACTTCTGGCCACTTAGTGAAGTAATCCATCACAACCATGAAATACTTGTTACCGCTTTCACTCTCCGGAAACGGCCCCGCCACGTCAATGGCTATTCTCTCCCATGGTGCACCAACATTGTACAACTTCAATGCACCTCTACTACGAGTCTGAGGTCCCTTTACAGCCGCACAACTTGTACATTTGCGACACCAGTCCTCGACATCGTTTCGACAGTGGACCCAGTAAAACCGTTCTGGGATCTTCAGTAGAGTTCTTTTAACTCCCAGATGGCCTCCTGAACAATCATTATGGTACAGCTGTAGAACATCCGGTACTTTAACTTTAGGGACAACCATTTGCAAATGACAGCTGTCTCCCCGAACGTTTTCCCATTTACGACACAGAACTCCATCCTGAAGCAGCAAGCTGTCACACTGGGCCCAATAGCTTTTAGTGGTCGAACTCATCGCTGAGACGTCACTCCACTTGGGCTTGGGAGCACTGGCCTTTATCCATTCCAGAATCGGCTTGATGTCCGGATCTTCCTGCTGTGCATGTAGTAAGCTGTCCTTCCACTCGTTGCTGAGGTGGTCTGCCCTGAGCATCCTCACGGATACCACTTCCTTACTCTCTTGCCTAGTACAATGTTTGCAATCTTCAGGACAAGGTCTTCTTGACAATGCATCTGCGTTGCCATGAGATTTCCCGCTGCGATGTTCGATCTCAAAGTCGTATTCCTGCAGTAGTTCAATCCACCTCGCAACTTGTCCTTCTGGGTTTTTGAACTGCAATAGCCATTTTAGTGCAGCATGGTCAGTTCGTAAGTGAAATTTTCGTCCCAGAAGATATTTGCTAAAATGTTGCAACGACTTTACCACAGCTAGCAATTCGCGTCTTGTGACACAGTAGTTCCTTTCCGGTTTTGACAACGACTTGCTGAAGTACGCTATCACGACCTCTTGGTCACCATTACGTTGAGACAACACACCGCCAAGTCCTATATCACTTGCGTCTGTGTCAACTATAAATTCTTTGCTTGCATCAGGGTATCCCAAAATAGGTGTTTTGCACAGACGGTCCTTGAGCTCCTGGAATGCGATGTTACAACTTTCATCCCAGCAGAAATGTCGCTTCTCCTCGGTTAGCTTATGCAGAGGTTTGGCTATATCTGCAAAGTTCTTCACAAAACGTCGGTAATAGGAGCACAAACCCAAAAATGCTCTAACCTGCGTCTTGTCTTTTGGAACCGGCCAATCCTTTACAGCTGCGATTTTCTCTGGATCCGTTCGGATACCTTCTTCCGACACTACATACCCCAAAAAGTTGACTTGCCGTTTGAATAGTGAACATTTCTTCGGACTCAACTTAAGGTTGGCACTCTTAATCTTCATGAGCACGCGTTCCAGGTTTTGAAGGTGTTCCTCAAACGTACGGCCCACGATGATGATGTCATCCAAGTAGACCAGACAGGCATCGCCAATTAGCCCGGAAAGTACAAGTTCCATCAGCCTTTCAAACGTTGCTGGAGCATTGCACAACCCAAACGGCATTACTTTGAATTGCCACAGACCCTTTCCCGTCGAGAACGCAGTTTTCTCCTTGTCCTTAGGGTCAATTTCAACTTGCCAGTAGCCACTTTTTAGATCCAGCGTGCTAAACCATTTTACTCCTGTAAGCATGTCCAGCGTGTCATCAATTCTTGGCAAGGGATAGCTGTCCTTCTATGTAACGTCGTTCAGACGGCGGTAATCAACACAGAACCGCATGCTGCCATCCTTCTTCTTTACCAGTACCACGGGTGAACACCATGGACTAGATGAAGGTTCAATAACACCATCCCTCACCATTCCCTCAATCATGGTTTCCACTTCCTTTTCACGTGCTACCGGCAATCGTCTTGGCCGCTGACGGATAGGCAACTCTTCACCTGTGTTTATTTTGTGTTGAACTAAACCAGTCTTTCCTATGTCAGCATCGTTTGATGAGAGTACATCGGCGTACTCGAGTAACAACTTCTTCGCCTTCACCAATTCGTTCGGGGACAGAACACTGCGACAGTCTTCCAAAAGTGTGGTCACTCTCGTTTCTGAATCCTTGCTGGGGGTCCCACTCGATATATATTGGCACTGACGTAACCAATCCACTTCCTCACAAGTACCAACCAGTGTACCTTTTTCTATAACCTGTTCCCGGTCGCAAAGGTTCAGCACACGTACTCCTGAGATGTCAGTGGTCCTGACCAAGGTTCGAGCTACTTTCCATGGAAGGTCATTGTTTACCCTTTCCACAAGTACACAACGGTGAGCTTGCCCAGCGTTTCGTGGAAGACTAACCGGAACAATCGTTTCCGATCTCGGCGGAAGAACAATCTTCTTGATGCTGTACACGTTCCCTGGTAACGCACCTTCCATAAAAAGTTCCTCCTGTCCACATTTCAAAACACCTTGCTTAACGTCGATCTCACAACAATTATTCCTCATAAAGTCTAGGCCTAGGATGCAGTCGTCCATTATATCAGCCACGATGACATTATGCAGGTAGATCACGTTGCCTAGCTTCAACTCCATCTCCTTCTCTCCACGGACGGGTATACGCTGACCGGTGGCTGTTACCAAATTAATGCGTTCTCGGTTGTATGCGGAGTCCCCAAGGAACTGGCTTATAAGTTGGGAACTAACAACCGTACGAGAGGCTCCAGTGTCTATGGTCAGTTTACACGGCATTCCGTTGACCTCGCCCTTGATGATTAGACTGTTCCCATCATGGGTTTGTGAGATCGAGATCCTTGGGGCTCTTTTAACATCAGCCAGCACCCGCCCCGTAGTTCTGGCTTTTACTCGTTTCCCTGCTGCTGCAGGGCGGTGCTGTTGGCCGCACTACCCTCCTGAGATCGTACACCTTCCCTTTCTAGGGTTCGCTTAGGGCAGCTGGATCGAAGATGGCCCTTTTCCCCACAGCCATAGCACCTAGGGCTGTATCCTCTGTTGCGGTCGCGAACTGTAGCTGCTGCAACCTCCCTGATGCGATGGGAACGATGATCCTGCCGCACGGCTTCCACCTCCAGTGCATGGGCCAAGGCGTTCTTAAGCGTGTCGTGGCGTCCGAGTCTCACAGCAGCTCTGACTTCAAGGTCGCGGATGCCGTCGATGAATGTCTGAACCAGGTTCCCTTCAATGAGCGCAGGTACAGACTGGTATGCTTTTCGAACCATCTTCTCCACCTCAAGGGCCCACTGCTGCAGGTTTTCGTTGCTGCGCTGCACGCGATCTTTAAGCTGCGCGCGAAAGACATGTTCCAGATGAGCGTCGCCATATCTCGCTTCCAAGGCCTCAAGAAGCTGCTCATAGGTCACTTTCTTACCGAGAGCTTCCAACACAGTTAAGGCTTGGTCGCGCAGGCCTAGGGTGAGTGCAGTCATGGCTTGGCTTTTATTCCAGCCGTTCGCCTCGAACTGGATTTTGTAGGCCGACCAGGAAGAGGTACCGTCGAACGGTGGCACCTTGAACCCACGTAGCGAAGGTGTTGTAGCTACTACGGGAGCTGTAGCTCCATCTCCAAGTTTGAGTTCGTCCAGTGATTTCTTCATGTCAGCCATTACGTTGTCAACCCGATTGTTCACTTGGTCGATTCGGGTTTCAGCTTTCGCGATTTGGGTTTCAGCTTCCGACAGGCGGTTGTCATGCTGAGCAACCCTATCCTTCACCTCCCTTATCTCTTTCCCGAAGGTAGCGTGAAGGTCCTTCATGAGAAGCATCTGCTCTTCCAACCGACGGGCCTGTTCCTCTTGTCGGCGGGCCTGTTCATCCTGTCCGCCCCGCAGCTGCTCTTCCAATCGGCGTGCCTGTTCCGCCTGCTGGCGAGCCTGTTCCTGCAGCATCACCATCAGAGCACCTAAGTCAGGTGTTGCAGATGTAGGAGCTACCGACGGGCCTGCAGCCGGTGGCTGGTCCTCCGACGTCTGCGGCGTTGCACCACCAAATCTTCGTTGGTCCGTCTCCTGCTGGCGTTGACTTCGGGTACGGACACCCTCCGTTTCCTCCTTAGGTAAAATCGGCATGATTTTATCCCACTTCTGACACCAATTGTTACGAGCTTGAGGTTCGTGACAATAAAAATTGCCGATAAAATTACCTAAATTAACACTTTAATTTACTTTACACAATTAAAGTTAAAACACTAATAATTTAAACACACTAATTCACTTAATTCCACTCCGAAGCTTCGCTTGTTTCGCCCAAATCAACACTGCCCCCATCGCATCTTGCAGCGCCTATATATTTAAATTAGCAAAGAAATATCCAGAATGTTCAAGTAAACACGCGGAAGGTACCGAGCGTTCGAGTTTCGACTAGGCGCTGTCAGTTGAGCGATTTGTGATGTCATTTTCTCAATGCTCCCCTCGCTCTCGTTCCTGACACTAGATGGCGCTAGTTGACTTATTCATGCAACAATATTAATAGGATATTACAACGCGTAAATTTGTAAGTATGGATGGATGGATCGAGGGACGTTTGTTACTCTTTGACGTAAAAACTACTGAATGGATTTTAATGGAACTACAATAATATAGATTATACGTCAGAATAATACATAGGATACAATTTATAAAGATATTGTGTGAAATGTACAAAATATGACGATAAGTGTCATGTAAGTAGGAAAAAATCGACCAACTGCGAGCTATTCGGGGGTGCGTTGCCAAAACCGCTAAAGTTACACATATCGCACGGCGTCACCGGCGGTGACAGGCGAACGGTACGGGGGCGGGGCGGGCGTTCCGATGCACGGCGGATGAGGTGGGGTCTACAGGAACCAATACTTATTTATGTAATAATTTTAATGTCATGTCTTTTCTACGCCACGCTAATATAAGCTACTCAAAATACTAATCCTGCGCAGACGAAGTCACGGGCACCGTCTAGTAATTTATATGTTCAATACGAGTATGATTGTAAGATACGATTTCATGCGACAAAACGTAGGATTCTTGATTTTTAGGCGCTAGTAGGACATACCCACGCGCTTTGCGTTTAAGGCATGCAATAAGTCAGAGCATATCGGCAGAATTAGTGAAAAACTAGTTCGACTTCCTTCAGAAACACATGCGTTCTGGTCTCTCGCCAAGGCTGTCCTAGGGAACTTCTGTCAGCCATCTGCAATCTCTTCACAAAGAGGACGACTCAATGGCCCATTCCGCAAAGAAAAAAGCCGATCTGCTACGCTCTCTCTTTACATCCAACCCGACTCTCGATGATGGGGGGAACACACTGCCGACCATCCCCGGTGTGAGTGCTCTATGCACGATGTACTTATTTACACAGCGCTCGGTGTGCAAAGCACTTCTCTCCCTGCACATCAACAAGCTGAATGGAGCTGATGAGGCTCCTCCTAGTGTGCTGAAGTCGTGTGCTCCGGAGTTGGCAACGGTTTTAACGCGTCTTCTCCGATACTCCTACTCCCTAGGCGTAGTCCCGAATTTATGGAAAATGGCTATGGTCCACCCAAACCCTAAAAGAGGTGACTGCTCCGACCCGTTTAAAAGATTTTGAGTGTGTCGACGAGGGTTGCGTTTTAGATCAGTGTGTTTAACGTTTAGGATCAGTGTGCCTCTCAACATTCGGTAGTCGCTGCTAGTTATCATTCTCGCGATCACTGAGATATCACTGAAAAATTACGATCTAGTAGTCATAATAAAGTCAATCTCAATTTTTGTTCTAATTCTCTAATTTCTAGACTCTTCTCTAATGTTTAATATCAACCGCGTACTTAAAATTTACCCAATGCAAATGTTTGAGTGTAGAAAAACTCTGACCGAGTGGCTCTATACTCTTAA
Organism: Parnassius apollo; assembly: GCA_907164705.1. Classification (NCBI taxonomy): domain Eukaryota; kingdom Metazoa; phylum Arthropoda; class Insecta; order Lepidoptera; family Papilionidae; genus Parnassius; species Parnassius apollo. The sequence continues at coordinate 898,863 of CAJQZP010000132.1, forward strand.
TTATGATGATGTGGAAAACATTTTGGTCAAAAAGAGATGAACCAGTTTTAAATAACACACACTGACACAACAAATCAGTAGGTAATGTGACACATTTATAAACTTGCATTCATACTCACCCACTCATACTCACGCATACACACACACACACACACACACACACACACACACACACACACACACACACACACACACACACACACATACATACACACATACACACACACACACACACACACACATACACACACAAACACACACACACACACACACACACACACACACACACACATACATACACACACACACACATCATAAACTAACACACTACGGACACAACTACTCAGGTATACATTTCTCCTAAGCTTCTTTCTTTCATTTTAATATGCATGAATATCTGTAATATTAAGTTTAAAATGTTTATATTTTTTTTTGATGTAAATCTAAGTTGATACGATTACGTAGGAAGAGCGAAACTCTCCCAACACAAGTATCTTATGATTACTTTCTGGGAGGCCTCGGCAAATAGCTGTAAAATGATTTACTGAAATAAAACATTCTTAATTTTAATTTTTAAAAAAAATTAGCTTTATGTAATTAAATAAATCGAAACAAAACACCTACTCCTCGTAATTTTACCGCAATGCCTCGAGCGCTTTGGACTCGCTCGAGAAGGCAAAATATAAGCAAGATGGCCGCCTATTTAAGGTCTCATAAACACTTTGTAATTTTCGCAACTTCAAAAAAGGTAGTTACGAGATTTTTTAAGTTGGAGTTTTAAATTAAACATCAATAATAAAATTAATGTACAGTTTATTGAAATAATAAAGTACTTCTTCCACCATGAAAGCGGTCAGCTGCTGTATTCTTAGGTTCGATTGCCTTATCCCGAATTTCCTTACCTTCAGCTCACCGTTCTCTCGTGTGCCTAGTTTTGCGTTGAAGTCTTCCATTAATACCGTACATTATAGTGTGTTTTGGAGGAATGCACGGCACCAGCAATATCCTAATATATTTCTTCCACCTTCCCATCGGGTAGTGCCGAGGTTGGTGCACAAACCTGTAAGACCAGCGAATACCGTTTGTTGATTCTGAGTATAAGGTACGCCAACCTTCGTCGAAACACTCCCAATCTTTACAACAATTCATCGTACAAACTGTTATAATAAAACATTATCAATGTGAATACGATCCGGAGCATAGCAATCCAAATTTAATTTAATAAATCAACAATATTCATTGCTTCATGTGATGGAAAAATTCGTATGCTCGACAGCAATAACAACGCAATGGATATTGTTAAACTGTCAAATTGGTATGGTTTGCCATTTTAGGTGTGTTACGAATTAGGCTACGGATTTAATTTCTATCAACACAATGTCCGTCACATTTATTCCTCAGATAAGTTATTTCATGATTGAAAATTCAGCGCTGTACGTATATAAATACCTACGGAATAAAGTAAATTAAGCAACAAATTCGAAATACGAAATGAGAACAAATTCATATTAGTTAAAATATCGGTATCAACTGCGCATTTTGCTGGATTACAACCCTATAAAAGACGGCCATTTTATGCGCCAGTTTTTTGTAGGTAGTCACGCTAATTCTGTAGGTATGCCTAGAAATGGTTAACTATAGAAAAAATACTTATACAAATATAACTATAATCGAAACCCTTCGTTCTAGTCTCATTGGAAAACCTATTTGCAGCCGGGTCGCCATTTTATCCTCTCACTGTTTAGTCCCAGTTGTTGGCCTTAATAACCTGACCCTGTATGGCACAGACTAAACCATCGGTTTCCCCGAAGAGGTCACCGAAACATAGTTGAGGCGACTGTATCTACGAAGGGTTCGTGTAGAGCCCTATAGCACCTCCCATGAAGCTCCTTCTCCTTCCATACAATCTCGTAGTCGGAAATGCTATGTACTGCTGTGTTCTGCCATTGCTCGTTGGCTAAGGATATAGCGGTAAGCCCTTTATCACAAGAAATGACGTCATTATAGAATGGATCATCCAATCTCGCCAGGTAAACGCCTGCAAACTTCGCAATTATGCATGGTGAACGTGCTCGGAAAGCCACGCTCACCATGCTTTCGCGGCATGTACAGCCTCATTACCGACGATCTCGGATGATGCATCCCATGGGTCGATATGGTAGTGCGTACTTTTCTATCCAGGGCGTTAAGTTCAGTGTGACTCCACCTGAGTATGCCAAAGGTATACATGAGGACAGGCATGACCCAACCGTTATATGCGTGTGTCTTATTCACACCGGACAAAAGGCTGTTAAGCACTTTGGTCAAGCGTGCGTAAAACACTTCGCAAACTGACTGTTCTGTGACATACCCAGGTATCGGTATGTTTCAGCCTCGGAAATGGTCCTTACGTTGACATGCGTAGATAAGTCTGTGCCCTGAGTTAGCAACCCTTCCTCTTTCAACATTATTATTGTTATTATTATCCGCTCGATTGATTGCGTACAAAAAAAGGGTAGCTTAGTTTGCCAGTAATCAGGACTGTGTTTCTCACGTTCGACCCGCCGTCAATAAAACTTAATTTATGAATTACTCGAGAGTAGCACTTCAAATATTTTAAATTTTATAAATAGCCATTGAAATAAGAAAAGAAAATATGTATGTTATTCTTTCAAAATATCATTAAAATAATATTTTAGAGGTGTTCAAATCACATGTACAAGCCATTTTAGCGACTTTTTGTAAAACATCAAAAAAATAAGATCGATAAGTGTATTATTATTTATTATATCCTTAAACTTAATGAATTACTTGACTTAATTATCTATATTATAAAACGATTTATATTTAAATACATAGTAAAAATATTAAGTGAAACCTGATGAAGAATTCACGGATTGCGCAATTGATCGCTATTTGTTAGGCTGTCTAGGCTGTTATTACAAAAAAACCTATATTATAATATGATGAACAATTTATAAAACTTTATTACTTAAATAGAATAATTATGTTCAAATACCACTACGACTATTTCATATTTAAAGAATACAGCATAATTACGATAATGTAAGCTATAGAAAATTATGTTTAGATTCGCGTCATTCTGAGTATTTTAAAGGTCGACTTTATCACATTTTTCATACACTATTTGCAAAAATATTACTTTAATATAAGAAAACACTAATAAGACATTAATTTGGTATATAAATACTAGCAAAAATCAATAAAATTCAATACTCACGGCATATTTTATCACCTCGTTAAATCCACTCAAGCGTTACTTCACTCACTAAAGTTTAAGTAACAAAGTTTCATTATTTTTCGTCCAAAAGGTTGGTAGTTTTGATCCAAATCTGTGATTTATATATTCGTCTTCGGTTTCAATACATAATAGTTAGACTCCGTGCGTTTAAAATATGGTCTTAATTCAATTAAAAGAACTTCGACGATTCTGTTTTTGCAACTGTGGTTGCAAGAAGCAAACGAGCGGTTATATATGTATATATTGCACAGACAAAACCCTCGGTTTCCCCGAAGAGGTCACCGAAACGAAATGTAGCCAGTTGAGGGAGACGACTGTATCTACGAAGGGCTCGTTAGTGTTATTATTATTATTAGATGAAATGCATAAATAAGTTAGTAAACTTGGGGTGTTTTTACCCACATATAGTATGCATTATGAAATACGAAATACGAAATATAAAAAACGTTGCCATATGAAAACATTCTAACAATCTATTATCGATGTTATTATTTTAGTAATATTGATATGGGCTGCCCTATTAACCGCCAATTTATCCTCTCGGTAAAGTGTAGGTATACACGTTTTTCTTGTAGGTATGCCAGGTCCATATTATGTTTTTTATACGTCTATGATATGCTTCTAAGTCAGTGGTTGTTGGAAGTTTTGGCGGGAACTTGGCCGACGACGGACTGTCGCTTCTGTTTTGTCTTGAATAATGGTTAGAAGTGGATTTTAATTCGTAAAATTGATGTAATTTTGTGAATTAAGCATTTTCTTGTGTAAACTATTAGAGAAAATGACGAAACAAGTGTTTTGATGTTGATATAAACCTCAAGTTAATTTGATTGCTTGGGCGCCTTATGAACTTGAGTGGCTGTCGTCAACAACAGTCCGCTGAGTTGCGTTGTCGTCAAAATCTCCCAAAAACTTTGCAATGTGACGCATCAGCATATTGTGAAGAAAAAATATATAAAATGAAGATTCTGAAAGAAATGAAGGGCTAGTACCCAAAGCCGCTAAGCCAGTTAAATAAAAAAAAGTCAGTGGTTGTTTCTTATAGTCTGTGGTTGTCAATGTCATTGTCATTATATATTTTTTTCATTGTTGTGCTGTTTATGAGTCTGCTAATGTTATCAAATATTTATTGTTAAATAATATACAACTACTTATCATAAAATTTATTTAGTAAGTAATATGTGTATGTGTCAAGAAATTCGTTAGTTTGCTGCTCCTTTCGACAGCCCATCTAAGAATGCAACCTCTAATATCACCGATTGGTAAGAAAAGTTTGCTTACAAATTGCAGCAACCTTTGTGTTGCTGATGCAGATATTTGTTTTATTTACATATTATATTATATTTATTTCCTATGTGTAATATTGTATTTAATATTAACGGTTAAGATATACCTATGATGTATAGTAGGACTTTGTTTAGCTAGGTCAACGCTTTATACCATCCCATACCATATAATCAGGTGGAATTGTAGTCAAGCGCTGACTTACGATGGTTCAATAGTAGGCATGAGTCCAATATATCATAATGTAACTCATGTTATATCTAAACATATTATCATTTTCAGTCAAAGTTCAATAATTTATCAACCTACAATATTCTATATCACACAGCCAGCAATCACCATACACATCATAGTCATACTCAAGCGCTGACATACAATGGTTCAATAGTAGGCATGAGTCCATTATATCATAATGTAACTCATGTTACATCTAAACATATAATCATTTTCAATCAATGTTCAATAATTAATCAACCTACAATATTCTATATCACACAGCCAGCAATCACCATACACATCTATGTCACGCTACATTCATATTCAAAACCAATGAAGTACCTATACAAATTTGATAAATGTTAGTAATTACAGTTCCTATGGATAAAGAATGTATACCGTCAACAAGTACAGTACCCACAGTCCTGTGTGAAGTATCGCCATATCTTTGCAAAGTATTAGTTATCACTTTCACTACTAAACTCATTTACCTGCATTTTAAATACAATATCAGTAGTCAGCCTCTGATGCGCAAGGAGATTGTAAATGTCACCCTATCCAAAAAAAAAAATATTTTTAACTATACTTCTACTATAACTGCAGCACGGCTTTACCACATATAAAATAATAATATTTCATAGGAGTTACTCCCTACGACTTCGTCCGCGTAGATTGTATTACAATTGAATTTCATGGGTTTTAATTGTTTTGTGCGAAATCCTATTTCTTTTTCTGAAATAAAAGTAGCCTAAGTTACTCTTTATAACATCAGCTATCTGCCAGTGAAAGTCCTGTCAAAATCGGTCCCGCCATTTTGGAGATTAGCTGGAACAAACAGACAGACAGACAAAAAAATTAATTTTTTTATAGTTATAAGTACCGTGCTATATTTCATATGCATTTAGTTAAAAACTGTTGTTTTGACATGGCAAACAGACACTTAAATTTTATTTATTTGTATAGAATTTAAAGTAAACAAAAAATACTTTTTAAAAAAATTTACAGTTACACTATAAAACAAATAATATTTATTATTTGTATTATATAAAAGGTAAAGTTACAGTCTATACAGGTACATTCTACTCCTGAGCTCAGGCCTTCTCTCATTGATGAGAAGGTTTTTTTATGTGAAGAAAATGTCCTCCACACTGCTCCAGTGTGTTTTGGTGTAAAATTGAAATAGTAAATATTATAATAGAAACACATATTTCTAATATTTATCTGTTGTTGGTTTGAGGGATATGTTACTAAGTTACATAATATTTGCTTTAAATATTTTGGTTTGATTTCTTGCAATATTCGATATCACAACACTAGACATTAGTGTGGAATGCGAAACAAAATAGTCAGTTTAACAGACCTATTCATATTGCATGCACACTGTGATGTGACGTTTTATGAATGACTAATACATACAAAGAGGTGAGAATTTTAATTCTCATATAAATATTATATACTTTTATTAAAATATAGGTATATAAAATAAATATTACGTAATAAAAATTTTTTCTTTCACTAGCATGTGCAGAGTTATTGTTTAGAGCTCTTTAATTAGAGTTATTGTCTAGAGCTCTTTAATAGAACCAATATAGCTTAATTTAGCTTCAAAAATATAGGCCGTGAAAGTGGCCAGTTTAAAACCGTTACTGTTGCGTGGCCTCTCTCAAAAACCAAGCTATGTAGGTTTTCAAAATTTCTGAATATTATGTACCATCACGAACATAAAAAGCGCATCATGTACTATTTTTAAACAACTAATACTGCAAAAACATCGATTGACAGTTTTTAAATTGTGGCCAAAACAAACAAATTTTTTTTAATATTTTTCTTTCACGGGTTATTGCGGTGTCTAGCTCTGAAATTATATTATATATATATTGGTATACTTCTTACAACCAAAATTCTGAATATTTTATGTAATGTATTGTACTAAACCCTTTTTAATTAATAATTTAATAAACACTGTTTACTGTTTGTGCTAATAAATTTTTCAGCATAATTATAAAAGTAATGTTTTCTTGCTATTATAGGTCAATTAGATCACATTTATTTTTCCGGTAAATTTTCTCCACATTGTTTTTCAAAGATATTTTGATTATTACATATAATATCTGTTTATTATATATCAAAGTCGTGATAGTTTAGATGGTTAGCGCTCGCTGTAAATTTACAGTACGCGAGCAAACCATGTTCGATTCAAACACCATTGAAATTGTAAATTGCAATTTTAAGTGCTAGTTTACCATGTGCTTGGCGGTGAAGAAAAACATCCTGAGGAAACCTGAATGTCTGAAAAATAAGAAAAAAAGATTTGGAAGACATATGAAGTTCGCCAACACGCATTGGGGCAGCGCGGCGAACAATTCCTTGCCCTAACACCCTCTCAGAAATGAGCAGAGGCCTGTGTCCAGGAGTGGGACGTATATAGGCTGTAACTTTAATATATCAGCGTAAAATTGCAGCTGTGTTCCATAAGAAGGGTGTACCTTGAACCTTTTTACTGAAAACGAGGCATACCAAGGATGAAATTCGTGGTCCCCACCACTAGTCGCGAGATGATGTTGGGTAGTGAATATGTTTAAACCACTATTACCCGGTGCATGTTCTAGGTATATGTATCTAGTATATTATGTATCTAGTACAAGTATGGAACCCTAATAGTCAGCCCGACTCGCACTTAACTAGTCTTCGTCTACTAGAGGAATTATTTCACTCACATTGTAGATTGATAAACTAAAATCAATAATTTATCATAAGCTATAGTAGGTAACAAATTGGGTACTTAAATGTTGAATTAAAATAGGCATATCAAACAGATAAGTTACAGTATGCAGGATATAATGGCCTGTGGTGACATTAAATATGTCTGTTAAAATTGGAACATGATCGCATAATAAAAATTTTAAATCAGTGTTTAAATCAATCTTTTCAGGGTGCAGAACTCGCTGTTAGAAACTGATATTGCCTTAGTGTAGTGTTGATATGGGCGAGATTCAACTGCAATCTATTTATTGTAACTATCGTTTTGCCTTTTATTTTTAATGAAATATTTTCCAGTTAACACATGGCGGTGAATGTTTTATGCCTTATCTTTTTTAGAATATATATTTGATCGCTTAAATTACTTTTAAATTTTAGGGATACATAAGCTGGTAAATATATTTCATGACCCATATTTGATCAAATTTAAAAAGTTTTCTATACATAAATATTTACCATATATGAATATTTAAATGGGATTCATAGAACCTGGAAATATGGCTCAGTTGTACGGTTTTAATTAACGTTAAAAATTATTTTAATTAAATACAGCCAGAGTAAAATATTAATTTGATATTCTATGTAACACAATAATTGACTTTTCCAGATCACGAGTCACGTACCAACTCATACCGCGCAGAAGATGAACCCAGAACTTCCGAGGCGTCGCCGCTACTGCAGCGTTTTCCAAGAAGGCCAGTACAAGAAGAACAAAGATACCAGACCACCATGGCCGTCACCCTACTCTTTCTAGTTCTATTTGCGGGAATTTTAATAGGCATATATTTGTTGGTTATCCAGAACAGATCAGGTGAGATATATATGTTTAATTTAATATCAATTTTTTATTATCTATCTTTATTTAAAATACTTTTATCCTACAAGGATATGTCAGCCTTATCGTAGCATATCTTGTTTTTGTTAACAAATCCTAATTAGGCAATCAGAAAAAGGGAATCAATTCGATTGATTCCCTTGGATTGGACAACCGTAGGGATCTACTTCACATATCCTTCTTTTTAATTATAATAAGATATCAGTTGTGTTGCTCTGTACTCCTAATGAAATTCAATTTTAAAGTTCCGTCACGAATTCCTCGTAAGCCCATTGAACCTCTCTCTCTCGTCCGTTTCGCAAAACAGTTCTGGGAGCCAATTCACTGATCTCCAGGATTTCCTAATTATATAATAAGTGCGGTGGGTCAATAGGTGTTCATGTTTTATGTCTCTAGCTAAATTTAAGAACACAGTAAATGATACATTATTTAAGTAACTAGGTGTAGTTATTGTGTGTGTCAAAACACATAATATTACTTTGTTCTATCATAAGTTTTTGTATTTTATGTAACTACTATGTAACTTTTTAGTACTCTATACTCAATAACTTTATTGCATTCCATAGTTTACAAAAGGTGTTACATAGTTTTATGATATCTCTATAGACCCTGATGGACACAGCAATATTATGAAGGAGGAACATTTATTTATTGTTAGTTGTTTTAGTATTATTATTGTTAAATAATTATTTAATATTAACATGTATTATATTATTTAAACATACACACATTAAATTAAATATGGTTATTATAATTGTTATTATTTATTACTGAATTGATTTTGACTCTTAAGGTATTATTATAGTTAGTATAATTAGCACAGTCGAATTTTTATTAAATTATTTGAAACATTTTAAATTTTATTATAGTTTTTTATTGTAATTTATTTAGTAGGATGGTATTTCATTATAACCTAACATATTTATATTTAAATATCTATATTATATTATATTTTTATCTTCTAAAAATTCAGAAGTACCATAGTAACACTTGTTTATAAGTAGTTGCTTTAATTTTTTACGAATGGTTTTTCGTCTTTAATGATTTTTATATATTCGGGTAATTTATTATATACTTTTATAGTCATGGCAAATGGGCTGGAAGAATGAGATTTTAGTTTTGAAGTTGGTAGCACTAGTTTGTTTCTCTGTCTAATATTCCTAGATATGATGTCATGTTGTTTTGTGTAGGAGCTTGGATTTTTTTTTGACAAATTTTCATTGATCCAAGATATAGATACGTAACTTGAAGCATGCGATTAATCGATTGTGCAATTAATATCTTTTTTTTATTCCTATAAAGAGTGCACATTATTTACATTTTAAATATTGCAAAACTGTAAGCCAGTTTGTCGGCAACGCAACAGTTTATCTTTTCACACTCCTTAATAACAATGTCTGGTACTTATAAATACTTAAATTAACACATAAATAATTAAAGAAACATTCACCACTATGGACACAACGACAGATAATGTTTCCTCAAGATGGATTTGGGCTGTGACTTAGTTAAGCTTTCGTCATATATATCCGCTACCTCATTACACAAAGTTGGAGTTATCCATTGCCTTGTACGCCGTCCAAAGTAATTTTCAGCCCTAGGTATGAGATATTTCCTCCTTTGAGTAATTTGGCGCTTCGGCATTATATATGTCGTAGGTGTCTTAAATGTTACCATACCATGCTGTTCTAATATGATGATGGATTTTACTTTCATGTCTATGGGAATTATTTTGCAAATTTTAAGTAACATTTCATAATTTTTATCTAGAGCATTTTTCGTATTAGGATCAACTAGTATCTTTAAGAATCTTATCTGCATAGTCTTTATTTTGTTAAAATATGTTGGGAATGTAAGTCCATATGCACCTAAGCCATATCCGATCGTTGCGTCTACTAAGGCATAATACATGATTCCTCGGTTCACAACATATCTTTTATGATTCAGTTTACCTAATACTGTAATCATGTAGAATACCTATAACCAACCCTAAATATTTATAGTTTGTTACACATTGTAGCTTTTCGTAGCGGCAGAGAGCTCGACTGGTCAGTATGCAGGCAATCGTAAGTGTGACCCATAAAAGCTATATCTACTGTTTTTCTAGAACGGTTATAGGGTGATGATATTACCATAAATTTGGTTTTATTCAAGTTCATGATAATACCATTGTCATGGGACCACTTTATTAAATTTTTTAAATCCTGCTGCACTTTTAACTGTATTTGGCTACTACTTTTTGCACTATACACGAGGCAGGTATCGTCAGCATACATGTATATTCTACAATTCTTAATAACATTTATCATGCTGTTGACGTGCATTATATATCAGATCGGGCTAAACACAGAGCCAGCCGGTACACCAAATTTTACTTTTCCTATCCTACTATCCACTCCGTTTACACGAGCAACATATTTCTATTTTCTAAATATTTTTTAAACTGGCTTTTCACTGGACCTCTTTTTCCACATTCTAATTTAAAATTTCTAAGTTGATGTGTGCTTACTGTTTCTGTATTGTTGCAACAATCGTTGGTGTACTTAATTAAATACATAAAAATAAATATTAACATGCAAGGACAATACCAGCCTGGAAAACAACAAAATTCTTATAAGACATGTGACGTATTTTACAGAGAACGTTCTACCGCCTGTCGAGCAGCTGGTGCTTATGGTGAGCCGTTTCTAATGGTATAAGATCAACCAGATCCAGACATTTGCCCAGAAACCTTCAACAAAGGGAAGTCAGGTGATAGTCGTCGAGACGGGCACGAGGCAGTGTTACGGCACATCGGACTGCGCTAAGCTGCTGAATGCGATACAGGTAAATTTAGTTACAAGATTCAAAGTGATTTCACGTTTTTTAATAGAATAAGAATGACAAACAACAAATAGTCCACCTGATGGTAACTGGATGTTGTGACCCATAGACACCTACATCAATCTTTGATTAAGAATCAAGATGCAGATGCGTTGTCACCCCTGAGGACAAAGATGGAACGCCTCGTTTCCAGTAAAAGGGTCTCCGGTTCTCTACACTCACCATACGATACTCCCTAGGTGTATTCCCAAAATCGTGGAAGACGGCTTTCGTCCACCCGAACCCTAAAAAAGGCGATTGCTCAGATCCGTCAAACTACATGCCTATCGCCATCACCTCTATGTTCTCCAAAATAATGGAATCCATTACAAACTGCGAGCTCATGTGGTACCTTGAGGATCACCAGCTGATTAGTGACCACCAATACGGTTTTCGTCGGGGTTGATCAGCTGGTGATCTGGTTTACCTGACTCATCGATGAGCGAAGGCAGTAGAGTCCAAGAGGGAGGTATTGGCCGGTAGTTTGAACATTGCGAAAGCCTTCGATCGGGTTAGGCACAAAGTGCTTCTTTCGATGCTCCCTTCCTATGGTGGGCTTCGCGAGAAATTGTGCAATTGGATCACCAGCTTTCTTGCCGATCGGAGTATCAAGGTCGTGGTAGACGGTGCAAGCTATGATTACAAGCTTATTATTGCTGCAATTCCACAAGGCTGCGTGCTGACCAACGCTGTTTCTTCTGCATATCCTCATGATATGTTGTAAACCGGTAACATTAATTGCTATGCGGATGACAGCACTGGTGATGCTCTGTATACCGGCCGTGCTAATATTTCTCGGGAAAACGTCTCCGGGTACCGTGACAAACTTATGTTTGAAGTCGAGTCTTTGCCGAACAAAGTCTCGGTTGGGGGTCACTAAATCTAGACCAGTTTAACTCTGAGAAGACACAAGTTTGCACGTTAACCGCTAAAAAGAACCCCTTTGTCGTATCTCCTCAAGTTCAAGACACTCCCCTTGTTGCTTCCGCCAGTATCGGAATCCTCGGCGTCGACATATCGAGTGACGTGCAGTTTTGTGGTCACTTACGCCAAATTGGCCTCTAAGAAGCTTGGCTTGCTCAGCAGAGCGGAACAGTATTTCATGCCGGCACACCGCCTGCAACTTTACAAGGCGCAGGTTCGCCCTCACATGGAATACTGTTCACATCTCTGGGCTGGGCTTCCTCAGAGCCAGCTCCGTACACTTGAACGCATCCAGCGCAGAGCGGCTCGAATAGTTGACGACCGAGTGCTTTCCGATCAGCTCGATTCACTAGGGCTGCGAAGAGATGTTACATCTCTTTGCATTTTCTTTCGCATCTACCACGGGGAGTGCTCTGGAATTGTTTGGATTAATCCCAGCCGCCAAATGTCATGAACGCACTACACGGCAGATCTTCCTATACCATCCACACCATCTGGATGCTTGGCGATCCACTACTGTACGTTTCACTAGGAGTTTTCTTCCGCGTACGACCTCTCTGTGGAATAGGTTACCACCGGCGATTTTTCCGGACCGATACGACCTGGGGACATTCAAGAAAAGAGCTTACTCCTTTCTAAAAGGCCGGCAACGCACCTGCAATTCCTGCATTGATGTTGCAGTTGTTCGTGGACGGCGGTAGTTACCTAACATCAGGTGAACCGTCACGTCCGCAAATAATAAGTTTATTTTAGTCTAGTAAGTTTGATAAAAATGCAGATGTGTTATGTGCTATATTACCTGTGAGGACTAAGATGGAATGCCGCGTAACCGCGTTTCCAGTATCTACCCCAACTAGTTTAGTCGCGGCAGATTGTGTCCTTGTTTATCACTCTTATTCTTTAAAAAAATGGCTAAACCCGCCAAAGTGATGTTTGTTAGTTTTGATTCGATCAATAAGAATATTAGTAGAAGGAATTTCAGATCTTCCAGCACTTTTATTTATCATTCAGTTTTGATCGTCTTGCCTCAAATATTGCTAGACTTTAATTTTGTAAAAATACTAATATAAATATAAATAATATTTAATTTATATAAGGAACAACATAGGATATAGCAGTGGTGGATGTTGATTGTATCGTTAAAAAATTGCTATAATATCATTATCCATATTAATATTCACCTTGCCTGTCAAGATTTTCTTCAAAAGTAAAAAAAACATTGATTGTATTCTTATTCGAAAATATCAAAATACCAAAATACACGGCTATAGCGTGAAAATATGTTCTTGATGTTGTGTGTACTTTGTTGTACTGTTGTATTATTTACTGATTCTGTCGCCGCGCCGGTGTGAATATTTTACAATGTTTTATTGCAAAATATTCATACCGGCGGCGTAATAATTTGACAAAATCAGAGACCGATCTGGCAATTATAATCGATTCATATGACACGCACGGAGTAGACGGGTGGTGCGATTCTCTTTCGCCGCCACCCACGGCGAAATAATTCCTACAGGGTTAGTCAAGATAACATAGTGCGATCATTATCGCTTTATGAAACTATAACAGTGAATCAAATCAACGGTAAGCCACGTGACAGTGACGTGACTTAACGTTCGGTAATTATGTCATTCCCATACATTTTCTAACCACATTTGTAAGATAGCTAAGGAACACATTAGAATAGCAAATCTGTCTAAAGTTACCTGAAATAACTTTTTATAGAATCCTGAAAATTATCTATATATTATTAAAGGAAAATGCTGTTGTCAATCTCTTGTTTCATGGAGCATAATAAAAATAATGAATAACCGGATATTGTAAAAAATATGAAAGTATAAAACAGGGTTTACATAGCCCTTTTAATCTCTTATACCGGAATGATTATTGGTCATTGGGATATGATGTTTCTTAGTCCTATTTTGATGCGCAATACGCGAATGTGAACATAATGTGTTTATTTATTATAGTTTTTTCATTTTACTTATTAGGTCATGATATTTTAAACAAGTAATAGTTACAAACGGGCACACAATCCACCTGGTTGTTTGCTCTAAGATAAGTTGAGTCAAAGACCATAGACGCCTAAAACTTATTTTATAGATTAATAGTGACGAACGAGCACATAGGCCAGCTGGTGTTGAGATGGTGATGCTGCCCATAGACATCCACATCTAGCAACGAATGAGAATCAAAATGCAGATACCTTCACAATCCTGAGTACTGAGATGAAACGTCTCATTACCAATAGAAAATGTCCCCGGTTCCCTACACTCACGCAGCGTTATTCTGTTGCTTCACGCTGGTGTTCCGTGAGAGCGAGGTCCTGCCCTGGTCGAGCCGACTCACTCATGACTGCAGTGTCGCTAGAGCCACGTTAAATATCGTAACACTTTATGCTGGCAATTCTTGTATGTTATATGTATTTATATACTTGGTTTCTCGTAATTGGTTCTATGAAATATGATATGATGGATTCGGATGAAATAGGTGACATCCTTGAAAAAATTATAATTTTTTCTAACGCCTTGTGAAGCTTATATGCCCAGGTATTTTTGTCCAACTTTATGTACAAAGAATGAATGACTCTAATGAGTCACAATATAAGAAATAATTATAATGATACTAATGTATCATTATAATTATTTCTTATAATAAAATCTATTATAGTTTTATTCCACATCAGCATTAAGTTGTCATTTTCGTAAGTTGGTATGTGGTCTTTATTACGTTATTTTATCTTTAATGACAAATATGTTTACATACCAAAAGTTTGTCTGTGCTTTATTAATACCTGATTCGTCTTTCCATATTATTCCATCTCTTATATATGTTAGGTATTTATGTCCATAGATTGCCTCATGGGGGAACTTTACCATTGTTGCCACGCTTGGCATGCGGGTTCGCAACCGCAGTTTTGCCCTTCTCTTGGTTAGTTTTCCCTCTATCGCCTCTTACGGCACCCTCGGGACGATATGAGGTAGTAAATATTCTTGCACCACCACTACAATGTTTTATCACTATATTATTGCTGTAACTAAAAAGCGGATAATCTAATAGTAACCTAGTAATAGTAATCTAATAGATAACGTAATCTAATATATAAAAATTAATATTTGTTTGTTTGTATTTCGTGCGCTGCCATACCGTTCATCAGATTGCGATAAAACTTTATCAACATATTGCTTGCAGTTCGCGATGCAGATCGCTAGTCTTTTATAAATAGAGTTGGACCCCGTAGATGGCGCTGTTGTAGAATCCAGATATCACACGTGAGAAGCCGGGGCAGGTCGCATAAAAACTTCATCAACATATTGCTTGCACCCAATTATATGCATAGTTGGACACGGTAGGTGGCGCTGTTGTAGTATCTAGATATCACCCGTGCGAAGCCGGGGCAGATCGCTAGTCTTTTATAAACATAGTTGGACCCGGTAGGTGGCGCAGTTTTAGAATCTAGATATCACCCGTGCGAAGCCGGGGCAGATCGCTAGTCCTTTATAAACATAGCTGGACCCGGTAGGTGGCGCTGTTGTAGAATCTAGATATCACCCGTGCGAAGCCGGGGCAGATCGCTAGTCTTTTATAAACACAGTTGGACCCGGTAGGTGGCGCTGTTGTAGAATCCAGATATCACCCGTGCGAAGCCGGGGCAGGTCGCTAATAATATAAAACTTTATCAACATATTGCTTGCACCGCGAAGGTTATATGCATAGTTGGACCCGGTAGATGGCGCTGTTGTAGAATCCAGATATCACCCGTGCGAAGCCGGGGCAGATCGTTAATAATATAAAACTTTATCAACATATTGTTTGCACCGCGAAGGTTATATGAATAGTTGGACCCGGTAGGTGGCGCAGTTGTAGAATCTAGATATCACCCGTGCGAAGCTGGGGCAGATCGCTAGTCTTTTATAAACATAGGTGGACCCGGTAGATGGCGCTGTTGTAGAATCTAGATATCACCCGTGCGAAGCCGGGGCAGGTCGCTAGTAATATAAAACTTACATTATAAACATAGTTGGACCCGGTAGGTGGCGCTGTTGTAGAATCCAGATGTCACCCGTGCGAAGCCGGGGCAGGTCGCTAATAATATAAAACTTTATCAACATATTTCTTGCATCGCGAAGGTTATATGCATAGTTTGACA
Source organism: Parnassius apollo (assembly GCA_907164705.1). Taxonomy (NCBI): domain Eukaryota; kingdom Metazoa; phylum Arthropoda; class Insecta; order Lepidoptera; family Papilionidae; genus Parnassius; species Parnassius apollo. The sequence continues at coordinate 915,132 of CAJQZP010000132.1, forward strand.
CGGTAGGTGGCGCTGTTGTAGTATCTAGATATGACCCGTGCTAAGCCGGGGCAGATCGCTAGTCCTTTATAAACATACATAAACATAGTTGGACCCGGTAGGTGGCGCTGTTGTAGAATCTAGATATCACCCGTGCGAAGCCGGGGCAGATCGCTAGTCTTTTATAAACACAGTTGGACCCGGTAGGTGGCGCTGTTGTAGAATCCAGATATCACCCGTGCGAAGCCGGGGCAGGTCGCTAATAATATAAAACTTTATCAACATATTGCTTGCACCGCGAAGGTTATATTCATAGTTGGACCCGGTAGATGGCGCTGTTGTGGAATCCAGATATCACCCGTGCGAAGCCGGGGCAGATCGTTAATAATATAAAACTTTATCAACATATTGCTTGCACCGCGAAGGTTATATGCATAGTTGGACCCGGTAGGTGGCGCAGTTGTAGAATCTAGATATCACCCGTGCGAAGCCGGGGCAGATCGCTAGTCTTTTATAAACATAGTTGGACCCGGTTGGTGGCGCTGTTGTAGAATCCAGATATCACCCGTGCGAAGCCGGGGCAGGTCGCTAATAATATAAAACTTTATCAACACATTGCTTGCACCGCGAAGGTTATATGCATAGTTGGACCCGGTTGGTGGTTCTGTTGTAGAATCTAGATATCACCCGTGCGAAGCCGGGGCAAATCCCTAGTCTATTATAAACGTAGTTGGACCCGGTAGTTGGCGCAGTTGTAGAATCCAGATATCACCCCTGCGAAGCCGGGGCAGGTCGCTAGTAATATAAAACTTTTATAGCTTGACCAACATAGTTGGACCCGGTAGGTGGCGCTGTTGTAGAATCTAGATATCACCCGTGCGAAGCCGGGGCAGATCGCTAGTCTGTTATAAACATAGTTGGACCCGGTAGGTGGCGCTGTTTTGGAATCAATATCACCCGTGCGAAGCCGGGGCAGATCGTTAATAACTTTATCAACATATTGCTTCACCCGAAGGCATAGTTGGACCCGGTAGCTGGCGCTGTTTTAGAATCTAGATATCACCCGTGCGAAGCCGGGGCAGATCGCTAGTCTTTTATAAACATAGTTGGACCCGGTAGGTGGCGCTGCTGTAGAATACAGATATCACCCGTGCGAAGCCGGGGCATGTCGCTAATAATATAAAACTTTATCAACATATTGCTTGCACCGCGAAGGTTATATGCATAGTTGGACCCGTGCTAAACCCACGCATAAACGTAGTACCCTAGATGGCGCTGTTGTAGAATCCAGATATCACCCGTGCATACTCGGGGCAGTTCGCTAATAATATAAAATTTTATCAACACATTGCTTGCACCGCGAAGGTTATATGCATAGTTGGACCCGGTAAGTGGCGCAGTTGTAGAATCCAGATATCACCCGTGCGAAGCCGAGGCAGATCGCTAGTATATAAAACTTTTATAAACATAGTTGGACCCGGTAGGTGGCACTGTTGTAGAATCCAGATATTACCCGTGCGAAGCCGGGGCAGGTCGCTAATAATATAAAACTTCACTATTGCTTGCACCGCGAAGGTTATATGCATAGTTTGACCCGGTAAGTGGCGCTGTTGTAGTATCCAGATATGACCCGTGCGAAGCCGGGGCAGATCGCTAGTAATATAAACCTTTATAAACATACATAAATACATAGTATGGACCCGGTAGGTGGCGCTGTTGTAGAATCTAGATATCACCCGTGCGAAGCCGGGGCAGATCGCTAGTCTTTTATAAACACAGTTGGACCCGGTACGTGGCGCTGTTATAGATTCCAGATATCACCCGTGCGAAGCCGGGGCAGGTCGCTAATAATATAAAACTTTATCAACATATTGCTTACACCCCGAAGGTTATATTCATAGTTGGACCCGGTAGATGGCGCTGTTATAGAATCCAGATATCACCCGTGCGAAGCCGGGGCAGATCGTTAATAATATAAAACTTTATCAACATATTGCTTGCACCGCGAAGGTTTTATGCATAGTTATGTTTCATGGACCCCGAGGTAGGTGGCGCAGTTGTAGAATCTAGATATCACCCGTGCGAAGCTGGGGCAGATTGCTAGTCTTTTATAAACATAGTTGGACCCGGTTGGTGGCGCTGTTGTAGAATCCAGATATCACCCGTGCGAAGCCGGGGCAGGTCGCTAATAATATAAAACTTTATCAACATATTGCTTACACCGCGAAGGTTATATGCATAGTTGGACCCGGTAGGTGGCGCTGTTATAGAATCCAGATATCACCCGTGCGAAGCCGGGGCAGGTCGCTAATAATATAAAACTTTATCAACACATTGCTTGCACCGCGAAGGTTATATGCATAGTTGGACCCGGTTGGTGGCGCTGTTGTAGAATCCAGATATCACCCGTGCGAAGCCGGCGCATGGTCGCATAATAATAATAAAACTTAACACTTATCAACATATTGCTTGCACCGCGAAGGTTATATGCATACGTTAGACCCGGTAGGTGGCGCTGTTGTAGAATCTAGATATCACCCGTGCGAAGCCGGGGCAAATCCCTAGTCTATTATAAACGTAGTTGGACCCGGTAGTTAGCGCAGTTGTAGAATCCAGATATCACCCCTGCGAAGCCGGGGCAGATCGCTAGTCTTTTATAAACATAGTTGGACCCGGTAGATGGCGCTGTTGTAGAATCTAGATATCACCCGTGCGAAGCCGGGGCAGATCGCTAGTAAACTTATTATAAACATAGTTGGACCCGGTAGGTGGCGCTGTTGTAGAATCGAGATATCACCCGTGCGAAGCCGGGGCAGATCGCTAGTAATATAAACTTTTATAAACATAGTTGGACCCGGTAGGTGGCGCTGTTGTAGAATCACCCGTGCGCAGCCGGGGCAGATCGCTAGTCTTTTATAAAAATACTCGTTCGTTTTTTTAATCATTCTGCTTACACTTAAATTGATTCATTTGTTGAATCTAGATTATCAAAATACTTGTAATTTGTAAGTCAATTAAATTTCTGCACCTTGATTGCTTTGCTTAGCCATTGCGATTTTTGTTAAAATCTGTAGATGATGATATTGTTCTTACTCGTCTTTATGAATCATATGTTTTAAGATTTTATAAGAACTTAGCGTGTCTTTCATAGGTAGGTATGTATGTTTTAAATAGGCCAAACTCTGTTGCTAGCGATCGTGTGGATGTCATAAATTACAGTTAACTTAAGAGCTGATACAGATTATTTAAAACAAATAATTAGAATCAAAAATATTTAGTATCACTTTATATCAATTAGCCGTCTGATTACAAATTGAACATCATTTGAAATATTTTTTATAGAATAAGGGTGACAAACGAGCACACAGTCCACCTGGTGGTAAGTGGATGCTGTGGCCCATAGACATCTACATTTATCTTCAATTAAGAATCAAAATGCAGATGCGTTGTCACCCCTGAGATGGAATGCCTCATTTCCAGTAACAAGGATCTCCAGTTCTCTACACTCATTATATGAAACACAGCAGCATTAATCTGCTATTTTACGCTGGTATTCTGTGAGAGTGTGGTACAAATGGGGACCCATTCGTGCTATACCACTATAGACCAATATAGCTGCAGCTTGGCTCTACAACGTTAAAAATATTTACCTCCATGTTATATTTAAAATATTGACCTCCGTGTTTCCTCCTGTGTGTTTTAATTATTCTCCGGGCTTTGTGTAACAGTTAATCTGTAGATCATATTCAGTACTTCGTTATCATTACAACCCTTCGAAAGTCCACTGCTGAACATAGTCTTCTCCCAAGAATCGCCACGAAACACGGCTCAGAAAGCTGCATCCATTATGTCTTACCAGGTCGTGACTCTAGTTCCATCTAGTGAAGAGTGCCCTAAAAATTTCGCATACCGGTATGAAGCTGCCACTCATATTTATAGGCTATAAAATAAAAATCTTATGATGTGTAAATATACATGTAAAGGTTTGTGAATATTTTTGGATGTTCATTACACAATCACTCGTAAACGCCTAAATAGATTTTAATGAAACGCAATGAGCTGACCGATTAGTGAGTTCAAGCGAGGTTGACATTTTGGAAAAAAGCTTCGTAAAAAACATAAGTTCCTTATTTGGGAAATGCATGACAACATATTCTTGTGGCCACCTGTAGTTATATTAAATTATTTATTATAATAATATTCTTAGACCTGCGTCGAAAGTAGCAGCATCGTCTGGTATTGCGATCAACAATTTAACTTCCATGCGCAGGGATTACGGCAAATTCTCTCCACTTTGGATAAGTTAGGTGATTAATGAGGGCGTTTCTTTTAAGACTAATAGCAGTGACATAAACACGTACTAATTCAATTTGTAATTATTTTTACAGGCGACAAACACATCAAGTATACCGTATAACTTCATGATATCTTCAGATGGGGAGACGTTCGAAGCTCTCGGTTGGAGAAGACGGTCGCCTCTGTTTCCTCAATACTCTGCGGATGTCTTAGTGTTAGCTTTTATAGGTAATTTTTAAAAAATGTGATTTTATTAAGTTTTGACTATTCTAAGTACATAAAAAAATTTGAATATGTTACAGCTAGGAAATTTAGGTAATGCCTTTTACCTTTTTGCATTGAACACTGCATATGTCACACACAATCACAGCCGTCAAATTTTAACCCATTGAAATAAGTATAACAAGAAATTAAGTTATTATGCCAAAATGAATTATATAAAATATACATATTCCATAACCTGTTCATATCAATGGAAAGGCCTGTTGATAGACAAAGACAGATAACAAATAATTTTTAATCTATACAAATTTGAAGATATTGTTAGTCGAAAATCGTTTATAGTATTTTGACTGCTGTGTTTCGGCTTGCAGAGTATACACATTACACAGCCAGTATGATTTCAGGCTGAAAGGCATTCAGTAGGCCTCAGAGGTGACAGCGCATCTGTGACCTTCTTGGTTTTAAGTTGGCTACAGCCATTTTTATAAGATAGGGAGGCAAACGAGCACATCACAAATCAGATTTTAAGGAAAAAAAAAGAGTTCCACAGGGTAGTGTTTTCCGAATGTAACTAAACACAAATGCATTTTATTTGTTGACGACATATCTGTAATAGTGAAATCAGACGATAAACAATCACTAAAAGACCACATTAATGACATTAACGGTACAGTAAAAACAATAGAACGACTTAAAAATAATAACCTACTTGTAAATCTTGACAAAACTTATTTTATAAATTTCAATGACATTATACCAGACAATGTACTTGTATTTTGAAGGACAAACTAAAAAGTACAAATATGACAAAATTCCTAGGTATATGGATAGATCAAAAACTAAATTGGAAACGTCAAGTTGGGCATATTTGTAAAAAAGTAAATAGATTTTCGAACGCACTTTATAAACTAAGCAAAGTAGCCACAAAAAATTCTGCACTTACTACGTACTTTACATATGTGGAATCCGTTCTGCAATACGGGCTTAATACAGTGTGAGTCTTTATAAAGTGCACACATCAAAACCAGGGAAACTACATATAATTTCCTCGACGGAAAATTTATAAAAAAAAGTTATAAGAAATTTTAATAATTAAAGAATTTTTTTATGAATATTTTAAAATTTGAAATTGCAGCAGCTTACACTATTTAAATAACTTTTAAACTGAATGTCCTATCAAAATGGAATACATTTTTGAATTATTGTTAATAATAAGCCGTGCCAATAAAGTAAATATTTCCAAAAAAAAGCGATAAAATTAGAATAAAGAGATATTTGATGAAAATATGGTATTTTTTTTCATCTTTTTTTACAATGACTTCAAAATTTCTCGAAAAATCGTCTTATTAATCCTACTTTTTTATCCTATGTAATTCTACTTCGTATTAATATATATTATTATATTATTACTTCGAAGTAATAGTATATATTATTACTTCGAAATTTCTAATGGTAAAAAATGCAAGTTTATTACTCAAATGCAACCATTTCTATGAGTGTTTGAAAAAAGCCCTTGCGTTTGCGCATCGTTTAGCTACGCACCCGCCATTGTTTACCAGGCTGGTAGAAACCCTTTCGTATGGGTGAGTCATTGTAGAGGCGAGCGGGCTGTAGGTGCGGGTGCGGCGAGACGTGTCCAGTCGTAGGACAATTGAATGAATTTTAGTCGCTCTGAACTATTCGCCGCTGCTATTCGTGTTTCTTTTGCCAAAGTCGTTATCGCGCCACGCGTTCGCTTTTTTGGTCTCGATGCCGCACATAAGTGATTTCTCTCCGGCACACATTGCTGATATCCATCATTACTATGGAATGTACCGGGGGAGTGCTAGAGCTGCTCACACAGCTTATCTAGATGCGTTTCCAAATCGACGCCCTGCGCCATCAGCCCGAAACTTCCAGGAAGTGCATAGAAGACTTGCTAACACCGGACTTGGATTTGCTCGAGACCGCCGCGAACCATGTGTTACTATTGATGGTGCTATTGAGGAAGCCATTTTGAATGATTTGTTTGTTGACCCGACTACTAGTACTAGATGTTTCGCTTTACGTCATGGCGTGTCTCAAAAATCAGTATGGCGCGTCTTGAGGAAAGAAGGATTGCATCCTTACCGTTATCAAAGGGTACAGCACTTACATGAAGATGTGGATTGGCGTCCAAGGTGCGTTATGTCCACATGGAATTTAAAAAAAAACAAGAGACAATCCCGAATTCCCTAAAACAATTCTGTGGATGGATGAAGCTCAATTCATGAGAGACGGAATCGTAAACTATCGTAATTTACATAAGTGGTGTCCAAAAGGTGAAAGCCCTAAGCTGAAAAGGGCTTCAACATATCAAGTTAAATTCCCATTAAATGTGTGGGCCGCACTCATTGACAACATTTTGATTGGTCCAATTATACTCCCGAGGGCCCTAACTGGAGAGAGATTTCTTGAACTTTTAAGGGACAAATTGCCGTTGCTGTTGGAGTATGTGCCGCTGCAGGAAGAATGATGTGCAGTATATAGTAGTATAGTAAAGAGAAAACGCATCTGTATTTTGATCCGTAATCGAGGATAGATGTAGATGTCTATGAGCCACAGCAACCACTTGCCATCAGGTGGAATGTGTGCTCGTTTGTCACCCTATCCTATAAAAAAAGGACATTTTTTAATAAAAATTATCCGCGCCGCTGGATCGACCGACAAGGACCTGTTGGGTGGCCGGCGCGTTCCCCTGATCTGACGCGCTCGACTATTTTTATGGGGACAATGAAACAAAGGGTGTGAAGTTTTGCGTGTTGCTAATGAAATTCGAAACGACCCCGAAATGACACGTAGAGCCACAGAGCAAATTTTGCTTCGCGCCACAATGTGTTTGCAACAACGGGGTCTTCATTTTGAACATTTGCTTCATTAGGCTTTTTTTTTCAATTTGTTTTAATAATTAATAAATGATTTATGTAGGTGAAATCAAGTTTTATTCCTAAAAGTAGTTCTCTCTACCTGTTACGGTGCTTAACTGAGTTATGTGCTTTTTTTGAAATGCTAATTAATAAAGTTGTATTTGAGTAAAAAACGTGCATTTTTTACCATTAGAAAGCTAATATGACGTAGAATAACATAAGATTAAAAAAGTAGGATTTAAGGTAAGCGTCCACTTATCGGCATCGCACGCATTTCATCAAACGGACCAATTTTGTACTGTGCGTCCACTGTATCGGTACCGATCGCATTTTCTGACGCAACCTCTAGTAATCGGATTGCCGACGTCATTTTCATACGGATCTTAGTGGCGAGTGGTACGTGTTGACGTGTTGTTTGTGAGATAATGGAATGAAACGAAGAAGAAACTATCGTAATTGCTTCTTTGTTAGCTCAAGAAAAAGAAGAAAAAGCTAAGAACTCTAGAAAAAGGAAACATAATATCTAAGTACACGATATTTTCAAGAAAAGATCGCAACATGGAGAACACTAGGCTGCACTAAAAGTATCGGGAATGGAATATTTCCACTGTTCCTGTCATATTAAAATCTTTTTAATTGAAAACTCCTTGGTTTTAAAAATCGAATACCATTTATTTCTTTAAAAAAAAGATTCTCGGTCTTGTCACAAGGTTTTGTCAAACTTGTTTAGTCGTTGAGAAAATGGAATTGACTCGAGAAAATTCAAGAGCGATGATTTATTATGACTTTCGAAGTGGTTTAACACAAAAACAGTGTATTGACCGGATGATTTCTGCATTTGTTGATGAAGCCCCATCCAAAACCACAATTTATCGCTGGTTTGCTGAATTTCAACGTGGACGTGTCAAGCTCAGTGATGATCCCCGTCAAGGTCGTCCAAAAATTGCAGCCACCCAAGAAAACGTTGATGCTGTGCGTAAGCTGATTGAGGAAGATCGACATGTGACATACCGCGAAACTCAGGCACTCACACACTTTAGACATTGGCATGAGTCAAATACGAATAATCTTGCATGAACAATTAGGTGTAAAAAAGCTCTGCTCTGTGAAGAGCAAAAAGTGGCTCGCGTTACTTGGTGCGTCGGAACTCTCGAAAGATTCCACGCAGGATCCTCAAATGCTGTATGCAACGTCGTATCAGGTGACGAATCTTGGATATACGCGTACGAACCCGAAACAAAAAACCAGTCACGAGTTTGGGTGTTCGAAAATGTGTTAAAGCCAACAAAAATTGTTCGTTCACGGAGTGTTGCAAAAAAATGGTGGCCACGTTTATCTCCAAAACCGGCTATGTTACGACTATTCCTCTTGAGAGACAAAGAACGGTTAATGCAGAATGGTATGCTAGCATGTGTTTGCCACAGGTCGTTTCAGAAATCCGTAAAGAGAACTGCAACCGCCGCATCATCCTCCATCACGACAATGCGAGTTCTCACACCGCAAACAGAACAAAAGAGTTTTTAGAGCAAGAAAACATAGAATTATTAGACCATCCGCCGTACAGCCCCGACCTAAGCCCTAGTGATTTCTATACTTTCCCTAAAACAAAGAATAAATTGCGTGGACAGAGATTTTCATCACCTGAAGAAGCTGTGGACGCCTATAAAACGGCCATTTTGGAGACCCTAACTTCTGAATGGAATGGTTGCTTCAATGATTGGTTCCACCGTATGAAAAATGTGTCAAATTTCGCGGGAATACTTCGAAAAGCAGTAAATACATTTTTAAATAGTAATGTTGTGTCACTTCCTTGATTCTCGAAATTTTCAGTACCACCCTCGTATCACACACTGTTTCCTGATTTGCTAAACGATGATGCCAAATTCTTCGAATATTTTCGCATGACTCAAGTTAAATTTAATACTCTTGTTGATATCCTGAAACCACATTTATTAAGACAGAATACAGCATACAGGGAGGCTATACGACCAGAAGAAAGGCTTGCTGGTGTGTAAGGTAATTATTTATTAAAATTAAACATCGGTTACATATAGGTAGTTAGGTAGGCACTTATTTAAGACGTAAATATTGGCCGAGTGTCACATTATTTTTATCTTCTAAAATGGATTGGCTAGTGTCAGGTGGAGACATCATTGGCCTTTCGTTGGGTGTAGGTGTTGATGACCGAGAATACACTGTCGAAGGTTCCAGAGGCAGAATGTGAAGAGTTTCATTCATAGCAGGTGCAGCAAACATCGTTGTATTTGAAGAATCCGATTGAAATTGAATTCGAACCAGTCGGTGCCGGACTGAGCATTACATTTGAAACTATTCTCACGTTAGATGTCGAAGGGTCAGAAACACGATCTATTGAAGTAGTCGCAAGCCTCTTCTCTACGTTGTTAACCATTTTAAATAATTGAGCTTTAATGTTAACTTGGTCTTGTAAAGAAAAAGTCTTTACTGTTTTTGCCATATTTATGAAAAAATCGAGAAGAGGATGGCTCTGGTTTCTGGTTTCGGCCGTCCTTGTTAAGTAATCTTGTAGAACGCTAGCTGCAGTTGGGGCTTGTGAAGCTTGTGAAGTTGCGAAGCTCGATTTCTTACGGATAATTCGTGATGATCCCAAGGATTGCGTGGAATGTTCACTTTGTGCATCGCTTGATACATTTTTATCTGGATAACCTAATTCATTCAGTGACTCAAGTTGTGTTTCTTCGTTATTGTTGGCACTTCTAGGTGATAGGTTTGAACGCCGTTCTTCCTCATCGTTTAGATACGGTGTTAGAAAAGAAAGTTCTTGTGAGAATTTAGGAGTTTTTATATTTGATGCTGCTTGACCGCTTTTTGTCTTGCGCAAATTCAAAGCCTTCCTATGGTTATCTCTAATTCTGGTCCATCGCTCCTTGCATGCGTTACCTGTAACAATAAATAAATACCTAAATATATGTTTTTGTTTCAGGTCAGGTCTTAGCCACTGGGAACTCTTTTCGATCACTGTCGTTTTCCTTCAGGATTGGTGAACGAACAGTGCGAAGAATTGTGTATTCCACCTGCGAAGCCATTATTCAACCCCTACAGCCCATAGCCAAAACCTACTGAAGAGTTGTGGATTAAATCAGAAAAAGGTTTTCATAAAAAATGGAATTATCCCAACGTAACCTACAAAATTACCGCTTTTATTTAATCTTTGTCCAATTTCTTCCCACATATTGTCCCTCCTTTGTTGGTTAGAATAAAAAGAGTGTCTTAAATTATATAACTCTTCATACTCTTGCACGACTGCAATTAGTTAGGCGGCGTCCATGATGCGACAACGCATGTGGATGCGACGATCATCAAATGCAAATGGCGGGTGACCGGCGACGCGGAGCGGGCGCGTGCGCTGTGCGTCCACTGATCGACATTCCGTATGACGTCATCGGCACGCATCGCAAAAGTTGCCCCTCGGAGCATGAGCGTCGGCATTGCCGACAAGCAGATCTATGCGATCCGTACGATGCGGATTGGTGGACGCACTTGTATGACTTTCTATACAAAGAATACTATGATCCGTATGATGCGATGCGTGCGATGCGTGCGATGCCGATAGGTGGACGCTTACCTTAAGGGGACAATTTTTCGAGAAATTTTAAAGTTATTGTAAAAATGATAAAATAAATACCAGATTTTCATCAAAAACCTCTTTATTCTAATTTTATGACGTTTATTTTATTGGAATTTTATACTTTATTGGCACAACCTATTATTAACAATCATTTAAAAATGTATTCCATTCTGATAGGACATTCAGTTTAAAAGTTATAACAGTTTTTTTTAAATAGGGTTAGCAGCTGCAATTTCAAATTTTAAAATATTCATAAAAAAATTATAATTTTTTTTTTGTAATTTTTCCGTCGATGAAACTATGTGTAATTTCCCTGGTTCTGATATGTGCATTTTATAAAGACTCACGCTGTATATGGGGCAATAGCACAGATGCAAAAATGGCATTCATTTCATTCATTCGAAACCTATCTAACTGCAGAGAGGTGTAGGACAGGGTGACGTTATATACCCGAAACTATTCACCGCTGCGTTGGAAGACGTTTTCAAGCTACTGGACTGGAAAGAATACGGTATTAACATTAATGGCGAGTACATCACTCACCTTCGATTTGCCGACGATATAGTCCTTATGGCAGAATCGTTGGAGAACCTAAGCACTATGCTCAACCCTCAATGGTGTCTCCCAACGGATAGGTCTTAAGATGAAGATGGACAAAACAAAGATTATGTTTAATGTCCATGTCACACCTATGCCGGTAGTTGTTGGGAACACTATACTCGTGTGTGCGTGCGTGTTGCCAGTGATGACTTACGGATCTGAGACGTGGTCCTTCACTGCTGGCCGTATGAGGACGGTCAAGGTCGCTCAGCGAGCTATGGAGAGGGCTATGCCCGGAGTTTCTCTGCGTGATAGACTCAGAAATGAGGATATCCGCAGTAAAACCAGAGTGACCGACATAGCCCAATGGATTAGTAAGCTGAAGTGGCAATTGGCCGGCTGTGTAGCTCGAAGAACCGATAACCGATCAATGATTTCAAAAGGAAGGATGGGCCAATCTAAATATTTTACTTATAACTTTTTAATACAAGAAAAAGTAGCGCATCTGTCATAATACAAACGTCATATCAAAACACGTCGTAACCAGGGTCGGATTTCGTAGTATAATTATCCTAATTGTATTTTTTTTATTACATTATTTCATAGTTTGTAGTGCATAGTATCGTATTAGTACTGAGCGATATACCATAATTTTACCTAAAGGTCGACTTGTACTATTATTGGGTCCTTTTACTTTTTAATATTAACCCTACGATATCGAGAATTTCTGTATTGTACATGAGTACCGCGTTTTTTTAATAAAATTAGAATTAGATCCTTTTCTTTTGTACCCTCTTCGTTTTACCCTTATTGAATATAAAATATATTAGGTACCAATATTCAAAATTTAACATACATTAAGTTCTTTAGAAAAAAAATGAAACCGTCAAAAAACGAAACGTATAGGTAAACTAGACGCATGACGTCAAAATCACGGCACATGGGAAAAAAGAAACATGAAACGTCAATCATCATCATCATCATCATCACAGCCCTTCACAAGTCCACTGCTGAACATAGGCCTCCCCCAAGTAATGCCACAAAGCACGGTCCTGAGCCACCTGCATCCATCGACTTCCTGCATATCTTACCAGGTCGTCACTCCATCTAGTGGGGGGTCGCCCTACACTACGCCTACCGGTACGAGGCTGCCACTCGAGAACCTTTCTTCCCCATCGGTTATCGATTCTTCGAGCTATATGGCCGGCCCATTGCCACTTCAGCTTACTAATCCGTTGGGCTATGTCGGTCAATCTGGTTTTACTGCGGATATCCTCATTTCTGAGTCTATCACGCAGAGAAACTCCGAGCATAGCCCTCTCCATAGCTCGCTGAGCGACCTTGAGCGTCCTCATACGGCCAGCAGTGAAGGACCACGTCTCTGATCCGTAAGTCATCACTGGCAACACGCACTGGTTGTACACTTTAGTTTTCAGAGATTGAGGTATACCTGACGAGAAGATATGTCGTAATTTCCCGAACGCTACCCAGCCGAGTTGAATCCGTCGATTGACCTCTCGGTCGAAGTTGGACTTACCTAGTCGGAATATTTGTCCCAGGTAAACGTACTCGTCAACAACTTCGAGCATAGTGCTCCCAACAACTACCGGCATAGGTGTGACATGGACATTAAACATAATCTTTGTTTTGTCCATGTTCATCTTAAGACCTATCCGTTGGGAGGCACTATTGAGGTCATTGAGCATAGTGCTTAAGTCCTCCAGCGATTCTGCCATAAGGACTATATCGTCGGCAAATCGAAGGTGAGTGATGTACTCGCCATTGATGTTAATACCGTATCCTTTCCAGTCCAGTAGCTTGAAAACGTCTTCCAAAGCAGCGGTGAAGAGTTTCGGGGATATAACGTCACCCTGTCTTACACCTCTCTGCAGTTGGATAGGTTTCGAGCTCTGGTTCTGTACTCGAATAGCCATCGTAGCCCTACTGTACAAACACTTCAGCACTTCGATATACCGACAGTCAACTTGGCACCGCTGAAGGGACTGCAGCACCGCCCAAATTTCGACGGAATCAAAGGCTTTCTCATAGTCCACATACGCCAGGCAAAGTGGCAAATTGTACTCTTCAGTCTTCTGTACAATCTGCCGCAGGGTATGTATGTGGTCTATGGTACTGAAGCCTTTTCGGAAACCGGCTTGTTCGGGAGGCTGGAAGTCGTCGAGTCTGCGTGCGAGACGATTCGTAATGACTCTCGAAAACAGCGCGTAGACGCGGCTCAGAAGGGAAATCGGTCTGTAGTTCTTCAAGAGAGCGTTGTCGCCTTTCTTAAAGAACAAGACCACCGCACTTCTGCTCCACGCCTCTGGAGTAGTGCCACCATGGAGGACGGAATTGAAGAGCTTCTGAAGGACTTCAAGTACCGGTGTTCCACCCGCTTTCAGAAGCTCCGCTGTAATTCCATCCTCGCCTGGGGCCCTGCCGTTTTTAAGGTGCTGGAGAGCCATTCTAATCTCGCTTAGACTGACGTCCGGGATATCATCGGAATAGTGTCGGATAAGACTTGCTCTTGGATCGTTACTCACACTTGCGTGTGGCTCCAACGATGATGTGTACAGCTGCCCATAGAACCTCTCAATCTCACTCAAAATCTCAGGTGTCCCGGAAACGATGCTGCCACACTCAGTCTTCAGTCTTGACAGTTGGCTCTTTCTGGCAGACAGATCTCTGGCAAAGACTTTGGAGCCCTGGTTCCGCTCGATCGCTTCTTTAATACGAGCAGTATTAAAGTTGCGTAAGTCTCGCCGCATGCATTTGGAGATCTGTCTGTTCAGTTGCCTGTATGCTGTCAAATCTGTTGACGATTGCAGCCTCATCTCCCGTCTAACAGCCATGAGATTAAGAGTGTGATCGGAGAGTTTTTGTGTTCTTCTGCGGCGGGTCTTGCAGAACTTAGCTCCGACCGCATGGACAGTTTCCACGAGCTTGTCATTCATATCGTCCACTGCATTGCAATCTTGTAGGCACTGAAAGCGGTTGTGTAACTCGAGCTGAAAGTTTTCGGGATTTTGGATCAGAGCACGAGGGGGACGGAGCGTTGACTTCATTAGACGAGACCTCTCCAACTTAACGTTTAGGTTCAGTGTGCCTCTAACCATTCGGTGATCGCTGCCAGTTTTCACCCTTGCGATCACTGAGACATCACTGAACAGTTGGCGTCTGGTCGTCATAATGAAGTCAATCTCATTTTTTGTCGAACCGTCGGGGCTCGACCAGGTCCACTTCCTGTGGGGCCGCTTCTGGAAGAAAGAGTTCATCATAAAGAGTCCCTCTTTCTCCATAAAGTCGGCCAGCTGCTGGCCCCTTCGGTTCCGTTGCCCTACTCCAAATTTCCCTAACTTCAGCTCACCGTTTTCTCTTGTGCCTAGTTTTGCGTTGAAGTCTCCCATCAACACCGTGTAGTGGGTTTTGGAGGAATGTATGGCTTTGGAAATATCCTCATACATTTCCTCCACCTCCTCATCGGAATGTGCCGACGTTGGTGCGTAATCCTGTACGACCATCAGCGAATACCGTTTGGTGATTCTGAGTATCAGGTACGCGACCCTCGTCGACACACTCTCAATCTGTACAACGTTGTTGACGAGAGACTTGTGGACGATAAATCCGACACCTCCTTGGGACAGATGGTCGCCCTCCCGGTGATAGAACAAGTTGCCGGATTCGAGAATCACCGTGTCCTCCCCCTCTCTTCGGACCTCGGATAATCCTATAATACTCCAGCGCAACTTGTCTATCTCTTCTTCCAGCTCCAGGATCTTCTCGTCAGTCCTCAGTGTGCGTGCGTTAAATGTTGCCAGGTCGAGTCGTCGTAGGTGACAACCGAACCTCCACCGGAGATTCTTAGCACCCCCTGCCCCGCCGTTACCATGGTCGCCACCGTAGCCAGGAATAGCGGGGCCGCCGGGGACTGGGGGCCGTCTATTTGTGTAATTTTTCATGGGGGGTATATTGCCATAGTTGCCACGCTTGGCGAGCGGGTTGGCAACCGCAGTTTTTTTTTTTGTCGTACAGTTGCTGTTATCAGGAAGATGCTGCTGCCCATCTCCTGCCTGTCTCCCTCTGTCGCCTCTTACGACACCCACGGGAAGATATGGGGTAGTGGATATTCTTAACCGCCACTACACGGTAAACGTCAAATGTGATATAATTTTTTTAAAATTGTATAACTTTATTTTCCATGTACGATATTTTTGAGGGTCTGAATCCAACCCTGGCCTAATTTTGGTAACGTAACTAAACTAATTGTAAAATAAAACTTTAAAAATGCGTTTATATAATAATTTAATTGTAACAAAATTAATATAAGGTTATTTACCGATGATACGATTTCCAATGTTTTTTTATATTTGTATCGTAATTTTTGCATTCTTTTACCACGCAACTAGACATATTTGTGACAGGCAAATCTGTCCTGCGCGCTCACCACTTTCGACCGATTCGGGTTGGCCCTAAACTGTAATTTTAGGGCTAACGCATTGGTCCGCTTTTGTTGGTCGGTCGGCCCGGTCTTTACGCTAGTAATATTTAAGTCAATGTAACCGATGGGGAAGAAAGATTCTCAAGTGGCAGCCTCGTACCGGTAGGCGTAGTGTAGGGCGACCCCCCACTAGATGGAGTGACGACCTGGTAAGACATGAAGGAAGTCGATGGATGCAGGTGGCTCAGGACTGTGCTTTGTGGCATTACTTGGGGGAGGCCTATGTTCAGCAGTGGACTTATGAAGGGCTGTAATGAATGAATGAATGATATTATTATTGGTAATTTGTAAAAGATGAATATTTTAATTGAATTCGATATTTTAATATAGTAAACTTAATTACAAAAAATGTATTTGCATGCTATCCATAGGTGGCTGAAAAAGCTGAACTACGCTTTACAATAACCTCCTGAATGTACCCTTTTTCAAATCAAACAAATCTTCTTCATTTCATTCCGCCTGATAGTAAGTGGTTGCTGCGGCCCAAAGACATCTACACATATCCTCGATTACGAATCAAAATGCAAATGAGTTGTCACTCGTGAGGACTAAGATGAATGCCTCGTTTCCAGTAAAAAGGGTCTCTACACTCACCATACACAGCAGCATTAAGCTACTATTTGACGCTGGTATTCTGTGAGAGTGTGGTCCTTCCCCGGTCGAGCCGACCGATTCGTGCTACAACTATACTACTAATATAACTGCAGCATGGCTCGACCACGTATAAAACCATCTGTTGGAGTGTAATTACGCTTTTCACTTCAATTTTCAAAAAAACATATTACGAGCATAAGGATGTTTGTAGCTATAATTACGCTTTAGGCGACTGCCTCGTTGGTCTAGTGGTTGTCGTTATGCGACTGCTGATCATGAAGTCCTGGGTTCCGCCAACCCGGGTTGAGCCAAAAAATTAATTATTGAGTTTTTCCGTCAAAAAAATTCTCCCCCCGCGCTTCGGAAAGCACGTAAAACCGTTGTTCCTGCGCCTGATCTCTCTCCGGTCATGTCGGTTTACCGTCCCATCGGATTATGAGAGTGAGGGAATAGAGAGTGCACCTGTGCTTGCGCATACACTTGGGCGACTATAATCCTGTCCTGCGCCGATGGCTAGCCTCCGTTGAGGCTGGCCGCCGTGGCTGAAATTCGGTTAGAAGGATATTATTATGGGGGGTATAAATATAGTTTTCTCATCTGGTTGGGTTCTATAAATATATAATTATAAATGAAAATGAAAATATAAATATACATAAATATCAATAACATAAAATAAATATAAAATACATATATAAATAAAAGCCCAACCAGATGGAGGCCCTCGGCAGGGGAGACCAAACGGCCGAGGGTTAGGGGGGAAAGAGAAAGAAACCGGCGGACGATGCGGGCGGTCGAAAGAAAGAAAGAAAGAAAGAAAATAACTTTATTCTTGCTACGAGTTGTATCGAGGAGCACCGCCTTCTGCATTTGAGCCTGGAGCGGTGAGTCCCAGCCGCCTCACATGACCCGAGAGGCTTATCTGTTTCGGCTTTCACGAGGTTCTCGTCATACGGAATGGTAATGTCGACCAAAAATATCCTTGACTGTGCCCGGTCCATCAGCACAATATCAGGCTTATTAGCAAGAATAGTCCTGTCTGTGATGATGGCCCGGTCCCAATAGAGCCTGGCGCGATCATTTTCGAGCACGGCTTCCGGCAAGTACTTGCAATACGGCAATTTCCGATCCACGAGACCGTATTTCAGAGCGAGCTCCTGGTGTAGAATTCTGGCTACTAGGTTGTGCCTGTGCAAGTACTCAGAGTTAAAAAGCGCCGAACAACCGGAGATGACATGCCTAAGTGACTCACCGGGATCGCGACAAGCTCGACATATGTCGACAGTGCCATCCTTTAGGATGTATCTCCGATAGTTGTTGGTCTTAATAACCTGATCCTGTATTGCACAGACAAAACCCTCGGTTTCCCCGAAGAGATCACCAAAGCGCAGCCAGTAGAGGGAGGCTACTGTGTCTACGAAAGGCTCATATAGAGCCTTGTAGAACCTCCCGTGGAGCTCCTCCTTCCATACGGTCTCCCGGCCGGATATGCTCTGCACTGCCGGGTCTTGCCATTGCTCGTTGGCTAAGGATAGAGGGGTAAGTCCTTTATCACAAGAAATGACGTCCTTATAGAATGGATCATCCGATCTCGCCAGAAAGTAATCACGGAGGCTGCACACTTCGCGATTATGCATGGTGAGCGCGCTCAAGAAGCCACGCCCACCATGCCTTCGCCGCATACGAGTACAGCCTCATTACCGACGATCTCGGATGATGCATCCTATGGGACGTCATTGTAGTGCGGACTTTTCTATCCAGGGCGTTAAGTTCAGTCTGAGTCCACCTGAGTATGCCAAAGGTATATATGAGAACAAGCATGACCCAAACATTATATGCGTGTGTCTTATTCATACCGGACAAAAGGCTGTTAAGCACTTTGATCAAGCGTGCATAAAACACGTCGCAAACTGACTGTTTCATACCAGCCTCATCGATACCGATGTTCTGTGACATACCCAGGTATCGGTATGTTTCAGCCTCGGAAAGGGTCCTTAAGTTGACGGGTATAGATAAGTCTATGCCCTCCGAGTTAGCAACCCTTCCCCTTTCAACATGGAGGACCGCACACTTATCCGTCCCCAGCTCCATTCCAATAGAATTGCTAAATTCACAAGTGATGTTTAGCAATTCCATAAGATGGGAGCGACTGGAGGCGAATAACTTGAGGTCATCCATATAGAAAAGGTGGGTCACTTTTGTACCTCCTTTCCGAAGCTGAAATCCCCTCCCGGAGCCCTCTAGTAAAGTACTGAGAGGGTTCAGAGAGAGGCAAAACCAGATTGGACTCAGACAATCGCCCTGAAAGATACCCCTTCTTATCCTTATGTGGTACTCCGCAGCCATCATCCGCTCGCCCAGATAGCAAAGGATCGTACTCCACTGCCCCATACACTGCTCGAGGAAGTCTCCAACTGTACAGTCAATCTTGTACAGCTGGAGGACTCTCTTTAGCCATGTATGGGGCACCGAGTCGAATGCCTTTCTGTAGTCTATCCAGGCGGCGGAGAAGTTCCGACGGTTGCGTTTCACCACTTTGCCAATGACCGCGTCAATGAGGAGTGGTTCCTTGGTTCCACGACCACCACCCCGACATCCATTTTGAGATTCTCGCGCTAAAAATGGATGTCAGTGTCTTATATATGGTGGGTAGACACGTGATGGGGCGGTATTTGCTCGGGTCTGTGGTATCCTGATCTTTAGGAACCAAGTGAGTGATCCCAGTAGTGAAGAGGCTCGGGAGCGACTTCTGATCGAGAGCCTCTTGAAACTGTCGGGCGAGCACAGCGTGACACACTACGAACCCCTTGAGCCAGTAATGATGCAGCCCGTCGAGCCCCGGACTTTTCCAGTTCGGGGCCCTACGGACCACCTCAGCCACGTCTTCAGGCGTTATGGTGACGGAGTCCATAGGCGTAACACTTGCACTCTGGCTCGCCACAACTTCCATCCAAGGGCCCTCGCTGTGGTTTACGGGCTCTGACCACAGGCCACGCCAAAATGCGACAGTGTCAGCCTGATCCTGTCCTGGGCCCGCTCCACATACCTCTGGTCGCTCCAATGATTTATAGAGCCTCTTCTGATCACTCTGGAAGAGACAATTCTGGTTGAACTGCCTTGACCTCTCGCTAAATCGCCGAATCCGCTTCCCCCAAGCAGCGATTTTTTGCTTCAGGTCATCTATGCGCTCCGTTAGTTTCTGCGTGATATCCGGCTGGGACAAACTAATATTTGTCCCCGCAAACGCCATTCTAACGGTGCGCACAACTCTCGGTCTATTATTACCCGACCTGAAAATAGCTTATCAGTCTGCCGATAAGGGCCCTTGCCTTTGCGATATGGTCCTCGATTCTTTTTCTCCAGGCTGGGATGGCGCTACTTTGTTGCGTAGCACGTCCAGCCATGGGAAGTTTGGCGCCAATAATACGGCATACTGCCAGTGCGGCGCCAAAAAGAATTGAGTCCGTCTCGCAAGAGGAGGCTGGCTTTCAAATAGGTCACCAGCATTGGGTTAAGAGCCCGCATGACAGCCCGATTTCGCTTGCTAAGGGGAATGCGGGGAAGTTGCGGTCGATTTTCGAGAGGCATGCTGCGAGTTTCCAGCATCGACTCTTCCAATATGCTCATTTTCTCTAGTTCGTGGGAGACTATTCCATCATTGTCTGAATTAACCACAAATGGAATATTGACGGCAGCATCCACATATGCAGTTTGCTGCGCATCAAGTGGCGCCGCATTCCCAGTCGTAGCATTTCCATTCGATGAAGGTTATTATTATTATTATTATTAAGGTTTAGGCGCTGATGAGATTTTATTGATTTATTGGAAAAATTGACAATGTTAGTAGTATACAGGTGTTCGGAAGGTCAATGAAGAGCCTTGAGGGGTGACAGGTCAACTTAGATCTTAGAATTTTCAGTTGTCGTGAAAATTATGATTGTTTATCAAATATCCTAAAAATTTTGTATTTAATCGTTCATAGCAATTAAACCCGCAGCAATTAATACAAAAACCTTATTTTTATCTTAGCTTAATGTGTATTCAATCGAATATTATTATTATAAATACTATAATATAGATATTATATATTTGACATTTTATATCATCAATTTCAAGCTAACGCGTAAAACAAATATAGTTAAATTTACATTCTTCTAAATAATTTTCAGGTAACTACACTCAAGAGGCTCCGAAACAGGCTCAAATTCTGGAAGCGAAGAATTTCCTCGCAGAAGCGTTAAGCCAGGAACGATTGCAATCACGTTTCGTTGTGATCGGTAAAACGGTGAACGAATTCCCGAAATACCTATTCCTTGCATAAAGTAACTTACCACAATGGAATAGCGAACTGTCTGATATAAGGTAATATTTAAAAGAAGTATTGTAAACCAAAAGCAATAGAAGGAAAAACAGAATTAATAAATAGGAACGGTTGACGCGTGTGGCCTTTTTTTAGGCATTTTATTCTAAACACCTTTATAAACGATTATTTTTTAAGTTAGAGCAATTATCAGGATGGTAAGCGATCCCATCTGCATAAATGTGATATATGTGTACATAAAGTAGGATTTAGAAAATAAGACGATGGCAATATATTTAAATTGTGTGGAACTGTTGTAAAATGTGTTATTTCAAAAGGTTTGATTCAAAATTAATGTTATTCAATTTGTAATGAAATAAAATAATTATTAGTAATCAA
This sequence comes from Parnassius apollo, assembly GCA_907164705.1. Taxonomy (NCBI): domain Eukaryota; kingdom Metazoa; phylum Arthropoda; class Insecta; order Lepidoptera; family Papilionidae; genus Parnassius; species Parnassius apollo. The sequence continues at coordinate 936,449 of CAJQZP010000132.1, forward strand.
CATAAATTGATAGTAACAGAAGAGTCAAGTTTTTAAAACCCCTAGCTCACACTAGGGTTTGTTCTTCTATAGGTAATAGATATATCAAAGTTTCTGTTTAAGTATATGTTTAAATTTCTGCTAAAGATTTTAACGTTGTCCGTAAAGTCTCACTGTTCTTTATAATTTTTCTCTTTGTATCACTGAACGTTGGGTGCCATTCACCCGAAACACTAATGTAAAAAAATTCTGACAAAGATTGACAAAATCTACTCTTACCTGTCTATATCATTTAAGGTTTTGTTTTTGTATTATTTCAACAATTAACTTATAAACAACATTCAAAATTAGACTAACCTTTTAATTCCTTGTGTAAAATATATATATATGAAAGAAATGTTACGCTTACATACTCAAATATAAATAAGCATTGAATTTGTTTTTTTTTTTTTACTATCCCTGGTTTTACTTAAGCTATTGCCAGTCATAATAGAGCGGTGTGCTAGCTAGATTGCATGAATTAAAAAAACATCCACATCAGTAGTTCACAGCCGTGAGGTTCACATTGTGGAATTTACTGTCGGCAGCGGTTTTTTCTCGACCGATTAAGAGACACTCAAGAAGAGAGCCTAATAAAAATAAAAGAAAAATGTGCAATTACTCCGGTAGTGAGCTGTAAACTTTATGACTCCGCTTCTATTAAAAATGCTGTGAGAAACTTTCATAAATATAGTATAATTTTTATATGTTAATTATACAGGGCGTTTGGAAGATGGGTGCAAAGCCTAAAGGGGATCTTAAATAATTTAGAACATATACCTGTCTTAGACGAAGTTTGCTACTTTTTAATTGAATTTTTCGGTTTAAAGAAATTTATTTCTCATAAGAACATACAATGGTTCACTTATAATGAGGTACAAAGTAGTTATTATACTAAAGTAATATTATCACATCTACCTCTAGTGCTGGAAGTGTTACAGTTTAAGCTTATTTGCTTATACATATGAGATACCACGTATTCAAAAAAAATTATACTGTACGTACGTACTTCCTAAGTTTACTTTTAAACAATTTCATGTTATTGCAACTTTTATGTCATTTGGTAATTTATTGAACAGCTGTGCTCCCTCAAACAACAGGGTTTTTTGTCATAGTTCGTGCAGTTATTAATTGTAGTTTATTTTTACTTCTTAAGTTGTGTGTTGTTGTTTTGTTATGTAACACATTTTTATGCAGTTCGTTAGCGTCTCTACAATTATAATTTTTAGGCATTTAATCGCTTTGGTGCTGATACCATCTGGGCCAGTACTAGTGTTTATCATCTACCAATACACATAGATATTTTTCCTGAGTTGAACGTTTTATTATTTTATCTTCAATAGTAAGATGTGCAAATTCTGCTAAAGGTTTATTCTTTGTAGAAAACACCATGAAAGATGTTTTTGACATATTGATTGTTAGCAGGTGATATTTTAACCATTCTCTGAGTAAGTCAAAATCTTTTTGAGCATAGGTTATAATGTTCTAAATTGATTTATCGAAATAGAAGAGACATATGTCGTCGGCATACAATGTTAGGTGTCAGCCCTATTTTGTTTATATTATTTATATAAGTTAAAAATAGTAATGGACTTATAATTGAGCCTTGAGGACAGTTCGTAGGATAAGTTTTTAATCGAGCTAGTAAAATTATCCATTTGAACAGCTTGTCGCCTATTATGTAAAAATTATGTGAACATTTCGAGGGCCCTGCCTGTAACGCCTATGATGTTTAGTTTCTGCAACAATTTATGATGGCTTACTGTGTCAAATGCTTTTTTTATGTCAATAAAAATCCCCAAAGCGAAATTCCTTTGATCGATTTGAGTTTTAATTTTTGTGATTAAGTCTACTGCAGCTGTGAGAGTCCTCGATATGGAACGAAAGCCATATTGTTGGTCAGTTAAAAACTTTTTTATTAAGCATTCATTTAGGCGGTTATAAAGGACTCGTTCAAATATCTTTGATACAACAGGCAAGTTTGTAGTTATTTGGGTAAGTCCTACTTCCGGATTTAAACATAGGACTGACCTTAGCAATTTTAAGTGTGTCGGGAAAAACACCGCGGGTCAAACACATATTTATGCAGTTCGTTAGCCTCTACAATTATAATTTTTAGGATTTAATCGCTTTGGTGCTGATACCATCTGGGCCAGTACTAGTGTTGGTATTAAGATCATCGATTATTTTTGATACTTCAGAATATTACAAGGTATAAGTTCACTAAGTGTTATTTCGTGTATATAGTTATGTTCGTACATAAGAGTGTTACCGCTGTTTATGTGATACATATTAGGAATTTTGTAAGCCAAGTCCGAGCCTATTGAGGAGAAAAATGAGTTAAATAAGTCACATATTGAGTTACCTTCTGTTATTAGTCCCGTGTTTGATATTAGTTTGAGAGGAGCACTGCTGTCTTTAATTTTGTTTAACGCTAAGTTATTAATTATCTCCCACATTTTCTTAAGTTTATTGTAACTGTTATGGAATAAGTTATGATAGTAGATTTTCTTGTGTTTATAAGATTTTTCACTTTATTCTGTTCTTCAATTAAGTTTTTTTGTAGATTATCATCTACTGGGTGAGATTTAGTCTGCTGCCATTAGTTGTTTCGTAAATTTATTGAGTTTATAATATCTCGGTGTATCCAGTCTTTTTGTGGAGGGTAAAGAGTTTTTGTCTTACTTATTTTATTTCTGTTTATTTGTTCTAATATAAATCTCTCTAGGTAGTAATAGTCATTTTCTTCATTAGTATATTTGGCTTTTAAAGTAGTATTGTATAACTTTTCATAATCAAGCTCTTTATATTGAATTCTTTTATGTGTCTTTGTTGTTAAGTTGCCTATTTCAAGAAATATCTACTTATGATCAGATAGGCATGATTCATTTAATTATTGAGAAACTAAATGAGTGATTGTTTATATTCGTACATAAATGGTTCAGTATAGTGGTTGTGGTGGTGTTTTCAGGAGTACTGTACAGCCTATTAATATTATTCAATATTTCATATCCAATTTATTTTATTTCAGTTAGGTATTTTGTGACGTTGCTATCTGTATTAAGTAGATCAATATTAAAATCTCTAAACACTATCGCCCTTCTCCTCCGTTCCAACTGTTAGGAATACATTTCTAAAAAGTTGTTTACATTGGAACTTCCAGCTTTTTTATAATCTATTTCATCAGCGCGTTCCTTTCTTTTTCTCAGAGACATTCGAATGAAAATCCTTGTCACCATGAGTGGATAAATTATTCCAATAGGCGGTGTTCTCTGTGGATTCATTGCGTCGTGTGCAAAGTCTCCGTACGAGTGCGAATGCAATGGAAAAGGCAGCTGCTTTCGTTATTCACGGTAGTGAGCGGGGCTGCGTACATGCCAGTACACAGTGGCACCGGAATAAAAGATCTAGTTATTATGCACTTTGTAAGTAATCAGACTTTAGAAATATGGGCTTAAGAGTCACTTTTAACTGTCAAAACTATTGTTAAAATTTTAATATTTTATGCTATTTCAAAAACACGTCTGCTTTCAACAAGCACTAAAGGCGCACCTAACCCTTTCAAGGTTTTTAACAATAAAACCGATTTTATTTTTTCAATTAATTGCTAATAGTGTACAGTATAACTGTTATGTAATTAATTTTTATTTGTGTAATGTGTGATTATTCAAAATAGATGATTTCCAAGCAACCGTATCAGAAAAACATTTTACGCATATTTAAGTTTAGGGAACTAAAAAAATTAAGGAAATGTTTTTATTCCATCATAAAAAATTGCCTTTGTTGTTTAAACCTTTTAAAAACATGCTTCGTTATTATTATCTTTATCTATGCATTACCTTTTGAGGTATTATTTACGCATAATTATGTCTCACTAACTCTTGGAATTAGAGTGTACAAAGCAAATCGCGGACGAATATTTTTAATTATTAACAGACCAATAAAACATTTTTTGTTAAAATATTTTTTTCGTGTTCAAAATGTTTATCGCGATTTCCGATACAAGCGCGGACTCGTCTTCTTACTTCTGTGGTCGTAATTTTCATTTTCATCTCTTGTATGATACATATTAGTAATTTTTTATTGATTAGCGTTATATGCTATATGTTAAAAATGCAAGTAGTTATGGAATCTGAGTACCGTCGTAGTAGTACCGCGTCACAAGCGCACGAAACATCAACGAAATTTACGGAGCGCGTGCTACAAGCGAATGCACCACCTATTATTGGTTTGCGCCCTTCCGTTATGGGAATTTCGATCTGAAAAATGAACCCCGTGGTCCTTCGAAAATTTTTGGTCGACGATGACGAATTAATGGCGATTGTGGAAGCTGGTGATACTCAATCTACGGGTGAATTAGCAGCAGCTTTTTACGTTAGCAACAAAACAATATTTGTTCATTTGCGTCAAATTGACAAGGTAAAAAAAACACGAACGAGAAAAAAAGTAAGGACTCCGCACCGCGATACTAGCAAGCGAAGCAACATTTATGCTGTATATGTGTGCGTAATGTGCGTAATAGATAATGTAATAAGAACTGGCTTACCTGTGAAAGGTTAATCCCTTTTTACTTGTTTGTAATGTGGTATTATTTTTGCACTATTTAAGGACACACGACGGCATTATTTAAATTTTTGATACGCGAATGTAATGGTTGCCGATCGGCTCAACTTTGTGTGCGTGTAGGTTCGCATTTACACGTAGCTGGCTTGTTTTGGGGTGCTTCATTTTTTATGTAGGTGACGCGGAATCCTTACTTTTTGTACTCCGTCCGTGATACAAAAGCTTGACAAATGGGTGTCCCACGAACTCAATGATTGCCCAGCGCTGTTCAACAGGCACAAAATAGAAGGAATTTTGAACCACATTGTTACCTGCGACAAAAAATGTATTCTGTTCGACAATCGCATATTATGCTTAGCAAGTTGTTTGGATCGTGGTTCAGCACCTAAACAATGTCCCTAACGAAAACGTACCCCTGCTGCGTGATGGTCACTGTTTGGTGGTCTAGCGCCGGTGTGATTCATCACAGCTTCTTACCAAACGGGATGAGCATTACTGCAGATATGTGCTGTGAAGAACTGAACACAATGATGGAGAAGCTCGCACGACTCCAGCCAGCTCTGTCAGGCGCTCGTCCCCGCTGCTTCTGCATGACAACGCGTGACCTCATACTACACAAAAGACCATCTCCAAATTACAAAGACCTTTCGCCTACAGACTATTTCTATATTTACTTCTTCCAAAATTTGGACAACCTTTTGGAGGGAAAAAAATTCAATACCCTAGAGGCGGTACAAAATGCCTTTAAAGAATTTGTTGCCTCCCTTCCAACTAATTTCTTCAAGAAGGGCAATATAAACGGCCACTGCGTTTGCAAAGATGCATCGATAGAAATAAAAAATATAGAAGAAAACCTAATTTTTTTATAGATTTAGGGATACAAACGCGTACACAGTCCACCTAATGATAAGTGCATGCTGTGGCCCATAGACATCTACATTTGTCTTCGATTAAGAATCGAAATGCAGCAGCATCTTCCTGGCAACAACACAAAATAATAAAAAACCTCGGTTGCCACCCCTGAGAACTAAGATGGAATGCCTTGATTTTAGTAGAAAGTGTCACCGGTTCTCTACACACACCTTACGAAGAACAGCAGCATTCCGCTGCCATTTTACGCTGGTATCCTGTGAGAGCATGGTCCTGCCCCGGTGGAGCCGACCCTTTCGTGCTACAACTATAATATAGCTGTAGCGTGGCTCTACCACGCTGTGACGAACACCACCTCTGATACAGTCTACCTATGTTCAGCGGTAAACTGTATAGGCTGATATGAATGAATTTACGTGAAATAATAGACTATGTATCACGATATTACCAGCTTTTTTTTCAAATTCACAACGCACTGACAACGCTAATTAATAACCGGTTTTATAAAAAAAGAGAATAATAACGCACGCGTAGTTGCGAGACGCGCGGAATCTTCTTCCGCGTCACGTACCTTACGAAAAATTCAGATTCTTAAGAACCGTATACATGTTGAAACTAAAAGAAAATATTGTAATGAATAAATTATGTAAAGGTGACTGTAGCTCTATATATAAAAAAAACTATTGCTGTCCTTTAGTCTCGCTAAAACTCGAGAAGGGTTCTTGATGAATTTTGGTGAAATTTTCTTGAGCGTTTGAGTTGGTCCCTGGATAGCTTAGATTCACAACTGCAGAAAGCAGGTGGCGCTGTTAGTGAGAGCCAGAAATCACCTGTGTTGAAGACAGGGCGGATCGCTAATATTCGTAGACGGATATGTATGTTTTATATATGTCTATCCTATTATTTTATAAAATAAAATTCACCGTATACCCTTCTTTCCTTTTTGGTAATGGACTCGTGCGGTTGTAATTTGGCCATTGTCAAATACTAAGAAATTATCCTTTTTAATAATCTGTTTCAAAACTTTTTCGCAATATGTTGATGCGTCAAATTGTAGTTTTCCGTATATGGAGTGTAGAAGTAAGAAGTACAGACTGTGTATTAAAAAGTGTCCATAAAAACCATTAAATAAGGGTGGCGCCACTATAACTACGGGGTAAATTTTAAAGAATGCACCGAAAAATATTAGTGGGATAGGCGACTTTTTCAAGGTTATATTTACTAAATAAAATTAATTTAGATTTTAGAGCTACTGTGCAGTTTAGCACCACACTTAAACCGTCGACAACTGCTAAGTTCATTTCATCCCAGTAGCTACTCCAGTGCTGTTGTGGAGAGTTTTTGAGCTGTTATTTACTAGAGATGGGCCGAATATTCGTTTTATATTCGGTATTCGGCATATTCGGCAGGTTTACTACTACTACTACTACTACTCAAAATATCCACTGTATGGAAATGTACGAATTGAGTACTGCCATGTCTTTCATCATTTTACTATTGTATATTTATATATGGGTTAAATTTACTTGTATAACGATATGTTTTTGAGGCACTGTAGATTTATTTCCAATTATAGCAAATAGAAAGCTTGACAAAATTTTGTTTGGAATCAAACAAAGAAACATTACATTACAGTCGTCAGTTTCTCTCTAAGTCAGTTTACTCGGTAAACATTTTCGATTTTCGAACGTTCGGCCGAATATTCGTATTCGGTGAAATCCATATTCGGCCCATCCCTATTATTTGCTGCTTACAGATGGCCACTTTTTCAACTGTTCTACCGTGGGAGTTGGTACTCCTTACTTCTACACTCCATATTTCCGTATATACCCTCTTATCTATGATTGAGTGTTTGGATGACTTTGACGGTAGCTTGTGTCAACGTAAGCGATGACGAGCGCAAATATACACAAAATCTCACCACTTACGTGATCACGTCATTCACTTCAAATTATTATATAAACGAATATTATTTGATTCAATTGCTGTTCGTTTTATAATATTATAAAACGAACAGCAATCTGCTGCTGAATGAAAGAATGACAAATCAATGTAGCAGAAGCTGCAGAAGTAAACGTTAGAGTCGGGCAGGGACGATCTAGATGACAGTTTATCTACCAAATTGTCGATATATTTAATACTAGCTGTCCCCCGTGACTTCGCCCGCCTAGAATTTATTAGATACGATTCGATTTTAAGGGGCTCAATTTATTGCGCAAATCCCTGTTTATTTTTCTAGAATAAAAGTAACCTAAGTTACTCCTTAAAACATCTCTTAAAACATCAGTCAGCTATCTGCCAGTGAAAGTCCCGTCAAAATCGATCCAGCCACTTCGGATATTAGCCGAAACAAACAACCAGACAGACTAACAGACAAAAAATTTAATTTTTTCTGTTATAAGTATCTTATGTACTTTCATATGCGTTTACTAAAAAGCTATTATTTATTATTGATTTTATAAACTAGATGGCGCTAGCGATAAATTAAGTCGCGAGATCATGTTTCTTAGCTGATTGCATAATATGCCTCTGTGAACGTTTTTAATTATCGCTAGCTTATTGGTATTGAAGAATTTTTGAAAGGTCGATACCTATTCGTTATGATATATCGAATAGAGTATTGATAACGTAAATAGACAATAGACATGAGTCTGGGTCAGTACCTGATTACGTACGTACTAGTTAAAAAAGTTTCTGGTCTGATTTTTTTGGGCTGTTAACGTATAGATTTAAACTAAATTCTTGTTGGCATATTTGTAAGATATCGATTTTTTAAGTGGTCAGATTTTGCCCTTTATTCTTTTTTTTAAGTTATTTTTGTTTATGTTTATAATCACCTTACTACAATCATTGTTTTTTTTTTATACATACACAGAAAATCAGTCGTAATCATTTTTAAAACTTAATTGTATTTTACAAATGTATCGTTGGCTTTAGTGCGTAAAATGATCCCAAGCACTATTTTCTTTATAAGACATTTTTAAACAATAAATACTTTAATGTCTTAGTAAAAAAATAAAATCGAAAGTTTTTTAACCAAATAACAAAACTTCGTTACGAAAATCTATTCCTAAATAGGTCGAGTAGGTATCAAATACGGCGCCGAGACATATTTTATTTATTCTGTGGCCGAGATTACATTCGCATGAGTCCGTACTAAACACTCGACTCACGGAGTACATTGCATATAACTCGACTGTATCATATCACGGTATTATTATCTAATCATATTATTGTATATAACACTGTATTATAAACATACATATCAGTCTATGAATCGTCACAAAGACTAGGGCAGTTATTTGTGTCAATAGACAAAAAGATTCGTAATTTGTAGTTTTGGCGTGTCTATATTTCCTTTAATAAATTCACTTGGAATTCATTTTGATACTCGTATGTCAGTTGTCAGATGTAAGTGATTATAATATTACGAAATATGATGGATACTTTATACCACCATCACAAATTTATATCTTCCAGCCATAGATAAATAAATATGTGGCAAAATACCTCGAGTTCTGTAGAATGAAATTTTCAACTACGCAGGTAGGTATTACAATTCTTCAATCCCATTTATCCTATTCCACTGAATTCTCGAAGTTCTCTAGCTAAGTTAGTGTTGGTGCGCTTTACCATATTCGGCTACATCACCATTTATCAGCATTGTTAATTGTTAAGCTTACACACATTTTTGCAACAAAAAAATAAACAACTCAGTCCTCCCCCCCCCCCCCCCCGACTTCCTGAGATTATGAGTGCAGTAAAGTGCCTGAAACGTCCGGAAATTAAAAAAATCATGTGTTCAGTTCACACGTGGTAGAAGTGGAACATGCAGATAATTGCGAGTAAAATTGATTTGTAATAGCGCCAACTACTTCATTCTTTAGGTAGAGTCATTTTATGAAACAATAATTGATTTACTCTCAATTTACTAAATAGACGTTAGATATGACTAACAATTTAAAAACGACTAATTTAAAATTATCGGTAAGTTGTGAAATCGTGGATTGTTATAAATGGGTAATTTCATATAATATAAATGGTTAATTTTATTTATTTAAATAAGTTATACATACTAACTAGTTTTTAAGCACTACACAAAGAGGAGAACAAGATTTAAAACTAATAATATATATATATATATATATATATATATATATATATATATATGTGTGTGTGTTCCAAAAAAATTAGAACCGTAACAAGTTGACGTGAGTAAAAAATGTGATAGGAGAGTGAGGTAAACGGTGGGGGCCCCCCACCGTTTACCTCACTCTCCTATCACACTCTCTGAAAGCTATACCATATAGAGTATAATTTTCTATTTTATGCAAGTATGTACTTACTTGATTTTTTAAAAACTAAAAACTTCCGCACGCGCTCTTTTGTAATCTTGCGTCTCTAAGCAAGTGCTTAGCGAAATTACAAGGTTTCCTCGTTGAAATTGTGTGTTTTTCGTTCGTTGCTTGAAATAACAATTACTTAGTCAAAATAGTTCGTTTTCTCTACTGCAATAAGCTCAGAGCAACTTATTACTACCAGAAAATAAGTGGTGCGTTTCTCATGTCTAATAAAACAGTCGTAGGTATGTGAAATCTTTAGAACAAAGAAGATCATTTTGTTTTGGACGCCAATTCACAATATTTTTGTTTTAAGCCGTAATTTTAGTCTAGGTTCAGTTGAAACCTGTTAATGAATAAACAAAACCTGGATTGGATGACCGAACTTTTCTTCGTTTTTTTTTTGGAAAGTGTTTTTTTGGAATATTAAGATACGAATTACAATTTGATGAAATATATGTAATCGTGTACGTAGAATATCTAGATATTGAAATACATATATAATAGTTTTGACATCAGATATTGAAACTCGAAATCCGAAATCCGATATAGATATCATGTTCAGAAAACGCGATACAACTTAGGCCTAGTAATAGGTAGGTATATTATCTCATGCTAGATATGTGTCAACCATGCATGATTCGTTCGTTGGAGCTGGTACACTTAAAAGTATTTGTTACGGTTCATTCATTTGTTTTTGAATGTACCAGTACAACCAATCACAAACATTTGACGGAACCTTTTTAACCGACGATTTGTTTGAATTGTGAATAAACCGCAAAAGAACCGAATCCTGATCTGAATAAACAGGCGTATCGAATTAACAATGCAGACTGCAGAGTATCAGGAGTAGAGTATTGAAGAGTTTTTTATTATAATATTGTTACTGTTTATTATATATATTTGTTACATCTATGAGTTAAAAATATCATTTCCTAGAGTTTACTAAAAGTAACACTTCAAAAGATTTCATGATAAATGATTTATTTAATATGATAATTTTCAACCACCTTATATAAGTATAAGATAGGTAAAAGTTTAATTTTGTTCTTTAATTTTTTTAAAATGTAAAGTAAGATGAAATTGTGTATTGTTAGGAATGAAATTTAAGAATAAACAAATTTATGAAATATATGATAACTTGAGTCTTTTGTATTTATGCCATCTAGCGTCGATTGTACTTACCACCTTGGAAGTCAATAAATTTTAGTTCGATAAAATGACTTTATTACCTATGATGACACTATTACAAATTTCAAATAGAAAATTTTAAATCACAGAGTACTGAAGCCTGAAAAGATCCATTTGAATGATTGGTCCGAATGTAGCAGTACGCGTGACGTAATGACCAATCCACCAACCTCGGTGAGTCAATTAAAATCGTCCTGCAGTCTATCGAAGACTTTCAGAATATCACCAAACTCTTTACAGCCGAAGGTGTGTCCTATCACACCTACTCTCTCCCTGAAGAAAGTCAGGGCTGTCCTCCGCGAAGTTCCTTTTGAACTCGCCAACGAGTCGAGGCTGTGCACAAGATGCACATCAGTAGGGGCTAGAGTTGCTCCTCATTCTGTGCAACGTGCCGGAGGCAAAAGACACGCGGTTATCCGGCGCAGTGCCACCGCTGCCAACTTTACGGGCATGCGGCGGCTCCCAGGTGCGTTAAGAGCCTAGACCTGCACAGCTCGAAAGAGTGTCCTCGGCCCCGTGATACCGAATAACCACCCGCTTGCGTCCTTTGCGGACAGACTGGCCATACGGCCAACTTCAGAGGTTGCCCTCGCGCGCCTCGCATAAATCTCGGCAACAAAGCTGCCAAACAAACTCCGCCATCGGTCAATGACCGTACATACCCGGCACTCCCATCCAAAATGCCCCTTCAGGGCAACTTTCAGCCACCTCAGGACCCATATCGGCCCCCTCAGGGACCCTATCGGCTTCCTCAGGCCCCCTATAGGCCTCCTCAGCTTCGCCCACCAGGTCTCCCACACCAGGCGGAGAGGGTTCCGCCGATGCCGATGACGTGGATACAGTATATTACACTGCTATCCAGAACGTCGACGTAAGGGAGATCGCAATTCTAGCACGCAAATTGCGCGCTTCTCAGTCCCCACAGGACCATCTCCTCGCTCTTACCAAGCACCAACACCTTCTGAATTCAATATCATCATTCATATGGTCATTCCATTCGTAAGCAGCCTTAGTTTAACAGCAATTCTTCCCAGCGGCTCCTCGCCGCTTGCGCCCGCCTTTCACCCAAGGGGTATCGCGTTCGATACGGCTTAGATATCTCTAGCTAGACCGTTAAGCCAATACCAAAAGGTGGTGTTTAGTGGACAAAAGTCTCCATATAACCACATAGCCGGCTGTGTGGTATGCTATGAGCATTCACCACCTCCCTCTCCCGATACCGGAGGGTTGCCCTTATTGTTTTGAGCGCAAAAAAACGGAATGTACTAGAATGATTAGGCTGCTAGAAATAAATAGATAGAAATGTATTTGTAAAATTATTAAGGACCTCAATATTCAAATAAAGAAGGCCTCATCCAAAAATTTGCAAAGAAATGTTTGAACTACATATGTGATTAGTCTTGGAAATATTGGATATCAAGTAGCTATTAGTTTTATACACTAGTTAAACAATAGCGTGATGTCAAATACCACCAGCGCCATCTAATAAAGAAAAGTAAAATTATGAAAGACGTATTTTTATTGGTTATCCATAAATATATACTTATTATATGATCATATTATTATTATATCATTTTATTATTTAACAATTTTAATAGTACCACATAAATCATTATCCAGTGTCAGCGTATATTTGCGACACAAAGTACGAATACGAAATATTTTACTGTTCTCTTATTTAACCCTTTATAGTCACTAGTATACGATATATAGTATATAATATTTATGTGTACTTATTTCAACACTGTAAGTTTCATAACTAATGAACAATATACCAAAATAGATTTTAATAAATTAACATAAAAATGACACACCAAAAAGTTTTCCATCACACAATAGGAAACACTGTATATTGTATACTCTTGCAGGCTAAATCCCATTGAAGTATGAATGTTTGTCTCTTTTTGGTTTGGTGTCGTTTTTCGTTTCGTTTCATGGAGTTTCAAGTCCCAACGATTCTATCGAAGTCACTTCAAAAAGGTAATTTTTGAAGTAAAAACAGTTATGGGTAAAAGGTTTAAAAATAATAATGAAATTTAAAAAGAATAATAATTAAATTAAGAACTAAGAGAAAAAATGATTCTACCAATCAATATTAAGCTTTATTATTTATGTTTTTATCGTATATATATCGTATCGTATATACTACACAGTAATCTATACTTTATAGGGCAGAAGCGAAATCAGTATGGCGAGGGCGACTGTAACCACCCGGCAAGGTTGACTCCATATATACACTAAATGATATACCAGAGAATCATTACCACAGATAATAATCGAGGGTAAACTCCAAAAACCCGCTAAGTTCAGTGAAGTTACTTTTGAGTTAGAGTTCTAATAATCGAGGAAAGATGTAAATGTCTATGGGCTCCAGCAACCACTTACCTAAAAATAAATATATATACTCAAAATATATATAATAGCAATATCATTAAAAAGAACCTCTTTGTCATCTCCTCAGTTCAAGGCTCTCTCCTTATTGCCTCAGACAGTATCGGAATCCTTGGAATTTTAAATAATTTTTGTTTTTAATATAATTTAAACAAATAGAAATGGAATGAAAATAAAAATAAGAAAAGAAAATTAGAGATTCAAAATAGAATAAAGATTTAAGATAAAAAACACCATGCATGAACCCCTCAAGTAGTGACGGTGAAGGCCTCCTCAGAGAACGCCAGCGGTCTCGGTATTTGGCTTCTGCCGTTTTTGCATGCGACTCGAGTGATGTCGTCTGCCCATCTAGATGCAGGTCTTCTCCTTTTCCGAGTGCCTGTGGAATCTGGCCATGACGTCATGCGAATTGTGCATTGTGTGAAATGTGCATTGTGTGTTGTGTGCATTGTGTGAAAATATTTGACAGCTCTGTTTTGTTTCTATTATATTATTACTCGGATTGTTAAACCTGCGACAAATGACAAGGGATTTCTTCTTATTGGGTTTTGTAATCAGTATGACATAACATCTATTAATTTTTTTTAATTACTTTCTTTGTTAATTTCTGTTGCTACGATATGTATCAAAAATACGTAATATATGTAACGTTATTATTTAAAAATATGCTTAATATAATACACTAACTGCGCAATTTATGTTACAACAGGGTGCTGAGCGTTTCTTTCTTTCAGCTTCAATCTTAATATTCATCTTGCCTCTCAAAATTTTCTTTAAAAGTAAAAGAACATTGATTGTATTCTAGTTCGAAAATATCAAAATACCGAAATACACGGCTATAGCGTGAAAATATGTTCTTGATGTTGTGTGTACTTTGTTGTATTGTTATATTATTTACTGGTTCTGTCGCCGCGCCGGTGTGAATATTTTACAATGTTTTATTTTATTAGAACGTTTTTATTCAACAGAAATTGATGATGACTCCCACAGATATGGTGGTGATTGGTTGGTGAGCATTATAACAGAGCTAGAAGTCCTACTCAAACCACTTCAGTAATGCCTGGAAAAATTTACACAACTTTGCTTTTTACCAATATATCAGTAATCACTTCAAACACGAATTCCAACTCAGAAAATATTGTAAACCACCCTATAAATATGTATTCTAATACTTTAATATTGCCTTCATTTTTTAATAGAAATTGTATTTTTCGACCTTCTCCCGATTCAACGAGATTATTGCAAATCATCATCATCATCATCATCATCATCATTACAGCCCTTCACAAGTCCACTGCTGAACATAGGCCTCCCCCAAGTAATGCCACAAAGCACGGTCCTGAGCCACCTGCATCCATCGACTTTCTGCATGTCTTACCAGGTCGTCACTCCATCTAGTGGGGGGTCGCCCTACACTACGCCTACCGGTACGAGGCTGCCACTCGAGAACCTTTCTTCCCCATCGGTTATCGGTTCTTCGAGCTATATGGCCGGCCCATTGCCACTTCAGCTTACTAATCCGTTGGGCTATGTCGGTCACTCTGGTTTTACTGCGGATATCCTCATTTCTGAGTCTATCACGCAGTGAAACTCCAAGAATAGCCCTCTCCATAGCTCGCTGAGCGACCTTGAGCGTCCTCATACGGCCAGCGGTGAAGGACCACGTCTCAGATCCATAAGTCATCACTGGCAACACGCACTGGTTATACACTTTAGTTTTCAGAGATTGAGGTATACCTGACGAGAAGATGTGTCGTAATTTCCCGAACGCTGCCCAGCCGAGTTGAATCCGTCGATTGACCTCTCGGTCGAAGTTGGACTTACCTAGTCGGACTATTTGTCCCAGGTAAACATACTCGTCAACAACTTCGAGCATAGTGCTCCCAACAACTACCGGCATAGGTGTGACATGGACATTAAACATGATCTTTGTTTTGTCCATGTTCATCTTAAGACCTATCCGTTGGGAGACACCATTGAGGCCATTGAGCATAGTTCTAAGGTCCTCCAGCGATTCTGCCATAAGGACTATATCGTCGGCAAATCGAAGGTGAGTGATGTACTCGCCATTGATGTTAATACCGTATCCTTTCCAGTCCAGTAGCTTGAAAACGTCATCCAACGCAGCGGTGAAGAGTTTCGGGGATATAACATCACCCTGTCTTACACCTCTCTGCAGTTGGATAGGTTTCGTACTCTGGTTCTGTACTCGGATAGCCATCGTAGCCCTACTGTACAAACACTTCAGCACTTCAATATACCGACAGTCAACTAGGCACCGCTGAAGAGACTGTAGCACCGCCCAAATTTCGACGGAATCAAAGGCTTTCTCATAGTCCACATACGCCAGGCAAAGTGGCAGATTGTACTCTTCGGACTTCTGTACAATTTGCCGAAGGGTATGTATGTGGTCTATGGTACTGAAGCCTTTTCGGAAACCGGCTTGTTCGGCAGGCTGGAAGTCGTCGAGTCTGCGTGCAAGACGATTCGTAATGACTCTCGAAAACAGCACGTAGACGCGGCTCAGGAGGAAAATCGGTCTGTAGTTCTTCAAGAGAGCATTGTCGCCTTTCTTAAAGAACAAGACCACCGCACTTCTGCTCCACGCCTCCGGAGTAGTGCCACCATGGAGGACGGAATTGAAGAGCTTCTGAAGGACTTCAAGTACCGGTGTTCCACCCGCTTTCAGAAGCTCCGCTGTAATTCCATCCTCGCCCGGGGTCTTGCCGTTTTTAAGGTGCTGGAGAGCCATTCTAATCTCGCTCAGACTGACGTCCGAGATATCATCGGCATAGTGTCGGGTAAGACTTGCTCTTGGATCGTTACTCACACTTGCGTGTGGTTCCAACGATGATGTGTACAGCTGCCCATAGAACCTCTCAATCTCACTCAAAATCTCAGGTGTCTCGGAAACGATGCTGCCACGCTCAGTCTTCAGCTTTGACAGTTGGCTCTTTCTGGCAGACAGATCTCTGGCAAAGACTTTGGAGCCCTGGTTCCGCACGATCGCTTCTTTAATACGAGCAGTATTAAAGTTGCGTAAGTCTCGCCGCATGCATTTGGAGATCTGTCTGTTCAGTTGCCTGTATGCTGTCAAATCTGTTGACGATTGCAGCCTCATCTCCCGTCTAACAGCTATGAGATTAAGAGTGTGATCGGAGAGTTTTTGTGTTCTTCTGCGGCGGGTCTTGCAGAACTTAGCTCCGACCGCATGGACAGTTTCCACGAGCTTGTCATTCATATCGTCCACTGCATTGCAATCCTCTAGGCACTGAAAGTGGTTTTGTAACTCGAGCTGAAAGGTTTCGGGATTCTGGATTAGAGCACGAGGGGGACGGAGCGTTGACTTCATTAGACGAGACCTCTCCAACTTAACATTTAGGTTCAGTGTGCCTCTAACCATTCGGTGATCGCTGCCAGTTTTCACCCTTGCGATCACTGAGACATTACTGAACAGTTGGCGTCTGGTCGT
Organism: Parnassius apollo; assembly: GCA_907164705.1. NCBI lineage: Eukaryota > Metazoa > Arthropoda > Insecta > Lepidoptera > Papilionidae > Parnassius > Parnassius apollo. The sequence goes on from CAJQZP010000132.1 coordinate 953,294, forward strand.
CATAATGAAGTCAATCTCATTTTTTGTCGAACCGTCGGGGCTCGACCAGGTCCACTTCCTGTGGGGCCGCTTCTGGAAGAAAGAGTTCATCATAAAGAGTCCCTCTTTCTCCATAAAGTCGGCCAGCTGCTGGCCCCTTCGGTTCCATTGCCCTACTCCAAATTTCCCCACCCTCAGCTCACCGCTTTCTCTTGTGCCTAGTTTTGCGTTGAAGTCTCCCATCAACACCGTGTAGTGGGTTTTGGAGGAATGCATGGCTCTGGAAATATCCTCATACATTTCCTTCACCTCCTCATCGCGATGTGCCGAGGTTGGTGCGTAAACCTGTATGACCTTCAGCGAATACCGTTTGGTGATTCTGAGTATCAGGTACGCGACCCTCGTCTACACACTCCAATCTTTACAACGTTGTTGACGAGAGACTTGTGGATGATAAATCCGACACCTCCTTGGGACAGATGGTCGCCCTCCCGGTGGTAGAACAAGTTGCCGGACTCGAGGATTGCCGTATCCTCCCCCTCTCTTCGGACCTCGGATAATCCAATAATATGCCAGCGCAACTTGTCTACCTCTTCTTCCAGCTCCAGTATCTTCTCGTCAGTCCTGAGAGTGCGTGCGTTATATGTTGCCAGGTCGAGTCGTCGTAGGTGGCAACCGAACCTCCACCGGAGATTCTTAGTACCCCCTGCCCCGCCGTTACCATGGTCGCCACCGTAGCCAGGAATAGCGGGGACTGGGGGCCGTTTTTTGCGTCGTTATTCATGGGGGGATATTTGCCATAGTTGCCACGCTTGGCGAGCGGGTTGGCAACCGCAGTTTTTTATTATAACACAGTTGTTATCAGAAAGATGCTGCTGCCCATCTCCTGCCTGTCTCCCTCTGTCGCTTCTTACGACACCCACGGGAAGATATGGGGTAGTGGATATTCTCAACCGCCACTACACGGATTATTGCAAATATCATCAGGAAATCATCACTTACTAAGTTTAAACAACGATTCCTGCCGTGCTGAAAAGGGTTTCTAAAGTTACGAAACTCCATTAGTAAATTACTTTTCTCCTATAAGTTCTCCTTCAACATCTTATCCATCGGCAATTACAGATTCTTCTTCAACATTTGTAGCAGATGCTATCTACCCGAATTATGAAATGATAATTTCAACTGATACTTCAACTGTAATACCGGGTCCGGCAATTGAACTGTCCGTCTCATTCTAACTGTTAAAATTCGAACCATTGAATCGATCGCCGCCAAAATTTAAAATGTTCTTTGACATATTTTCTTTCCTGGTTTTATGTGATTTTGTTGTGAGATAAAAGATTCTTAATTTAAAACGATGGTTTTGAAACGTAATTCAGTGATTGCTCTGTATTTGGAAGGAAAATCGAACATCGAAATTCGTCGAGCGCTGCCAAATCTTAAACTAAATGAGAAATTTGTACATCGCACTATCAAACGATATTCTGAGACTGGTAGCATTAAGAAACGCTATGGTGGAGGACGGTGTTGTACTGCAACGGCACCAGCAGTCGTCGAAAAGGTACGTCACCGATTGGACAGAAATCCAGCGCGCTCAGCAAATCAGCTCGCGCAGGATCTAAACGTGAGCGATCGTAGTGTTCGTCGTATATTGAAAGAAAAGCTTAAGGTCAAACCATTGAAAAAAAAACATTGCTCAGGAACTCACAACTTTGCAACGTAGTAAACGGTTAGAGCTTGCTCGACTCTGGCGAGCTTCCCAATTTGGTGTTTTCGGATGAGAAAAATTTCTGCATTGAGCAGTTTCTTAACAAAGAAAATGACCGTGTATGGTTGAAGGGACGTGTCAGCGACCACTCGACGTCAAGGAACCGATCAAATCATGGTCTGGGCGGCGGTGTCCGAAAAAGGCCGTTCACCGCTCGTTTTTCTCCCAATGGGTCGCAACCAAGTCAAAATATATCAGCAAATCTATCAAGACAAAGACTTAATACCTGGGCTGATACCGTGGGCACGTAACACGTTCGGTTCTGAGCGTTGGACTTTCCAGCAAGACTCAGCACCATCGCACAGAGCAATTGGAACGCAAAATTGGTTGAAAGCGAACGTTCCAGTGCTGATCGACCGAGATATATGACCGTCGTCATCACCCGACTTGAATTTGGGGTGTTTTACAGGCCAAGGCTTGTGCTACAAAACACACGTCGGTGGAAGCGCTCAAAGCGACTTACGCGAGAATGGAATTGTTTAAGTGATGACGTCGTTCGAGCAGCGTGCGCTTCGTTCAGGAAGAAAGGAGATACGATTTTGAAGATATTGATGAGATTGCCAAAAAAAAAGATAATTTTAGATATGACTGTCAACGCAACGGATTCATTCGAAGAGGAATCCGGTAAGTCCATATACGTAGTAAATATATCTTTTTTATTTTTACGCTTTAATTACGCCTTGTAAAATCATGACTTAGTGGTCAAATTTCTTGACTACTCTAGGTTTATCAAAATACACTTTAGCTCTCCACATATCTCTGATAATGTATTTCATCCCAGTCCAGAGTCGTATGTTAAGTAAACCTCTGTGTACATTTGCACAGATTAAAAGCACAAATTGTAAGTTAGGTCTGGTTAAGATGTGATTATTCCCGAGTTTCTAACGCTGCATCCGACCTCTCCGATACCTCTTATTATATTGCGATAGAATTATATCTATATCATATAATCGGCTAGAACGAGAGAGTTAAAATATCGCCTGTGCGATTAATAGCTTTCAATTATTCTATATTTCTCAAACCAAAAGACGTCATCATATTACACTAAATTTATTTTTAAATTGTTTCAGTTTTCTGTGCCAAATATCTGGATAACGATGAGTTGACAGATTCTGCTTTAGAACAAGAACTAAATTCTGCTTTTCCAGAATTGACGGTAAGTTTAATTCCTATTTTTTTTCATATACGTGTATACATTAAACATCGATAAAAGCAGGTTACTACAAACTCTTTAAAAATTAACCAAATACAGTTTTACATACATTATTATAATGTATGTAAAACTCTTGATTATATTTTATTCGAAATTTCCGAAGAACAATGTTTTAGGGGATAACATATACCAACATATACCTTAAAATATTGTTTACAGGTATATGTTGTAAGTTGAAATCAAACTAAATCTTTAAGAATCTATTTGAATATTTAAATGGTAGGTTTATGGTCCATTCGGCGAAAGTTGATGTAGAATTGAGTACCTGAAAGCATTGTTTTCAGGTATTTGTTGCACAAAATGTGGATAATAATTTATGTACCATTTGTAATCTTTTCCAGCCTAAATGGATTGATCAGATATAGAAGTTCATAATGCCGTTAAATATAAATTCATCTACGGAATCGTGGACTACTTTAAACATTGAGATCACAGTTGTAATATTTTAATGTCTAATATTTTGAGATACAGATAACCTAATTACCTTTATTACTTTAAAGTTTTAGGACACATTAATGATTCTGTTTTTGAATTTTAGTTAAATTTGATCAAAATTTCGTTTCAAACAACTAAATTACAATAAGACGTCTCCTTTAACTATTTCCGAATGAGCTAGCAGTCAACCTGATACTTGTGATTGACTACTGGAACCGGTGAACATGAGAAATAAACTGAGAAACGGAGCACCATAGCACAATAAAACTTCTTAATGTCTGTTCGGCATAAAGTACCGCTCTCAAATTATTATTGCTGACAGATGGCCACGGCTCGTCCATTCGGCCTCACGTTTGACAACAGCTGCAAGCTTCGCTATCGAGATACTTCCACTGTAGTACCACAAATCTACCAAAATTTGACTGACACCTTGATCTAGTGGTTGTAGTAGTGCGACTGCTGATCATGAGATCCTGGGTTCGAATCCCGGATCGGGCCAAGAAATCAATTATTTAGTTTTTCCGTCAAGAAATTCTCAGTAGCTGTCCGGAGTCAGGAAGTTGGTGGTTTCTCACCTACGTGCCTCGGAATGCATTTAAAACCGTTGGACCTGAGCCTGATCTCTCTCCGGTCGTGTTAGTTTACCGTCCCATCGGATTATGAGAGTTGGGCACTATAATCCTGTCCTGCGCCGATGGCTAGTCTCCGTTGAGGCAAGCTACAAGAAATTCGGCCTGGAGGACATTATTATTATTACTATTATCACAAAACTTTGTTCTTGCGACGATAAACGACGTCTGAATTAAGTGACATTCGCTATTACTCAACATTTTCATAATAATTATCAACTCTCGCCGAATATAATTGTACTGTTTAAATATTCGAATCGATTATTAAAAAGTCAATTAATTCCAACTTACACATCATTACTTTCCTACGAATGGCTTAAGGCACTAAGAAATGGAACGCAACGATGTGTGAAAGGAACGATTAATACTGGAGAGAGGGGAAAGATAGAGGAGAGACAAGATAGAGTTTTCTTTGAAAAGTATTAAACGTGCGCTCAAAGTAAATAAATAATTTGTGTAATGATTTGTTATTTTTAATGTGGAGAAAAGAGAAAAAGATAGCTGTACACGATGAACGAGAAGTGAATAGAGCTAGAAAGTAGATAAGAGTTGGCGAGCTGCAAGAAGCGAGTGTGCAGTTCCAATAGTTTAGTTGCTGGTCTATAAGCGAATTCACTCAAATCCGCACTGTAGTGTAAAATGGCCGCTGGTTGGCGTTAGTTCTGACCGCTAAGCGAGCATCGCGGAGCGAGTTTATCTTTGATAGCGCTTGTTGCTGTGACCAACTAGTGAAGAGAGAGTTCTCGCCCCCTTTAGGGGTATATATGTTCTGGGGTTCTCGCTGGCAGTGTGAACGGGCAGCGATCAACTGTTAATATATGTATCTACTTTATTGACACGGGATCTATATCTACTGTTTGTTTCTTTAGCAGGAAAATAGTTGATACCTAATCACTTTCTCGTTGCCGGTGGAAGAAGTGCCTAAGGAAGTTTGCATTGTAGTTTGTAACAATGAATATATTGTTTTAAGCGACAGTTAAAGAGATATTTTTCCAAAATCTTAAATATGATCTTATAAATAAACAAACGCCTATTAAATTATAATAAAATAATTAATTTAATTAATATTAAATAATTACATTATAAGTAAACGCCATTGAAATTTAGAAATATCCTTCAATTGATGTATTATTATTTATATTATTAATAAGAGAATGCATCATTGCATTTCTTCTCGTGGATCCATAAAAGGCATAATCTCGTAATAGGCGGATGCAGGAAATGCTAAAAAATTCTCATCACTCGTTAACTCTTGACGTAAGATGGCCAGGACAGCAAGGTGCAACAAAGCAGAAGGTGCTAGACATCTGGTATCGTCCGTATGCCTGCCAAGCGAGACCAATAGGGCTCATTTTTCTTGCAACTTATTCAGGCTGATGAAGAAAGAGGAAAATGTTCATTAATATTTTTAAATAATGTTTTCCCGTCTCTTTTTTTGTAGCCATATAAGGAGAAAAAAGGAGAGAAGTTAGGCGAACTACGTAAGAAGAGAACTTATCAAGAACTGAATTTTTTATCGTTTTTTAATCAATTATAAGAAAATGGAAAGTTTTCCCGAGGTGAATTGTTATTTCTGACATACAATTTGTTTAACTATTTTCTTGTCAACAGATGTCGTTGTACTAACAGATTATCTGTCTTTCATAATCCTTTTGAATTCCAAGATTAACTATTTGCTTATCACCAGATGTCGTTGTACTAATCGATTAACTGTATTTATTTCATAATTTCTTTGTTTGTTCATGTATAACTATTTAACTTGTCACTAGATGTCATCATAGTAAAAATGAAATAACTGAATCTCGATGTTAAGATTATTTGTAATATTATAAGTTGCAAA